>CM053791.1:89711629-90311629 GCA_028749045.1 Cupressus sempervirens | reverse complement strand
AGCACTCTACTATTCCATCATCTTCTTCTAAGAATGAGAAAAAGAAGACTGAGATTCCTACTATAAGAATTTTCCTAAGAGAAAAATTCACCTAGGAAGTAAGAACTCAAACACAAGCACACAATAGACCAAAGAGAGAGAGAGAGTATGATCAAAATGACGATGTATTCAATATACCATTCATGAGAGTAAACTAGGAGTGCTTGTATATAAAGGCCTCTGAGATACATCTAGAATGCCTCATAATCAGCACCATGATATGTCATACAACCAAGCACATGTCCACCAGATATGGGTTATCCTCCATTAAGCACGGAAGTAAGTGCGATGATGAGAGGATAAGCTTACAAGGGTGTGACACGTAAAACAATGTTGTAGACACCATGTGCTAGAATAGAGTTGTGTACTCCTATGTTGTCTACATGACAACTCAAAAGGTGTGCAAACTCCTAAGTGTCTCACAACTAAAAATAATAAAATAATGCTAAATAATTAAATAATGCATTAACCTAAGTAAACTTAAGTAAGTGTAATAAGTAAATACTTATTTACACCAACACTCCCCCTTAAGTGAAACTTAGGGGAATGCCCTTAAGCTTACCAAACTAGGATGAAGATGCATAATGGGTCCTAGCTACTAGGCCATATTAGGTACCCATGTACATAATGAAGATGCAAATCTCTCATAAAGTGGGGAAAGAGGAGAAACCTCATGGGAAAAACCCTCCCCCAAAAAGAGAGATAAGTAAGGATGCATCGATGGATGGAGTAATCAAGACCCCCCCATTATGACATACATCTAGTATATACATAAGAGAATAAGAGAAGGAAGAGAGATAGAATAGGCTCCCCCCCAAAAGAAGAATGCTAGCAAGTGAAAGCCACTCCGATGAAGAAGCTGGTCCTTGAAAGCATAATAGTGTTCCTCCCCTTAGGAAGAAACAAAGGAAAAGGTACACTCCTGAAGATGTGTGGTGGTCTTGAAACCTACTCAATTATCCCTGTACTAATGCTGAAGTTCACCCCTTCCAATTGAGTTGAAAAGAAAAAATGCAGATTGGTCAAGGATGTCTATTGAACCTATTCTGCTAAACCATCTATCTCCTCAACTGAAAAAGAGACCTCCACTAATTTTTGTTCATAAGGATCCACAATCACACCAACCTATAAATATTGATCATGTAGAGAATGGACATGAGGGTCAAAGTGAGCTATCGCAACAACTATAGAAGAATCATCATCAATGAGAAGATGTAAGTCCTCAAGTCTATCTCCCAAGTCAACTAAAGCTAGAGTTGGAAGATGATATGTACCATGCTATGATGGACCTTTCACTGTGGCAATGTAAGCATGTGGACTGGACTGATGTGACCTCTCACTGCAACTATCAATAAAACCCCATGTTTCTAAACCTATTGAAGCACTATCGCTAGTGTCACTATCAGTTTCCACTGTGTATGATGTGTGGAGAGGAGTAGCGGAAAAGCTGGGTGAACTTTCCTCAAAGTGAACATCCTTCTCCACAAATATCTCACGTGTCTCTGAATCCATTAGTCTGTAAGCCTTCACATTGTCTTCATATTAGATAAAGGTACAAGGCCTAGGTGACAGTGCCTTGCAACTCCTGGAAGAAAGGTTTTCCCATGCTGGACAACCAAAGACTCTTAGGTGACTCACAACTAGTTTTCTACCACACCATGCCTCAAAAGGAGTCTTGCCATCTAAGGCTGGATGAGGAGACCTATTAAGTATGTGAGTAGTACTACTAATGGCTTCAACTTCTAATGTAGGATCAAGAGACTTGGCCTTAATTATGCAACTTGCCATGGTATTGAGAGTCCTAATCTTCATAGCTACAACATCTGTCTTGTGTGGACTAAATGTTGGTGAGTTCTGAAGATCAATCCCCTCAATTCTACAAAAGTTCTTGAGTCTTCTGTCAACATATCTATTCTCATTGTCCACCCTTAGTACTTTGATGGCTTTCCTTGACTTGTGTTCAACATGAGTCTTGAAGGCTTGAAGCTTCTGAACCACTTCATTCTTATGATGAAGCAAGAAGACCCAAGTGAATCTTGAAAATTCATCAACAAATGTGAGTATGTAGCAGCCTTGGCTAACTGAAATCATGGAAAAGGGTCCTGCTAATACCATGTGAACTAGCTGAAGAACAACTGGAGCTTGAGAAGACTTCCCTTTATCATACTTCTCCTTGAGATTCATATCCACTGAACAAGATGAAAACTCTCCCTTAGAAAAGCTGATGTTAGGTAGACCTTTGACCATATGTTTTGAGCAAAGTTGCTGAAGAGAGCGGAAGTCAAGGTGACCAAACCGCTCATGTCATAAGTTGATTTGTGAAGTAGAGTGAGTTAACAAGGCTTGGGAAGGACTCTTAGGTGCAAAGTGGGAGAAGGAATAAATCCTTTTGTCATTATTAACTTTCCCCACTGCTACCCATGAATCATCTTTAAGACTTCGCACCATCACTGAATCAAGAAGGAACTCAACCTTATGATAATCTCCAAGGTGAGTGATTTGGTAAACTGATAGGAGATTAGAGCTTATATTTGGAACATAGAAAACATCTTTGAATTCCCCATCTTCCATTTCCACATGTCCTTTCCCTTCAACTTCCATCTTAGCATCATCTCCCATGAAGATGTGTGGTACCTTTGATTGCTTCAATGAAGAAAAATCTTCCTTTGAAGAACACATGTGGTAAGAGGCACCCGAGTCAAGTATCCATTCCGAAGAAGAACTTGAGTTTACCATAAATGCTTGACCTTTACCTTTTGAAGAGGTTGGAGTAGAATCCTTGGAAGTACCTGGCACTTGAATCTTGTTCTTCTTGAGTAGATTTTCTAACTCATCGATTATTTTTGTCTTGCAATGATGCTCGTCATGATTTGGCTTTTTGCGATATGCATAAAAGAGTTTGTCCTTATTTTCATTACTTCCCTTCTTGTTTGAAGAAGAACCACCTTGTTGAGAGGAGGATTGCATCTCAGATTGTGTTGTCTACTTCCACTGCTTCTTCTTGTTGTTGCTTTTTCCCCCTTGACTTGATTTGGGATTATCACTAGCCACTAAGGCTTTGGTCTTTGATGACTTGAGAAGTCCAAAATCCACCAAGTGAGATTGTTCAACAATCAACATGTCTGCAAATCCATCAAAGGAAGGCTTCTAGTAAGCAGATCCCATGGTCAATTTATGAGTATTAAAACTCGAAAAAAAGTTGGCATACTTAGAAGGTAGCCACTTCAAGATGTGATGAATCAACCTTTCATTCTTCATGAGATTTTCACAATCTTTAAGAAGTGCCCTATACTCATTAACTTTGATGATGTAATCCTGAATTGTGTCATAATTTTTAGGATCTAAGAGAAGTAGATCATCTTCAATCTGAAATCCCTTTTCTTCATCCACTTTACCATACAACTGTTCAAGTTTATCCCAAGCTTCCTTAGATTCTAAACAATTTTTAATGTAAATAGAAGATCCCTATGTACACAACTCGTAATAACACCTAAAGCCTATCAATTTTGTCTTTGCCAATCAATGAGTTCTTTAGAATTAGTAGGTTTGGTAATTGTACCATCAACATAAAGACTATATCCTTTTTCAATTAATCTACTCAATGCAATATCTTTCCATGTAGAATAGTTGTGTGAAGTTAGAGGAGGGCATTTAAAACCCATGATGCAGAAATGAAAAGAGCACAAGAGAGAGACACAAAAAACATAGTACACACCCCCTCTTTTCACTCAATCAAAAGACCCCCCCAAAAAAGATGTTGTTGGCACTTTATAAGTAGTGTGTTTACAATGTGCCACTTGTCAAAATGAACAAAGTGGAATTTCTAATTTTTCTTTTACAACTTATGAAGCTGAAATCTGTCACTTAAGCACTATAGCTCAGTTTTAGAACAATTCTTAAAAGAATCAAAGCTTTACAATGCTAAAGAAGGCCTAATTCTGAAAGTGAAAAATTGGTCCATAGAACCCTAGAATCTAACTTTAGATCTGGAAAGTAGACAAAAAAATACACACTTTCAAAAAAATGAAACTTGAAAAAGTGACTAGATGTGCCCGTATGGAGCTTCTAAAGTTGCAAAATGTAGGATTATGCAAGTATAGTCACCAAAAAATGCAATTTTTGAAAAATTTGTGCACCAAAACTAGAAACCAACACAACCACTAGAAAATTCAAGAAATTTTACCTAATTTCAAAAAAAATCGCACCTGAATTAGAGTTCAGATGTCCAAGATAAGGGCTCACGAACTTAGGCTGCCAAATTGAAAAGCAATCCGAAGAGGGGTCTAGAAGAGAAACTGTGATGCTAAATTTGACAATCAATTGACCGTCAAAGAAGTCCTAAAATGCCCTGGAATGACATTTAGATGGGCATCAATTTTAACCCAGTGTTCTGCTAACATCAGAAAAAAATTTGCACTCTTGGGTGATGTGGCAAGCTGAGTCAAATTTTTGTACTGTATGGAATGTACGGTGAAGTGCATTGATGTCTCACAAGTTCAAGTTCTACGTGGTGATGTGGTAGTCTCAACTAATTTGTAAACACATGACGAGTAGGGATTGGTTGGCAATGTGCTTATCACAGAAGCCAATGACGTTCAGCCACATGGTGAAAAGTTTAAAACCTATGTGTCCGAGATCGGAGGACCTCACTCTGCTAGGAAACTATATTGTGGTGGCTGAAAATAACTTTGATTGTCAAGAAGTACAATCATAGCCAAATCGGTGCTATGCGAGTGAGAAAAATAGGGATAGGCCTATGGTGGACAGACATCCACGTGTTGATCGCTAGGTGTTCAAACACCGACTCTCAAAAAAATAGAGCCACTACTAGAGTCTGCAAATATGGGGAGACTTGAGACCCTTGCCAAAAAAATACTACTGCAATCGCAGAGAATCCACTGCAAGTGGGCTAGAATCTTCTGCGACATCAGAGGAAGGTGTGGATGGTGCTCGGAATATACCTTGCTACGCGGGTGTAGAGAAACAGGACAAGCCAAAAATTGAAAATGTTGACACTGAATATTATATGAGAATTATCCCACATTGATGGGATAAGTGCTGAAAGTGCACTTTTTATTGAGAATGTTGCAACCACATAAACAAAGGCAAGAGAGGGCGTCGGTCCTTGGGAGGAGTGGCCGGTGGGTGGATGTGGAGAGGCCAAATTTTGTGGCCAATCTGCCAAAAAAAGTCCTCGTTGACTATTGTATGGACTCTGAGCTAGATTTGACAGTACTATACTGCCAAACCAATAAAATATGCCCTGCAAATACAAATAAATCCTTCCAAAAGGTAGATCTGGGGTGTCACTGCCCGGGTTCACTAAAAAAAATTCTATGAATTTCCACAAATACTCTGGTGAGAAATAAATAGTAGAAAAATAATAAAAATGCAGATCTGAAATGAATTAATTGAATCTACAAAAAATGACCAGACCCATACCGCAATTCGAGGCCTTCGAGTTCTGATTTGCAAAAAAAATTTGCCTCACAATTGACTTTGGGCCAAGGTAGCTAAGTTTATAGTCAATTTTTACCAGTTTAGCGTTCCAGATGTAATGGCAAGGTCAGATCTGGTGCTAAATGCTCCCAATTTTTGTAGCACTCCAAATTTAGGCTGAGGTGATAAAGCAAGTGTGGTCTTGAATGGCTATGTGATGAGAAAGTCTCCAAGTTGCTCTGATACCATGTAAGAATTTTCCTTAGAGAAAAATTCACCCAGGAACTAAGAAATCAAACACAAGCACACAATAGACCAAAGAGAGAGAGAGAGAGTATGATCAGAATGATGATGTATTCAATATACCATTCATAAGAGTATACTAGGAGTGTCTGTATATAAAGGCCTCTGAGATACATCTAGAATGCCTCATAATCAGCACCATGATATGTCATACAACCAAGCACATGTCCACAAGATATGGGTTATCCTCCATTAAGCATGGAAGTAAGTGTGGTGATGAGAGGATAAGCCTATAAGGGTGTGACATGCAAAACAGTGTTGTAGACACCATGTGCTAAAATAGAGTTGCATACTCCTGTGTTGTCTACATGACAACTCAAAAGGTGTGAAAACTCCTAAGTGTCTCACAAATAAAAATAATAAAATAATGGAAAATAATTAAATAATGCATTAACCTAAGTAAACTTAAGTAAGTGTAATAAGTAAATACTCATTTACACCAACATCTACCTATTCCTATTGTTGGAAGGGACCTCATGATGAGTCACATTGTTTTTAGAAGAGATTTGATGTCTATGAGAAATAGATTGCAAATTTACAAGCTCTTCTTCAGAAGAGCATTGTTTTCTCTCCATCCTTGTCTACCTCATAGGGGTCTACCTTTTAATCTTCTTCAATCTCTTCGACATCTACACTAGATTTTGGACAAGGTCGTGTATTATGTGCATCCATTGCATCCCCTTCCCAAGTCCCTTGGATGTTGGATTTAGGTGTTTCTCACCATATGGCATCTTCTCAAGGGGTCTTCTCCACTATTGAGGCTTCTCCCATTCCTCATATTCTCATGGGGAATAACACTACCCTAACAATCTATGGAAAAGGTTCATTTGGCATTCAGGATGGCACATTTAGTGATGCATTCTATGTTCCATCTTTGTCTACAAACCTTCTCTCAATTTATCAGTTTACACACAGTCGATTAGGGAAGATAGTTGAGTTCACTATAGATTTAGTCTTCATTGAAGATAGTGCAATAGGAAGCCTTATTTCTATAGGGATAGTTGACCATACCACCCATCTCTACACCTTCTCACACTTTGGTCCACCATCTCCATTATCAGATCACAACTCTTCTCTTTTGCAACAACATCATGTGGTGCAGTTAGGATACTTAAACCTTTGTATTGTTCTCGAGATCATTGTTTTGACTACTACACCACATCTAGTTGAGGTCTTTTCTCTTCATCAAGATTCTTCTTCAGCTCTACTTGACCCTCTAGCTCTATTCATCGAGCCTCCAAGTGCACTTGTTGAGGATTCTATAGAGGACATTCATCTCCTCTTTCATGACAGTGTCAACACACTTGCATTGGGGATTCCCTTTTAGGATCCTCACATTTTCTCCTTTGACCATCAGTTGGGCCTTCCAGTTTCACTACTCATTCATGGGTTTCCTTTTTTTGTGCCCTTATTTCTTCCACATTGGAGTTCCATTGATTTAATCATTTCTATAGGGGCTCAATCATTATTGGAGGGATTTGGTGTCTCTTTTCTCTCTCATGGCGGGCGGGGGGGGGGTGTTTGGTTGTACTTATGGTTTTGAGAGAGTCTCTTGAGCTATTTCTTTTTGTTTTTTTTTTCATCTCTTTTTGGAGAGAATTTTTTCCCACTGGTTTTTCTCCTTTCTCTCTAGTTTACAGAGATTTCCTTGTTTTTGGGTACCAGATCAGGCCTTGTTGCCAGGACCCATTTCTTGCTTTTATAGCTGTGCTAGGTTAGCTTATCCCCTTTAGTTAGCTTAAGGGGGGGTGTTAGAGTAATATTTTGTTTTCATACTACTTAAATCATTTTTATTTAATTAGTTAAGTTATTACTCTTTAGTGCTTAAGCTTTCTCTTAGGTGCATTAATAATTAATTCTTTTATTAATTATTAATGCGCAACCTAGCTTTCTTAGGCTTTAGGGTTTCATTCACCTTTAAGGTTGAACTATTTTAATTATTTTTTCATTATCTTGGAATATATTTTCTCTCACTCCATTGAGATTTCTAAGCATAACTTTTTCCCTTTTTGGTTTTTTTCTAACAATAGGTTATTTGCATGCAAGTGTTCTTGACGAACTATGAAGTTGGTTTTCACAAATTCTACACATTTGACTTGTACAGATTCATAGCTTGTGCTTGTAGAGAGCCTCATAAGATATTGACAATTAAAAATATAGTATAAGAAACCTAAATCTAGTAAACTTAGAAGATTAATGTACCTTAATATTAACAATCAAATACTTTCTCCTCAATGGTGGACAAGTGTGATATACAATCTTTTGCAAAAGTAGCTCCATGTCTGCATACTACTTATAGAGAAAGCAATATGTTGTCCATTTCTACCAGAGAAGTAATTGGTAATCAGAAATAAATCATAATTTTCATACAACTTATAGAGAAAGAAAAATGTTGTAATTCATAGTACTTATGTTAAGGCCATTTTAATGCGTTCACCTGGAACCTACTATGTTCACTCAATAAAAGTAAGTACCATTTTGGAGACTTCAAAGTTCAAGCATCCCCATGATCTACAATAATGACAATAATGCATGTGAGAGTCAATAATCACATGATACAAAAATAAGTTGTAACTAAAATACTTTTAATGGGTTTAGTTTGAACTTCACTTGGTTCCAAGAATCCTTTCATATTCTCTAGTTAACAAGACCAACCACGTGAAGGTGGAAGCTCATTTGGCCTCTCCCCCATATAATAACTCTGAATTCTCCATTAATAGCTAAGTAAATATTTCATTCATTTATTTTAGAACTATATCATTGAATCAATATAATCAGATAACATACATTAACATGACATACAATTAATTAAGAAATATAAACATTCATCAATAATTTGTGAACAAATCAATCATCATATTCACATAACATTCATTAACATGACATATAATTAATTAATTCCTATAAATATTCATAATAATTTTTGAACATGTCAATAATTATAATCACATAACAATATTCAATAACATGACATAAAACTCATCAAAATTCATGAAAAATCCACCAACATTCATCATCAATAAGAAATATTCATAAAAATCCATTAATAAGAAACATTCATAAATATCCATCAACACATTCATCATCAAACAAGGTTTTTAGCATTCATTTTTGCTTTTGTTTTTTTAAAAGATAAAGGAAAATAGGTACATCTTGACTATCTTTGGCATCATGTGGCTATTGTGGTTTTGATCTTACAACATGAGGCTTCCTCTTCTTTCATCGAGGACAAGGCTAACGTGCTCCTACAATAAGAAATAAATGGGTTTAAATCTAAACTCTTTTTTTTAATGTTATAAGTATTTCATTAATCTAAAGAATATAATAGGGATTTTTCTTTACCTAATATTGCCACATCATCTACTGTGACATTCTATTCAGCCCCAACCTCAACATACTCAACATTAACATCATGCTCTGCATACTCAAAAAATATCACATAAAGGTTACACCAATTGCAACTTAATATATTAAATTTTATTAATAATTATAAATTAATTTTCAATAGAAATTGATATTTTAACTATATCATTGTTATGCACATTGAGGTCTTCATTATGTGTAGGATTTCTACCTTCATCATGATGAGTAAGATCTGTGTCAAGAGTAGTAGGTTGTAGTGAAATGTCATGCACACATTGTTATCATTGTTTGAAATTAATATCAAATAGATTATTTTTCATGAAGTTCTCAATTACTATTATTATTCATTTGGCCTAATTACATGTGTGCCAATTTTTGCACTAGAATCTTGTACACCTATTTGGCCATTGGAATCTAAGTGGTAGTAGGCAACCACTACTTTATACCCTTACTTGAAGCCAATTTGTTTTTCCTCTTCTATGGGTGTTAGATTAAATTCAATGCCCTGAATTTTTTGCATAATATCATCAATAATTAATTTATTTCTTATTTGTAATTTAATATAAAAAATTGATATGAAGTTTCATTTACTACTGCTTTCAAGGCATGAGTGAATTTTCATATATCCAATAGAGCCAAGATGGTGTTGACCAACCTTCTCTTTCCTAGCTTGTGTTGTCTTTGATGTGTCCTACAACCTATATGTTTAAACTTTGAAAAATGTTAGAAATATGTTACATTATATAAATCCACAATCACACCTCTAGAAATATGGTAGATTGTATAAATCCACAAATGAATTAAACATGTTTGATATGTGAATTGTGGGAGGTAATGTTTTGAATCCTCTGTCAAAGTGTGATGTGAGATGAGGCACAAAGGTGACCTTGTT
Organism: Cupressus sempervirens; assembly: GCA_028749045.1. NCBI lineage: Eukaryota > Viridiplantae > Streptophyta > Pinopsida > Cupressales > Cupressaceae > Cupressus > Cupressus sempervirens. Next base: position 90,301,593 of record CM053791.1, on the reverse strand, counting down.
TGTGCTATGCAACATCATGATCATTGGTGATCCAATTGAAAATAGTGACTACCAATGAAGATATTAATACATGAATCTGATCATTGTTTACACAAAGATTGTGATCATAGAGTTAGGAGGTTTTTTTTTCAGTGATAAAATGAAGTTGTGGTGTAACTATTTTTGGACAAAATTTGAAAGAGATGCCACCATTTTATTAAGAGAAATCACTAGGGAGGGAGTATAGATAATGATTTGTGTCATTAAAGAATCTTCCTACTAAACTACTCATGTAAAAACAAGAGATCATGAAATAGAATAATAAGTTATATGAAGTTACGTCAATAGTTAAAAAACTAGTTATTTATGGATTGATTCTACTATCTTCTATGTCCTTTGTGCAAGGAATTTAATTTTTTCTTGATTGGAGATGAGGCATGGTCTATTGAATTTATGAAAGGTTGAGTAGTCTTGGTTTGAAATTTGAAGCCCAAGATAGCCTCCAACAACCCATTTTTATTTTACAAATCCAAGTAGGTGTGGTGGGTGGATGTGACAAAAGGTATAGATAAAATCTAGAGCTGATGAGAGGCACAACTCTTTGCATAAATAAAATACATAAATTGAGGAGTTTTGAATGTTGCTTGTAGAAGAAAGTTAAGCTTGTGTTGATAAATGGGAATCCATAGTGGGATATTTTAAAACATTTTAATTATTTCACCTATCTTTCATATGTCTTTTGTAGAATTTAGTATGTGAAGGGTGAAGTGAATTTTCAAAGGGACATGTAAAAACTTTGATAGGAATGCGAATAGTTTTGTGTGGAGATGAGTAATGAAGCAACTTTCTAAATTATTTCTCATCGATGATGTCTTATGATTTCCATAGTGATAAGTAAAATATTACCTTACTCAATTATCTATTCCTTTTACACTAATCTGATCATGACTATTTCTAAAATTTGAAGTTTCCATTTTTTGAGTTTTACAACAATGATGCATGTGCAGTGAGTTAGTGCAAAGTTTGATGTGTATAGATTAGAGATATATTTTTAGATAATTATTGAACATTGATGAGGAAATTTTTTTTTTTTTCCTAAAAAAAAATATGTTAATGGCTTTCATCACTTCACATTGGGATGAGTTGATATGTTGAAAAGACAAAGACAAAATATGAGAATGCGATTCCTTCAAAATGATTTGTAGTTATGGTAGAAAATGCATCAAACTGAAATTTTCTGTGACCTCCTCCTATTGTATTTTCATATTTTCATCATGGAACTTCTTTTAGGATAATGCACTAACCTTATTATAAATAACATGTAATGGAAAAAGGCCTCACTACTCACTATTAGATAGTAAATACTGTGCAAATTTATAATGAAAACTACACTAATTGTATGATTCTCACTATATGAAGAATACAATAAACCAACATTCTTGAAAAGAAATGTGATTGGAGTTTATCAGACATGCATACTTATTTTTTTTGGGTGGTGGGTTAGTTCCTTTATCCCTTTGTCTCTTCTCTTTTGCATCTTCAATGATTTCATTCCACTCTAGCTATAGCACCATAGGAGGATGCCTCTACTTTGGGTTGAGCTTTAGAGCCCTTCTGTACTAGTCTCTCGCAGTCTTTAGATGTTTACAAGGATTTTTTAGAAGTTAGGCTCTATTCAAAATATCTTGACCAAGGAACTCCTACACAGTTTTTATGACATGATCTTTTAATTAAGGGGCTTGGTCAATCCAGCTTTTAACAAACAACAAAATTATTAGATAAAAAAATTAGTTCAAGGATGAACAAAAAAATGTAGCAACCAATTATATCAAGCTATGTACCTTTTACATAATGTGGGCCCAAATATCTTTAATGAATCATAAAATGTTTCATAAAAGTATTGTTTCTTGCAAAATCATCGCCACATTATTCGTAGAAAATGAGTTATGAATAAGTAAACTACAATTACTCTCTAAATAATTATAATTTTAAAGTACTTGGAAGATGGGTAATTTTAATGGAATTTTATCTTTCTCGACCATAAAAAATGATGCCTCCAAAGATCTAGTACAAGTAACATGGGTTACTTTAGGAAAGGCTAGAAAATTATCTGTAGTATTGATATCAGTTCTATCATCAACATGACAAGGTGTACCTAACACATAAAAAAGTTAATCAATGTCATAATATACTCAATGAAAAAGAAAGTAAAAATATTATCATATTTAACACATAACAAAATGTAGAAAAACAAGGATTTACCATCTCTAGTTGTATTAGGTGTGGATGTTTGCATTCTCCTTTTTGTCAATCCTACAACTAGCAATCTTAGAGTGTTGTCCGGCCTCATGGAAGTAGGTGTATGGAAATCATCGGCACCTAAAATACACACACACACACACAATGTATTTGTCATGTCCCCTATTTTCCTCTAATAGAATTTGATAATAAATAATAGATAAAAATGGCATCACTATCAAGAGAAACTCTCCACCCATGAGTCATTCCAAATAAATATTATCAAGTCAAGGGTAAGCATTATACCACTATAAGTATAACTAGTCATATAGAAATATATCAGGAGCAACAGACCATCATATCATAATAAAAAATATTTGAAAGATAATTGCATATGTTTAAGGATCAAAGTTAGACATAGTGATAGCATCATTGAGAACACTTGCAAATTTTCATGAAAAGATGAAGAATAGAAAATGCATCACTATGAGTGATAGTAATTATAGTGAGAGTAAGAATAGATTGTAACTTGCTTACACTATCATATCAAAGATATCTAACAATCTTATAAGTTGCATAGTTCAAATTAAAGATCATCCTTGCATAATTGTTATCAGTCATATCAGAAACAACAAATATAATCTTAACATTATTTATTTATTTATTTATTTTTATTTTTTTTAGACTGCAGGAATCAGTGTAACACAGCCCCCCTATAAACTGCAGTACACCTGGTAAATTTTTTTACGTGACCGGTAGCACTGGCGCGACATGCCCACCGGTACCACGAGGACGGGGGAGACTAGAACCCATGACCAACCCCCTGCAACAGGGAAGATTTAGCCAACCGAGCTAGGGCCCTCGCCCTATAATCTTAACATTATTGCATTAGACTAAGTGTAGATATATAGACCAAAATCATCTTACATATACCTAATTATTGTATCAGATATAGCAGTGACATTGTTCTCATATATCATATCAATTGTATAACATAAGAACAATCATTTAAAAGTGGTATCCCAAACTATTTTTCTTACATCAATCATTATCAATTTTAAGTGTTATTTGAGACTTTAAGGAAATAAGTCTCTTACAATTGATTTTTTTAAGTTATTTGTACCTATTTCCCATATTTTAATTAAATAATGTTAACATGTTAACAAAAATGATTAGAAATAGACATATTTTAATAAATTCTAAATGATAAAATAAATTTTAAATAAATAAAATAAATGTGAAAAGATATTTAATAAATATAAATAATTTTTCAAATAAACTAAAACAAAATTATTCTTAAAAATCAAATATTTTAAAATTTTCTATCTTAGTTTTATTATAACTAGTATAAATATCCTAAATACATATATCTAAAGAAATATCTTATAATCTCAATTAGACCTATTTTATTTACATTAATTTACATTTATATTTCAATCCATCTACATTATTTATTTTTTCTAATACATTTTCTTATGTTTATTGACATGTAATTTTCTACATGGTATAAATTTCAAACTTATTTAGAGTTTATTTTAAAATTATTATATTCATAATTAATATTAATATTTTGAGATGTAGAATATTCTAAAACTTAGGTTAAGAGATTTAAAAAAAACATTATACTCTCAACCATTACACTCAATGTCTTGCTTCCACTATTGAATGCCTCTAACATTAATGAAAATAATATTACAATTTTTGGATGTAGTACAAGGGCTCCAGGATAAAATGGGAATAGTCTTTGATCTTCTAAAAAAGTCTTACTTGAGGGAAATTCAACAAGATAGATGAGACTTTTGGACCAAATAGTTACTTAGGAATTATTTCAAAAGGAAGATCATCTGTGAGAAGTCCAAGGGAATAAGAAATGGAAAATCCAACACTTTAAAGATAGGGAAGTGTAAGATTCCCAAGGGACTCTAATGCCCCTATTAGAATAATCACTTGATCAATTGATGTTAGATCAAGAGGTAGAGGTTATCTAGAAGCATTTGACAAAATTAGGTCCAGTGGCACAAAGTGAAGTGCAAGGATGGTGACTTGTTGGGAAGTACTTCACATGAAAATGTGACTACTTTACAAGTTGATATATAGGGTTTACTAAGGAATGTGGTCATGATTTCACAAGAGATGGGAAAAAATTGTAAATTGATGGAAGTTTTACGAAAATTAATGGTGACAATTGTAGGTGGCACCCAAATAAAAGTTAATGATAGTCACAAAACACAAGTTTAGTGGTAGAACCTCCAAGCCCATGGATTAACAATAGAGGACATAAAATAATTTGTAGATAAGATTATTATTCATGTGGTAGAAGAGAAAATTGATGAAATTGATATTGAAATATCCATAACTAATCCTAGAAAAACTAAGATGGATATGATAGACTTTGATGTAGATGTTGAGTTAGAATAAGAGGTCTCAGATACTTTAATCCCAACATTATCAATAATTAAATCAAAGGCAAAAAAATATATAGATAAATATTTGTTCCAAATAAAAGAAGGCAAGGGGAAGATGACCTAAAAGTAAGAAAACCAAGGAAGAAATAGTTGTAAGGTCTAATTAATATTGAGCTTTGAGAGATATTCTAGAAAGCCTAAGGAGGAGGTAGTTGGTTTAATCACTAAATAGATTACTAATGGAAGGAGAGTGAATGAATCTCCAAGTTCACAATGAGGTTGTTTTCATGGAATGTTTTAGGCATTAATGCCTCTAATGAATCTTGACTCATCAAGAATAAAATCTTAATGAGTGGAACATACATAATCTAACTATAGGAAACCAAACTATCTGCAAGTCATTGGGAATTATTATTTAAGTCTTGTATTAGAGCTTGAGGTGGTTAAGGAATATTGTCAAAAAATCACAAATGTCAACTAAAAATGACCAGTTCAAATGAAAATTGGATTTTTACTAAAGTGTCTTGTTTTGACTTGAAATTTGTAATCTCAAATATTTATAGGCCAACCATTGTAGGTCATACTAAAATACTATGGGGTGTCCTTTCAAACCCAATTCAAGGCCTAGATACAATAAATACTATTGTAGGGGTAGACTTTAATGCAATATTGGGGTCAACAAATAAAATTGGGGAATAAGAGCCTTCTCCAAAAGTGACTTGAGGCTTCTCTACTTGGTCTAATGGGAGAAAGGGTGTCAACAACATTGGGTTGATGTTGGATAGATAAATTTAAAATCCTAAATGGATATGGAAAAGGGTTATTATGTTTTAAATATATTGACATCCACTAGTTTTGGTCATTTTTCTATTGATTTGGAAATACCAACATCTACCAGTGGATTCAAATCTAGATTCTATTTATGTTACTACAACTGATATTTATACCTAAATTGATGTTGATGATGAACAAGTTTATTTAACTAAGCATTAAAATGAATCTAGGAGAATTGGATAAGTTGTTATTTTTATATTGATGTCAATATTATTGTTTTTTATGAATAGTCCCTTCCTTATATTAAAAAAAATACAATAAAGTTACATATTCACAGAAAAAGGGGCAGGGGGAAATAGGATCACCCCGAGATTTCATATGGCCTAAGGCCAGATATCAACTATTCATCAAAAAAATTGCAAAAATAAAAATCCTCATGTTGCCACTGTAGTGCCAGCTGAGGGAGGAGAATCCTTATCATCAGATCCCCACCTAAGGGTGGCATGTGAAGATGGCTCAAGGGGATCCCATCTATCATCAACAACACCATAATCTTCTTCTTTTTCTGCTTGAGGCCTAGGAGGAGAAATGGCTAAGTTTAGCCAAGGAAACACCCACTTGGGGTTTGAATGTGCAGAGGGCCAACTAGTAGTAGGAGTAGTAAGAGGAGCCATTGGGGACCACCCTGAGCTAGACCTCCAAGGAGGTAAAGCATAGTAGTGCTGACCACCAGAGCCTCCAAAAGAGTTGCATTGACCAAAAGCACCATTGTTGGGAGAGTGACGTGGCTGAGAGAAAGGCATGTGTTAGCAATGAGTAGAACTACTATGTCCTCAATGCTGACCACAAGGAGGAGTATGGTCACTAGAGGTAGAATCTAGTGGAACACAAGCTACTGTATAGGGGATATTTCCCCAATATGTCAATAGCTCCTATAGGTGAGCCACCTCGAAAGACACTTTATCTATTTGCACTTGAATCTAAAACATGACATTGTTATAAATACATGCTTTAGCATACATAAAAACATTAATGTCAAGTGCATTGTTAGCATAAATAACCGCTTGCGATCTTTCCAAATCTTAAATAAGATCTCCAATTTGAAAGCATGCAATATCTAGGAGTACATGAAGGGAATCTGAGTGTTGTCACCCAAAACAACCATATGCTAAGAGAAAGGTTATGGATAGAAGGGGTGAAAGAGATCATGGATCCATTTCTAGTAACCCTGTGCCCATCAATAGAACCAAAAAATGTGCAAAAAATTCTCCAATTGACCATAGAAAGGGCAACAGGGTTATGAACACCCAAATGCCACAGCTAGGGGCCCAAAGGCAAGCCCTAGAAAAGAATTCACCAGGTGAAATGTGCAATTTAGGCTTAGTAATGGTTTTCCATACAGTGTAAAACATATGACTCCAAGTATGGTGAGAAGATTGCAAATATCATCTTTGGTTGAGAACTTCAACCATGGGTAGGTGAGGAACCAGCCATCAATAGCCTAGCTTAGGCTTATAGCTAGTTACTAGGGTGCCTAGATACCACTTCCAATCTTTCCACCAAGGGCAAGAGGATTGAATGCCAATTTTATGTAACAAATGTCGAGGCACTACAAAAACTAGAAGATCAAAAGTCTAGTGATCTGGATGAGTGAGCCAGAATTGCACTTTCATGTCTTCCCACGATTGTAAACTCATAGTAACTCTAGATAAAACATCTTTAGGGGTTCTTATGCCACATTTAAATAAATGTAGAGCACTAGCCCCATGTCCTTTGGCCAAGGGAACACCTTGGATAGAAAATAATGGTGACCACCACAAATTGTGTTGATTCGTTGAGAGCCCATCTCTAAACCCATCACCAACTTAGCAAAGCCAGGGTTTCACTACTTCCTTGGCTTTCCAGATACTCTTGGCAACAAAAGTGCCCTAAATCTAAACATGTTTAGTGGTCACAAGAAGAGTTTGAAAACCAATCCCCTTTGAGGTTGGTCAATGAATTGGAAAGCCTAAAGAAATGCATTGTGGCAACAAAATCTTCCAAGCTTCATTGCCAGAAGGAATCGATATTATTATTTACTTACTAATTTATGTAAGTTTCCAAATCATCTGAAAGATGTGATGTTGAGAAAGGAAATGGTTGGTAAAGATGGAAGATGAAATAAAGAAGTGATGTGAAGTGTATGAGTTATATGGGCAATTGATGAATGATTCCTTGACAAGGTAATATTGGTTTGATTGTTTTACATGATCTTATGAAGTGTTTGATTGATGTAAACATCATTTATATTGGTCAGTAAGAAAGGATTGAATTTTTTAAGTGAAAAGATAATAAATAAGTGTGTTTTATAGAGCTAGAAATGGTGGTTGATAAGAAAAGATATTGTTTGGTGGAAGTGTATTGAGCATTTGTTAAAGAAAAAAATTGAGAAAGTGTTACAAAGAAAGATAGTAATACTAAGAAAAGATTTTTTACTGAGTGAACAATGTGTTGTGATGTGAAGCCTAATTAGACTCAGAGTTTTATTTGACACAGTTTTCTCCCCATATTATTTCTATGGGGGTTTGGAGGCAGCACCCCCAAGACAAGATTAAAGGGGTAGCACCCCAAGCATGCTCCCTATCATAGTATAGAGTGGGGTCAAGGGGCAACACCCCCATGAGTTTTTTCAAGGGCAACACCCTTGAAGCCAAAATGACCTTATATTGTAAAAGGCGTTAATTGTTATTTTCCCTATTGGACGACTTATTCTAGCCCTAATTTTGAAAGCAGCAAAAGCTTGTATAAAAAGGCTTAGGGTTAGGGATTTCATAATGTAATAGTAATATTGTAGCTTCTTGTGGTGGTATTAAGTTGTAATGGATTGCAAATTGTAATCATTGGGTAATGATAATATTGGCCTTTTTGTTGGTGGGACATAGCCCAGGGATTGGGTGAACTACATTAAATATTGGTGTCTTGTGTTCTCTTCTATGTGATCTATTATTTTTTGATATTGATTATATTTGCATGTAACTAATATTTATATCTAAGGTTAATCCTAATATAATGTTAGCCAAATAAATGAAGGCGTTCAAAAAAAGGAAGAACGCATGTTGGTAAGGATTAATAGTTTTGATAAAATCAATTGTGGGATGACATTGTGTGAGAATCTAGATTGATCTGGCAGATTCTTAAGGAAGAAAAGAAGTTTTTTTAGTGAAATAGATGAATAAAATTGGTTAGGTGAGATCAATTTGAGTAGATTCAAGGAAAGGTTTGCAATCTAGGAAAAGTTCAAGTTCCAAGGTGAATTACAACTAACACAATGCACAAAAAATATTTCTGAGCACCAAATACATTGAATATAATTTTATATGTGATGGAATGGATGATAGGAATTTAGGGAAAGCCTAATGAATACGATTAAGTAGAAAAATAGTTCCTATATAAAGGATGAGAAATAAAGTTGAAGTTTTTGGTAGTCAAACAAGTGCATAAGGCTATACTAAGCATAAAAGTAGAAGTAAGGTGTGAATTAAGTGAAGAAAAGTAATTTGAATGAAGTGTATGTTGATCATCCAAATAAGGAAGAGAGTGAAGAAGAGTTTGAAGAGAAGAAAGGACATATAAATAGGAAAAGCTAGTTTCTACTTCTACAAATCATTTCATTATTACTTTCTAACCATTGGAGAACAAAATATCTTAACTGAGTGGATCTAGCAAACCTATTTGTAAATTCTTCATAAGGTGGCATGCTAAAAAATATATTAAGTCATTTAATAAGTCATACTAAGAGGGTCACATTTAGTAAATATGTTTGTAAACTTTAATAGAGTTGGATCTTAATCAAGCTCACTTCATAAGAATGAATTTCTTTGTGGGAAAAAATTCTCATAGTGGTTTTTACCCAAATTGGGTTTTTATGTTAAATTCTAGTGTTAATGTAATTTCATGTTTTCATATACATAATGTTATAAGCTATTTTTGATTGGTTGTATGTTGAATCTGATTAGGAAGGATTATTTGCTAAAAAGTTTTAAGAGTTAAATTATTGTAAAGGGGCCTAAGATAACTAATTTACCTATGTCTCAATTATCCAAAATTTAGTATTAGATCTATAGGTGCTTAAGGTAAAATTTTAAAAGACTTGAGTGAAATATTTAAAGATGTATAAGAGAATGTACCCAATTTGAACAAGGAACACTTTCCTACATGGAAAAGTAGGATGAGGTTTTATCTATCTGGAATTGGAAATTATGCATTGTACTATTTGGATAATAACTATACTTCACCACCACTTAGACCTATGATAGTTGAGAAGATGGGGAAAAGAAAGAGCACAATACCTTAATGATTGAGATAGCTTATTCTCTAACTGATGTTGAATTTGATGATGTCAATAAATGTGATACAATAAAGGAGATGTAGGATAAACTTGCACTTGTATATGGAGGTGATCAAAATGTATAGAGGGAAAAGGTTGAGAGTCTCAAAGGAAAATATGATGACGTGAGAATGCAAGGAGGTGAGAACATTGTACAATTCAATATCATAATTAAGGAGGTAGTTAGTACTATCAAAAGAGCTTATGGAATCATAAGTGAAGAAGATGTGGCAAGGAAATTTTTTAGAGTTTTTTTACCTATATATTCTATTAGAGTTTCATCTATTCAAGAATTGAGATCCATACCTGGTAATATTGTTACCCTTGATGAGTTAATTAGTGGGATGACTACATTTGAGCTTAATGATTATGATAATAGTTTACCAAGATAGAAACTTCTTTGAAGACATATCTAACCATTACTATTCCAATAAGAGAAAAAAATATTTATCATGCTTCATGTGAAAGTGGCTATGATTGCATATTACCCAAAGAGAAATAACAAGAAGAGTTGGACACATTGTTGGAAAAAAGGTTATTGAAAGGAAATGAAAGTACAAATGTAATTTGCATCTAAAAAATTTCAATTGTAATATGATTGGTCATATTGCATCTAGGTGTCCTAACAATAATAGTAATGTTAAGAAGGACAGTAAGGAGTCTCAAATCCAACAGTTTAGAGATAACAAGGACAAATGAGAGAAATCATGTTACTTGGCTAAAGAATGTTAAATTGACAAGGAATTTGATGACTTAGAAGAGGTTGAGGAAGTAGTTTATGTTCTATGAAGGATAATTTAGAATAATAAAGGTACAACAATGAAAATGTCCTTATTTCTCAAGTCGGAAAGATTGATACATGGATTATTGATAGTGGAAGTTCATATCATATGACTAACTTGATGCTAAAAAATCTAAAAATATAGAAAAGTATGATGAAGGATCTATTAGACTTGGTAATGATGCTCCATTTTTTTCAAAGTAAAAGGATCCATAAACTAATGGATAGATAGAATGCATGAATATGAGTTTAGGGAATATATTGAGATGTTTAGTTTGAGATAATCCAATGATATGGGATTTGATTTTACCAAATGCTAAATTTGCATACAATAATATTTTTGAATATGAGAAATGGTAAATAATCATTCCAAATAGTATATAGAAGTAGTCCTAGAAATGCTTCTAAATTGACAAAGTTAAACAAATGAAAGACATGTAGTGTCAAAAAAATTGTAGAACATTTGAAGAACTTGAATGAGGAGGTGAGGGAACTTATTACAAAAATAAAATTACATAATACAATTAATGAATTTCACATTGGAGATAAAGCCATGGTTCATTTGAGAATATGTAGATTTATATTGGGAACATATAGTAAGTTCAACATGAAGAAGTTTGGACCATGTAGGATAATGAAAAGCATGATTCAAGAAATGCTTATGAAATAGAGCTACCCAATGACTTGAATATTTCAACAATATTTAATATTTTAGGTACAATAGAGTATCATGACGTGGTATAATAAGGTAACATAATATTAGTGGATTATTTTATCGAGCACTTTGTCTATAGAGTATATTAAAGATATCTTAGATAGTCATGCTAGAAGAAGAATTAGAAATAAGACATTTATAGAATATTTGGTCAAATAACAAGGATGACCTATTGAAGATCCATCATGGATGCAAAGGGATTAGTTTAACCCTAAACACATGAGATATTATAATATCACTTCTCTAGTTACCCTGAATGTTTGATGTGGGAGCATACTAGGTGTAAAGGGAATCTTGCATCACCCAAAAATTTCCATCTCTAACTTGTTGAATATTGTAAAAGGAAAATGTCTATGTGGCTTTGCATGCCATAATTTTGAACATTGTAATTCCATCTTTGTGGAAATAATAAGAATCAAAATTCTTGTTCTTTCAATTTAATGGTATTTCTCTATTTATTTGTATGTATTTTTGTTAATAAAGGGAGTACCCTTCATCACATATTTGATTAACCAATCAAATCATTCATCAAATATCATTTTTTTCTCCTAGTTACTCTATGGATATTTAATCAAGCATAACTCTTCCTAGATATGTTTCTTGCATGTATGATCTAATATATAACATATCAAGACATCATTGAGTCTCCTATATGAGGCACACACTCCAATTGAACTCTAATGCTCTCTCAATACTATAAACAACTACTTTTTCACTTAATCAATTCTCCCAATTATTTGTTAGCCAATATAATACTAAGTTGATATCAATGATAATAAAATACCTTATCACCTTTTCATCAAATATGTATCACAACACGTCTCGATAAAATTTGCATGAGATATGCCAACAATATCCCCTTTTGGATTTTATGGGAACACCAAAATACCAAAATAATCATGGTAATAATACAAGATTTTTGATAGTAGTTACTCCACTTTAGCTAATTTTAGTTTAGCTCTCTAACTTCTTCTCCCTCTTAATTGTATTCCTTACATATTCTCTTAGTAATATTGTCCCCTTTTGACAATAATGCCAAAGGCCCATACAATATAGGTCACCATCTTCTTCACCTTTGACTACTTCTTCTAAGGATTATTCCCCTTAACATCAATCCAAAGTGAAATATACAATGAATCCACTAGATTTATGCTATAAAAATACCTTATATTCTTTTAGTTGGGGTATAACCATTATCTTACCTCTTATATACTCAAAAGTGTCCGTAGGTAGTCACTTATGAATATAATTGGTAGATGTTCTTTGGTTGGAAGATATTCCATCGTAACTTCCTTCTCTTACACGGTACTCTCATAAAATAATACTTAACTACAATGTATTTTTCCTAGAATCCATCAAAAAATTATTTGAAATATTTATTGCATTTTATTATCATCTATACAACTCGTGATACATCAATATATTTTCAATTATCTTCTCTTAAACTGTAACGCCCCACCAAGAGATCCAAAAGAAATAACCTAAAGTTTTACTAAGTTTGCCAACATTTTTTTTTTTAAACAAGAAAGATAAAACATACACATCAAACACATAGTAGCAGAAGCATCAACTAAAAACATACATAATAGGTTACATTTCTTAAGGATCCCATGATGTTGAATCACATTTAAATTTAACTAAAATTAATTCCATCAAATAGCACATCCATATGAAAGAATAATGAAAAGTCCAATGTCCTTTAAATAATATACATTTGTTATAAATGCCTCTTGGAAAATTATATTCAGAATGCTCAATCATCCACTGTACATGTCACTGGGTATAAAAGGCTTAAAAGAATATACATATGTAGAAATAGAAATACATCACCCTCCTTGGATCCATGATACAAAGTACAATAAATAAATTAAACCATCCACCATACATGATACATACATCCATTGTAAAAGATATAAACATCCATCATAAAAGATATATACATCAAACATGAAATACAACCATCCATCATAATGATACAAAGATAGTATGAAAGTAAATGTAGATAAGGAAGCTCTAGCCATGGTGACTACGGATGGATCTCAATAATAAGAGTGAAAAGCACTACCACCCAACCGCATGGAGCCTAAATAGCCCACTCCCATTGCACTGAGGAGATAGTCTCAAGTCCCAAACAGGATATCAAACCAAATACCAAAATATTCTCTAAGTCTAGAAAATTCTAAAAGTATTCTAACTCAAAGGTTCCAAGATAGGTCAACATCTAATTCCACAAGGAACATAAGACACGTAGGAAACCTACTATGTAAGTGGGCAAGTTTCATCACACGAGTCACATTAGAGTTACCCTAGCAATCTCTTAGGACCCTAGGGTTCCTAGTGATCCCTATTTAGCCACTAGTATCCTCTTGTACTGACAAGGCATACTACAGAATGCAAGGTCGCAACCAAGCATTCTCTCTACTCCCATCCTAGTTTGAACTAGCACTCGAGGCATCGACAAGAACATACAAAGACTCTTATTAGGTTCATTTTAATCCCCATTTAGTGTAATGTTTTCACTTATTAAACAACTTACAATGAGTTATCCTAGCAGCCACTTAGGACCCTGGCCCCCATTGCAAGCCACTTCTCGACACTACATGTAGTTAACCTACACTAGGCTCATAAAAACACAAATTAAAGAATCATAGTAAAATCACCTCAGCCATGTTTTAATGACTAGAAATCATCAAAAGATAATCATAATAATCACATTAGTTCTCTACGAGCAACTGGAAAGCATCCCAAGATAAATCACAATATCCATCGGTTCCCAATGAGCAATCAGAAAGCATACCAAGATAAATCACAATACCCATCAGTTCTCAATGAGCAATTGGAAAGTATCCCAATATTATTGATCAACAACTCAAAATGGTTAAGTCAAACATGTCACAACATGACATCACCAAGAACAAAGCAAACACTTTAGTTCCATCAAGGCGACTAGAAAGTAATCCCAAATATAACTGATCGAGGACTCATAAATGGTTAAGTCATCTATCTCATAAACATACACCTAAGCTTCACACCAGAAGACTAGAAAGTAATAATGAACAATAAATGCAAACATATCATAAAGAATTCCATCACATTACCATGGTTGGGCTAAAAGATCAAGATCAAAACATCAGCATGACATCACAAACACATAACCACCAAGCCTCTGGTAACATCCTAAGACTGGTCAATACTAGGACAACCCGAAACCCCAAAGCATAGACAATACATAGAAAATAGGACAATGTCACAGTTGGGTTTGATTTGAAAACACATGATTGAATTAAATATAAAATTTCATTTTTCATTTTAGTGTATGTTCCAGGTAAAAGATTCTCCATTTACCCTATAGGTCAACCCATGCATTTCTGTGAATAAAATAAAGAATTACCCCCTATTATATTTTAAATCAATTTTTTTTTGAATAACCAAGGAATAATTTATTTATTTAACTTATTGAAATAGTAATTGTTGATTTCCAAAAAAGTAATAATAAATTTAAAACTTAATAAAATGTGTTCCATTATTAATTAACATTAATTAAATTACATTTAATCACATTAAACAATAATTATATAAAATATTCATATTAATTCACATTTTACAATACTGATTCTTTTTAATAATAACCTAAATTAAAATAATAATATTTAAAGATTATTAACAACTACATCACTTAATCATTATTTATATTAAATTATTACCAAATAATTATTAATTTATTAATAAAATAATAATTAATATATTTAATAACATTTAAAAAAAATATTAATTAATTATTAATATTATAATAATAACAATTAATTAATAAATAAATAAAAACTTAACTTACCTCACCACGAGCCGCTTGAAAAAGCAGCTGCTGACTACACTTAGCAGCCACGGTCTGCTTAAGTCGCAAGCCACCGATTATGGAGAAAGGGGGGTGGGGGAGGTGGTGGCCCCGACCTCCTACTTAATAAATATTTTTTTAAATTTTATTTTATTAAAATTCATTTTTTAGAAATAAACCCCCCCTCCTTAACACACTTAACATATATATATATACATATATATGTATATATATATATGTATATATGTATGTATATGTATATGTATATATATATATATCTATATATATGTATGTGTATATATGTATGTATATATATGTGTATATATATGTATATATGTATATATTAATTTATATTTGTATATATGTATATATATATGTATATATGTATATATATATATATGTATATTTGTATATATATGTATATATGTATATATATATATATATATGTGTGTGTGTGTGTACATATATATCTATGTATATATATGTGTATACATATATAGATATATATATACATATATACACATATATATACATATATACATATATATACATATACATACACACACACACACACACACACACACACACACACACATATATATATATATATCCTTTTTTTTAAATATCTTTTTTTTTAATAAATATTTGCAATCCTAGTCTAATAGGAGAAATTTGACTAACCACTTGAATTTCTAAATTAATTTTTTTTTAAAAGAAATATCGTCTCTTTTCAATATAAAATTTATATAAACAAATTTCTTTTTTCTTTTTTAATAAATGTTTCCAATACGAATTTAGAATGGAAACTTGGATCACTCAGTTAAAGTCTAAACAATAAAATTTGTTTTCTTTTCTACCCAAAACCCAATTTCAAAATCCAATGGATTCTTGTATTTTCTTGATTTCTTATCCAATCTTATTCCTAATAAAATATAATTCTCTAAAGTAAACTTAGCGAAGTATCCAACTAGATCCATGCATAGACATTTCTCAATCAAGAACAAATATTTGCATGCAAGGGTTTTGAACCTAAAACATTTTGAAACCAACACACGCAAAAGACATGAAGAAGGAAGAAGACGGACTTATTTAATTAATGTAATTAACTATGCAATTCAAAACATAAGAATCTACCTAGATTCTAATGCTAAAATCATAATGCACAAAATATTTTGTGAGAGAATCGACATCTATCCAAGAACTTCTCTCTAAAAAATTTTCCAAACTTACCCTTCCAAAATTTGCTTCAAATTTTTCTTCCAAAATTTGCATCCAAATTCGTCTCTCTCGAAAATGAACCCCCAAATTGAGATATGGAGTCCTCTCCTTAAATCGAGGCACTAATTGTGCATTCACCTAAGAGAACTCCATGCTCACTAGACTCAAACTCCAAATTAACTTTTCTTAATCTTCCTATATCTTTTCTCATGCACATTTATTAAATTATTAAATTACTTTATTTAATTTTTACTTGACTTGTCTTTTAATTAATTTATTAAATTTCATCCCATGCGCACTTTATGCAATTTAAAATATTTTTATTAAGTTCACATGTTTTATCTTTTTAATTAATTTATTATATTTTAATCTCATGCACTCATCATGCAAACTAACAACTTTTAATAAATTAATATATTTTCACTTTTAAATTTATTTTCAAAACTTAATTGATAAAATATTTATTAACTTAAATAATAATAATACTTAGCATTTTTTTTCTATTAGCTATAGAGAGATCAAAAAATTAAACAATTCACCGAGAGTCAGAAAGGAGACAAATCCTCACACCGAAACCAAAGTGGCAATAAAACAAGTAGGATAGATCATATACAACAAGAGCCCAACAAAGAGAACAAAAGAACTAGGCAGAATATTAGAGTAGGTATCCATCCATGCAGTCCAACTGAGTGGGCCTTCCATCCAAATGATACTCTTTCGCTCCTAGATTTGGGATAGCATAAAGACCTCCTCTTGTTTGGCATTATGATACTTCTTAATAGCTTGGTTCAGCTTCTGGCACATGTGCTCAAACATCCAAAAATTATCAAGTCATCCTCCATTAATACCCATATTTAAGTTCGTAGAAGAAGAACGTAGCTTGGCCATCCTTGAGAAACCTTCGTAATTTTTCCTTTTCAATAATCATGGTGGTTTGAACCTGAAAGAGTATTTTAAAATGTGTGAGTTTATGATAAAACTCAATAAGAACCCTTGACTTACCTTGGTATGTTTCCTCATTCCTGCATTTCTTGATCTACCAAAGAATGTTAGAAGACAACATATTCTAGAAAAAATTAGCATCCTTACTAAGTCCTTTAATGTGACCTATAACAATTTCAATAATATTCACATTAAAGGGATAGTATATACCAAAAAATTCCAAATTTATTTAGCAAAGAGGAAATCAAATAAGATATGTCTACCAGTATCAAGCAGCCTAAAAATATTAGATAAATCAAAGTGCTGATTATCTCTTTTAATTAACATAAGTCATTTAAAACATTGGATGTTTGGCTCAACTAGACTTTTCCAAATATAATCCAACATTTTATTCCAAGTTTTATTATCAAAAGAACAGTACCAAATTTTTTTCAAATGCACAAAAATATCCTCATTATGATCAATGACCTTGTATATGTTCTTATCTTTAAGCTTGTCTAAGATAGTTCCATCTGGCCATTTACATTTAAGGTGCCTATAAGAGTCCACATGAAAAATAGAAGGAAGGTCTTTAAAAGCTTGCACAATTAAATTATAAGTCTTATTTTGAGACTAAGGTAAGTTAAACTTACTCTTAAGATCATCCCACAAAATAAGGATATCATGCTCAAAGATATCAGCAAATTGAGTAATATCAGATTTATCCCAAGACTTGGCAGAACATCCCTAGTAGAGGGCTAAGGGTTTATTGGTCATACTCAATTTCCACTAAATGTATCTCTCACCATGAAGTTGATTATCATTATAAAAATCCTTATTGGTGATAAATCTTTGGACATGGTCCTAGGCACACTGGATAGATTTGATGATGGTATAACCTTGAACAATAATAAAAAATTTACCTACAATAAGGTTACAGAAAGAGAGGTTTTTCTAAGATCTAGCCTCCTTGTGAAAACCTCTCTCAATGTTGTGTCTAACAAGCACTTTCCAAGGGCTATCACCTTCCAAAGAGTGAAAGATCCACTTGATGGAAAGAGCTATACCTTGTAACTTGAGATCTTTTAACCCTAGCCCACCCAGGGTCTTATCAGTATGACACTAGTCCCATTTAACATAATGAGATTTTCTTTTTCCCTTGCCATCAAACTAGAGAAAATGTTTGATAGCATTTTGAATTTCAAGAATTTGGTAATTGTCGAACATCCAAGCAAAAGAGTAATAAATACTATAAGAAGACAAAAGTTTTTGAAAAACTTGAATTCCCCCAGCAAGAGATAAGGATCTATTATACCATTTATTAACTTTATTCTCAATCTTGGCCTTCACCCAAGCCCACATGTCCTTAAGAGAAGGATCAATAGAAATTTGTGCTGAAGGAACCATTCAAGAGGTTGATCATCCCAACCCAAGCAAATAGACTTAGCCTCAGAGATCCTAGCACCCAAAATAGCACAAAAAAATCAAACTTAACTTGCAAGTTCTTAAGATTTTAATTAGTGAGTTCAAAAAAAATAGTTGTATCATTAGCAAAGTGGTTATTTATAAGCTCATTATTATTAGGAAGATACATACCTCTAACTTCCAGAGAAAGGGTGTTATCTCTAAGAATATAGTATAAAGCTTCAACATCAATAACAAAGAGGGAAAGGGTTAGAAAGAGATCCATTAATCTCAATTTGAGCACAAGCATCTTTGAGCAGAGTTTGACCAACATTATAGAAATAAGGAGGAAAACCAAAAGACTACAGCATCATGATGATAAACTTCAATTCAACCCTATCATAGGCTTTCTCGAAGCCAAGAAGGAGAAAAGAAAAGTTTTGATAAGAACATTTATCCCAATCCATGGCTTCCCAAGTAGTAATAAGATTCTCTAGAATGTATCTACTTTTAATAAAACCCATTTGAGTATTACTAACAAACTTAGGGAGAATGTGAACCAATCTAAGGGCTAAAACTTTCACTAAAATTTTATAAGAAACATTAAGGAGCATAATAGGCCACCAATTTTTGACAATAGATTTATCCCCTTCCTTAGGAAGGAGTTTAATAATACCCCTATTTATCTCAAGACTAAGAGAGCTAGTGCTTATGGCTTCATTTTAAAGATCAAGCATATCCTTGTTGATCCAACTAAGATTAGCCTTATAAAATTTAATAGGAATTCCATCAGGCCAGAGGGCCTTGTCATCCTTAAGGGCTTTAATAGCCCCTTTGACTCATCAATAGTTAAAGGAGTCGAGAGAAATGTGACATCTTCAGCATCCAATTTAATAGGAATAAAAGGCCTGCATTTGAATCTAATATCATCAGCCTCCATGGAATCTTTAGATGAGAAAGCTTACTATAGTAATCAAAAAAGGCCAAAGAAATGCATTCAGGATCTGAGACTTCTTGATTATTAATAACAAGCTTGTCGATAGATTCTTTAATCTATTTTTTCTTAAGAAGATTAAAGAAAAATTTAGACCCATGATCACCATGCTGGAGCCAATTAACCTTAGATTGAATTTTAGCTCCTTGAATTTTGGTTTGTTGGTTCTTGCTAAGGACATCCTTGGTGGCAATCACCTGGTTCAAGAGATCTATATTAGAAGGGTCAGCCTAAACATTATACTTAGTGGTTTGAAGTTTAGAATAGAGAAGCAATTTAGTGAATCTATAGTCTTTGGCACACTTTTGGCCTATGGTTTGAAGAAAACCTTTCCAAGCCAGAAGATTAGCCTACCACTTGTCAATCATGGAAGACTCCTTAATATTATAGAAGTTGATGTTTCTGATGATTTGCAAGGCACAAAGAAATTTAGACCCATGATCACCATGTTGGAGCCAATTAACCTTAGATTGAATTTTAGCTCCTTGAATTTTGGTTTGTTGGTTCTTGCTAAGGGCATCCTTGGTGGCAATCATCTAGTTCAAGAGATCTGTATTAGAAGGGTCAGCCTAAACATTATACTTAGTGGTTTGAAGTTTAGAATAGAGAAGCTTTTTAGTGAATCTATATTCTTTGGCACACTTTTGGCCTATGGTTTGAAGAAAACCTTTCCAAGCCAGAAGATTACCCTACCACTTGTCAATCATGGAAGACTCCTTAATATTATAGAAGTTGATGTTTCTGATGATTTACAAGGCACAAAGAACATCTTCATCTTAAAGAAGTTTAGTATTCAACAAGAATTTGGTATAGGCAAGTTTCAATCGAACAGGCTCAGAGTTGATACTAATACAGGTCAAAATAGAATGATGATCAGACAAGGTGGTAGTAGAAACCAAGAAAATTACTATTAGGAAGAAAAGAAAAGAAATCCTTATTACCATAAAAGCAATCTAATCTAGAATAGATCCTAGACTGACTTTGCTAGAAATTGCACCATTTGTGCCATATTCCAAGATGAGAATATTATTGTTAACAAGAGGATCAAACAAGTTTTTTGAGTTAATAAATTTAGACCAATGCAAATTTTTATTTTCCTTCCATCTGAAAGGATTTCCACCAATTTTATCATTTTGGGACTCAACCATGTTGAAGTCTCTTCCAAAAAACCAATGAATATCAAGGAGAGTGGATAACTAGTTCCAAAGGGAAATTCTAGCTTTAGTATCATTAGGAGCATAAATAGAGCAAAAACCAATAGGTTTATTATTAATATTCATAATAAACTAGATAGCCCTTTGACAGGGACAAATGCCATTATCAAAGATGAGCTTCCCCCACTTGGGATTGACAAGGATAGCAATTCCACCTTTACCCTTGATGTGATTACAATAAAACTTAATAGCATATTTCCAGATAAAATTAAGGTTGGTATCAAGCATGAAACTAGTAGCTTTAATTTCTTGCATCATAAACAAATCAACAAAACTAAAAGAGTTTAAAACATGCTTAACAACATATTTTCTATTCGGAGACTCAAACCCCCTAACATTCCAAGATAAGAAATTCATTGGGACACATTGAAAGGGGTTTGGCATGCATTTTCAATAGACATTATGGGACTACTAAGAATATCCCTAGATTTCTTACTAGCAACTTTATTTTTGGACCATGGTGGCCTCCCACACCTCTTTGTGGAGATGGCATCTAACCTAGGAGTCTCATCAAATTCAAATGGTTCCATGTCCATATTAAACTCATTATGAGGTGAATCAGTAGTAGGGATAAATTTGAATATATAATCATCATCAATTTCCTTAAACACTTTTGGTGGTAACTTTGGAGGATTCAAAGTGGGTTTGATAGTTTCATTAATAAGAGAAGGATATTCAATCATGTCAACACTTAGAGGAGCATTCATGTTGAGAGGAGTATTCGGTATAACATTAAGATTCTTGGGTTTAGGATTACCTAAAGTAATCCCTTTCCTCTTTTTTCCATTCCTAACCAATGTAAATTCTTCATCTAAGTTAGGCCCCAACATAGTCTCTTGAGGAGGAGATATAGTCAAATTGGGAGTGGATTGGGTACTACTAGAGGAAATTAGGGCTTTCTTAGCGAGGTGACCATCAGATGTGGAAAAAATAGGGGGGCTAACCGGTAATGGAAGATTGGGAGGAGGATTAGGGGTACTGGCAGGTTTAGTAGAAGGTTTATTAATGATGGGGCAGTCTCTTCTACGATGACACTCCTTCCTACATAGAAAGAAAGCATTCAAACCCCCTAAAAATTCAATAGGGCAAAAAAAAATTCATTAAGCACATTAATATTAATCTTAGTAGGCATTTCTTTGCTAAGGAGAAGCAATATAATAACCCTAGCATCCATGTGAGGAACTAGTCTAACCATTTCATCCATCCTGATAGTTTTCCCCAAATTTTCCAATAACTATGGTAAAAAATGCCAAAAAAAGGGAGAAATATTTTTCACAAGAATCCATGTAGGAGCCAAAAGGGCCAAAACTTCCTCATGGATGGCTTTAGGGGTCCAAGTCAACGTGTGGAAGGACATCGACCCAACCGTCCAGTATTGTTTTTTCAAAACCTTTTGTTGGGCCTCATGGTTAGCAAAAAAAATAACAAATAATCCTTTTTGAATTTGTCTACAAAAAAAAATATGAAACCCTAATTTAACATTCTAGAAATTATGGAACCAATCATCCAAAAACTTGTGTGGAGGGCACTTTACAATTTCAAATGTAGTAAAGAAAATAGCAGTGTCCTTAAGCCTATTTTTCTCTTTAACTATTTTGGAAATCATCTTTGAATCAGGAGTCAAAGAAAAAGGAGTCAAGGAAGCCAAAGGGTTCTTACCATCCTGGGAGACCTCATTGTTCTCAGGGCCAGCAACAACAAACCTTGCTCAATCATTAATACCTCTTGCTGAATTGGAAACCGCCTCCAAGAATATTCTTGTTTTGAAGGTGTTGTTAGTGGCTGAGCAACGATTGACATTAATGTTTGTAGATGTGTTAGCAGAAGACTAAGGTAGGGGCTACTATAAGGAGCTAAGTGAAGCACCTGCAAGGATTTTAGAATTAAAGGGGACTTTAAGTGAGGAAATACCACCTATGTTGGTCATACGTGTGGGGACATCCTGTTGTCCACCATCGTCAAACCCTTGATTTTCCATCGCCACCTTTCTGGTAGTGAAAGAAAATCTAAGCCCTACTCTGGCACCAAAAATAGGGAGCACACTAGTAAAAATTTTGAGTGAACTTTAGCAGAGTCAATATTTAGCATTTATTTAAAAATGAACTCGAAATATATTATTATCAAATTAAATTAATGTTATCACGTTCTAAATTTATACTATAACTTTTATCTACAAAAGTAATACACCATTAGATTTTAGAATAGAATATCTATTCACTTTATCTGACCTTAACACTTAAGAAATAGTGACTAGTCAGATAATAAAAATTCATCAAGCTATGAACACTATCCTAACATACATTATGATTTCTAATTGTCCAAAACATTATCTAGAGATGTCCATAGTAATAACATAAAAATTCGTTACCCATGATCTCTAATTGTTCAAAACAATATCTAGAGATGTCTATGGTAACAAATGAGTTTGTTATCTATGATCTCTAATTGCTTGAAGCAATATCTAGAGATGTTTGTGACAAAAAATGAGTTTGTTATCTATGATCTCTAATTGCCCGAAGCAATATCTACAGATGTCCATGATAATAGACATATCATTTGCAAGACTATCACCTTACAAACAATTACCATTTGAATAAATATGTCCATGAAAGATTGTCACCTTTCATTACATGTTTAATGCAACTAAACAACAATGAAAGCATAAACTCACATGAATTGAATTTTTTTAAATTCAATATTCAATATTACAAATTAATCATACCAAGCTTTTCTCTAAAGTATTTCACCTTCACTTTAGCAAGAGGCTTGGTAAAGATATCAATCATTTGGTCATTAGTATATAGATGTAATCCAGTTGAACGATTCCTTGATTCATCATATATTGAATGTAGTGGTAAGGAATTTCAATATATTTGGAGTGATTGTGGAAAAATGGATTGTTTGAAAGCTTAATGCAACTTTGATTATCACAACGAATCATAATGGGCTTCAAAGTTCTTTTGAACAAATCTGCTAACAACTTTCATCACCATACCACTTCTCAAGCACCCAAAGAAGATGCAATGTATTATGCTTTGGTGGAACTTAATATAACTAAAGTCTACTTTTTTCTAGACCAAGAAGCCATACCAAATCCTATACTGAAGCAATATCTAGAAGTACTCTTATGGTTAGTAGGACTAACTACCCAATCAAAATTAGAATATCCATGAAGTTCTATGTTGACTTTATCATATCTTATTCCCATTCTAATAGTATCCTTTAGATATCTCAAAATGTATTTAGTTGCATGTAGATTTATCTTCTTTGGTGCACACATAAATTGACTTAAGTTGTTATTAGAATAACATATATTAGGATGAGTATTCACCAAGTATATTAAAGATCTAATAATCTACCTATAATAAGTAGAATCTGTAGGTTCTGACTTGATCATATCATCCTTCAACTTGTGTAGGTTTACTTCCATAGGAGTAATAGTTGGTTTTCATTCCATCATTCCAAATTTTGTTAAAATGTCGACTGTATATTTTCCTTGATTCAGAAGAATGTAGTTATCTTGTTGCCAGACTTCTAATCCAAGAAAGTAGTGAAGTAGACTTGAGTCTTTCATTTGAAACTCTATTGTGAGTTCTTGTTTGCATTATTAATGAGATTTTCATCACCTATTATCAATAAATCATCAACATATAACACAAGAATAATCATATCATCCCCATCTATTTTGAAGTATAAGTTAGGATCAGCTTCATTTTTAGAATATCTTAACTTCATTAGATAGTTGTCTGTCCTTTCATACCACACTTTGGGAGCCTATTTGAGACCATAAAGGGCTTTCTTTAATTTATAAACATGAGTTTTTTTGTCATGAGTGTTGAATCCTTCTGGCTGTTTGATATAAAATTCTTCAATTTTAGCATTAAGGAATGTTGTTTTGACATCCATTTGATGAACCTTCCATCCCTTGGATGCTACAATAGCTAAGATGGTTCTAACTGAAGTATACCTAAAAACTAGAGCAAATTTTTTTTCATAATCAATGCCTTGTTTCTATGAGAAACCCTGTGCTATAAACCTAGCTTTGTACTTTTCAATATTGCCATCAGATGCATGCTTAATTTTAACCAACCATTTGGAAGAAACAATTGATTTTTTCTTAGGTATTGGTATAACATTCCATACATGATTTTTTAATATAGAGTTATATTCTTCAATCATTTCTTCTTTCCAAGACTGATTTGAAAGTTCTTCTTTAAAATTAGAAGGTTCAATTTTTATAAGTTTAGTTAATAATGCAACATAACATGATTTATTTCTTTTTCTTTTTCTTTTTCAAATCATTTCATTAAGTTCAACCTGATTTTCTTCTATCGTTTTCCTAGCCCAAAGTGGCCTCTTTTTATTGTTGACATTTTTATAATATTCATGATTAGACATGGTGGAAGAGGATGGTTCAATATCATTCTCCCTCTCAATTTCTACTTATTGATTTTCATCTACTTTAGAAATAGATTCAATAATGGATTCATCACTATTTATGGAGATATTAAAGGTGATATCTTCTTCAAATTTCACATCTCTACTAATCTCAATTGTTCTTTGACTTGGAATGAAGACCCTGTATCCTTTTGTTGTTTCACTATATCCAATAAGGTTCCCCTACTTTTTGGAAGGTTCTAGTTTTTTTCTTTTCTCTTTAGGAATATGGATATAAACAAGACATTGAAATATTCTTAGATGGCTTAGATCAGGTTTAATTCCCATGAATACTTCTTTTAGAGTGGTGTTCTCTAATACTAAGTGTGGACATTTATTTTGAATGTAGATTGCAATGTTAGATGCTTTAGCCCAAAAGGAAGTATGAAGGTTTTGATCATGCATCATTGCTCTAGCTAATTCAACAATTGCTCTATTTTTATGTTCAACAACTCCATTCTATTGGGGATTATATGGAATAGAAAACTCCCTCTTAATCCCAATAGTAATGCAATAATTCTTAAAAATATCAAAGATGTGTTCACCTCCATTATCTAACCTTAGAGTTTTTATTTTCTATCATGATTGATTTTTAACTAAGGCTTTGAACTCTTTGAATTTTGCTAAAACTTCAACTGATTCTTTCTATTTTAGAAAATAGATCCAAGTTCTTCTAGAGTAATCATCAATAAAAATTACATAGAAGAAGCATCCATTAAGAGAAGGTACTAACATAGGACCAAAAAGATCAATGTGGATCAGTTCAAAAATAGATTTTGATTTTTGAACACTTTTATGCAATGATTGCTTAGTATTTTTGCCTAAAGCACATCCTTTATAAATACTTAAATGATCAATTTTGAGGCTAGGTCAACCTTCTATAGGAAAGTTCTATAGAAGCCAAGTAAGTTTATGGTCACAGAGTAATATTGTATATGTACCAAGCTCATCAGCAACAAAGCAAGTTATCAATGCCTGAGTAAATTCCAAGTATGTGAGTACTAAGTGATATAATATTTCTTGAGCACAATATATGCCAAGCATCAGAAGGTTAACGATACAGTAAATAACGAGCAATGGAGAGTTTACACAAAAGTCAGGAATGAAACCGAGTTTTAGAAAAAATGATTATCAAGACAACTTGGATGGTTTATTTAAGTTTTGAAGAGGTTGTTACAAAATATTTACATGACATGGATCACATATCCCTATGTGTATGTTCAAAAATTAGGATGAAGAGGAAAAACCTAGAACCATCTAGAAAACTCTTTGTGAAAATATTAAAATAGCAGTAATCTTAACCTAGACTATATAATTGATGAAGGAGAAGAAGAAGAAGAAGAGTATATGTACAAAAATGAAGCATTATACTATGAAGGATTGAGAAGATCAAAAGTCATTCAAGAGTTATGTTATCTACTAACAAAGAAAGTGACCTATTCATAAAAAGTGAATGTGAAAGGGAAAGACAAGTGTTATCAAATTGGAGGAGAGTATCAATTAGTAAGCGAGAGACTTGAAATTAGCTTGCAGATCAAACCAAGAGTCAGGTACTGAATCAATTTTAACAAACTTGAATCAAGGTAAATCTCTTAACACGGTGGCCTTAGTAGGTCTTTTTAAATCTCCTAATAGAGTCCTTGCTTTGTTGTAAGTATTAAATCCTCTAACAAGGTGAAACCTAATAGTTTCTTAAGATTTTAACATGGAAAACCCCTCATAGGGTAGATCATATTTTATGGTAAAACATTGTAACCTTAACTAGTTAACTGTATTACTACAATAGTGAAGATTTGTGGGTGTCATTGTGCCCCTAGTTTTACCTTCACCTTGGAGGGTTTATAGGTAACAAATATTGTATTATGTGTTATTACTTTCATGCGTGTGATTGAATCGATTTACATGTTACAAGAAAGTTTACATTTATAGTTTTGAATGGACAAGTTATTGAAAGATGTGGATGAATCTATGAAAAGTTTAAAAGTGTTATAGATTCTAATTCACCCCCCTATCTTAGTATCTAGTTTACTCCTACATCAATCAACAAGAGATTTTTCCAAAGACATGAGAAGAGGAGGATAAAATGTCCAAGGTACCTTATGCTTCAATTATAGGGACTTTAATGCATGCTATACTATGCAATACACTAGATATTGTACATGTAATGGGAGTTTTTAGTAGGTATATGAGTCATATTGGGATTGATAAATGGAATGCAATCAAATGGATTCTTAGATATTTGAGAGGAAAATCCAGTAAAAGTTTACATTTTAGGGTCTCTGTGTCTAATTTACAAGGCTATGTTGACTCAAATTTTGTAGGGGGTCTAGATACTAGGTAGAGTACTACAAGAGATGAATTTACTATTGGTAGGACAATAGTTAGATTTATTAGTTACAGAAGGTGAATTCTTTATCCACTACAATGACAAAGTATCTTCTATAGATGTAGCCAAGGAGATGATATGGATTCAATTCTTTATAAAAGAGTTGGGGCGCCCTCAGATGGAAAACTATTTTTTTACAGATAGTTGGACTGTCATTCGTCTTGTGAAGAATTCTACTTTAAATTCAAAGACAAAACATATATAGTTTCAATACCATTTCATTTAGTCTATTTTGGATGATGGATAGTTAAAATTGGATAATCAAGTTGTAATCACTAGATAATAAGAATATTGGACTTAATGTTGGTGGACGTATCCTAGGGACTAGGCGAATCACAATAAATCTTTGTGTCATTTGTTCTTTTGTGTGTGGTTTATTTTTTCTAATGTTAGTTATATTTGCATGTAATTATAATTTATATCTCTTTAATCCTAACAATGTATTTTCAAAAGAAAAACATGCAATCCTTTAACAGGGCACCCTTTTTCTTGCAAGGAAAGACTAGTGGGTATATTACTTCCATTATGGTTTTTGCCCTCACACTAGGGGTTTCCATATAAAAATATATGTTTCATTAATGCACACTTCTATGTGTGATATTGTATGGTTTTATTGCATAGAATTTATTATATTAGTAATAGTTAAATAAGTAATAATGAAGTGTGTTGTAAAGCTTCGTGCATTAATTGGTAGATTTAATAAAAGTGTGTGTACTAATTCACTCTCCCTCTCAATATTAGTTGGGATTGACAAAATGGTGTAGTTGTTTCACTAGCTCTGACACTCCTTGACATCATTAACAATAAATTTGAGGGCATGGACCAACAAGAAAGGAAAGGAAACAATGTCATGGTGCCTAAACTAATTGAGAAAATGAAAGTCATAGTAATAGAAACCCCAAATCTTTCTTCAAGGGTGAAGTACTTCATGATGACCATGCATACCTGATCCCAAGGCTGGGTAGCTCCTCTTTATTGAATCCTCTATGTAACTTAATAGGCACCTTGTTCCTTCAGCAAAAGAATAAGGTTAAATAAATTTGACCTTCTTTTTCTCTCTCCTTGGCTCTTCTTGTCTCTTCATCTTCTTCAAAAATTATTAGAGGAAAAAAAAATTCTACAAGGTGATATTTTTCAGATGGCATCTTAATGATCTCATTCAAACTAACCTCAATATCTAGTGAAATGTCTTTTATTTCTTTTCTCTTCCTATTTAGTGAGGGGGTGTTGTTACTTGACACTTCCTTAGGAGTAGGTGAGGGGGTGTCACAACTTGGTCTTTCTTGTGTATCTATGCTTGATACAACAACTTTCATACTTTATTCAACCCTATTTAATTCTTTGTTTTCCTTAATATGAGGCTTTGAAACAATCTTTTCAATTTCATTAGTTTCTCTAGCTTCACAATCTTCTTCTTCATTTATAATCCTTTACTGTTTAGCTTTTGGAGTGTCAGAGGTGTTGGTATCTATAGGAGACATGTTGCCTTATGGACTTGGCACACCTAAGCTTTCTCCACTATTGTGTTCATCATCAATATTCACAGTCTCCACCTTCTTTGTAGTTAACCCAAAAATGCTCTTCCACAACAACTCGCTTTGTTTTCGTACAAATTCCTCTTTATTTTGTAGTATCAAATACATTTTATATTTAGGAACAAATTTGCTCCTATGTTGTTTCAAAAATTTAGCCTATTTCTCTGGTGACAACTCAAGTATAACTCTAACTAGTGTGAGTTCTTATCTAATTTTATACTCCCTCTACCTACTATCATCTTCTCTCTAATCTATCATATAGATCCTTGGGTATCTTTCTCTCTATTTCACTAGGGGCTAGTATTTTATTTGCAATATTTTTTTCCATAGCCTCTTCAACTTTATTTCTATATTCATTATCCAGTGTATCATATCTCACATATCTAAAACTAGATAAACCTATAGATCTTCTTAAGTTGTCACATACCTCTTCAGTACTCTTGATCTGCCTAATAGGTAGTTATCTGACCAATCTCCTTCTTCTGATTTGAGGTTCACTTGGTTTAATATACTCTTCTACTTTTTGTCTCACAGACTATTTGGCAGTAACATCTTCCCTGGTCCTTGGCTTATTTGGTGGTGGAGGTGTCATTGCATTCTTGCTCAGTGCATGACAAAAACTAGTGCTTTGCCCTTGTTTGATGTAGTGCAAGGAAGGAGAATCCCCAAAGGAAATGCCCAAACCCCAAACAAAAAACCACATGGTGGAAACACAACAACAATGCAAGATTTGATACCAAATCACAATTCTTTATTCATAAAATAATTTATTACATGCAATATGCCTTGTTACAAGGCCTTCTAGATTAGGACCAAATACAACAAAAATTACAATAATAGCTATGCAATATCCAACAAGATCCAACTTACAATCTCAACCCCAACTAGTCTAGATCCACAATTAGATAAGAATGCCAAGAAGAATCTACACTTGTATGCTCAAGTCTACCAAACAATCCTCTCATTCTCAAGTCACAAATACTAGCTCTTCAAATTTTACATCTACCCTTCATCCTATTCTCCAAGCTAGATGATAATGCCTAAAGACTCCACAAAGCCCCCTACTTGTACCCAATTAAGCCACAAGTTGGCATAGTTCATTAAAAATTAAATTAAATCCCTCACATTAAATATATGTTGAGCGATAAGTTGGCTACAACACAAATTAAATACCCAAATTTGGCTCACAAACAACTCAACACCAACAGGAACCAAGAAAAAGTCAAGCATTAGTAAATTCCCAAGTATTCTCAAGCTCCTACTACATGTCAAGCACCATAGTGTATGCCAAGATCCCAATACATGTCGAGCACCTTAGTGTACACCAAGCTCGTAGTGCATGCCAAGCACCATAGAGTATGCCAAGCTCCACCTAACGATCGAGCTAACTTAGGAAACACTAATGATGAGCTCTCACTGTACACTGAGCTCCTAGTATCTATCAAGTCACACTTCATTCTTTGACCAAGTTCACAAACTCAAAATCCAATCCACATCATCCTATAAGATTGCAAGCCAACTAGGGATGCCCCTGCATCATACACCCTAGGTTCAAAAATATGTTCTTAATAGTTGGAAGAACATCTTCTAGGATTCAACACATAAATCCTAAATTGGTTCTTCACATACATATCCTCCAAGTCTTCAACTTCTACACTCTTTCATTTTTTCATATCCATCCTTGGTGTGCTATAGGTTTGGTTTTCATATTGATCTCCAACCTTTGAAGAATCTGCCAACTCAACTTGACTACCAATACTCAAGCTCTTTCTACCGACCTCTTCATTTTGTAAAGGAATTAGGGAATGCTTCCTCCCACCTTTCACAATTGTAAAAATATTCTGGCCACAATCATGCACAACCTTAGAATCATACTACCAAGGTCTACTAAGCAACAAATTATAACCGTTCATGTCCATATTATCACAAAACACTTGATCCTTATATTGCCCAATCTAGAATTCAACATGACATTGCTCCCTCACTTCCAAAGCATGTTCACCTTGCAACCAGTCAATCCTATAAGGATAATGGTGTCTTAATCTCTTCAAACCAAGTTTCCAAACCATCTCTTTAGCAACAAGGTTATGAGTACTACCACCATCCATAATCACCTTGTAGAATTTACCACTAGACATACAATGATTCCTAAAAAAACTAGTCCTCTAACTAGAATCTAGTGTCCTTTGACCAACTAGTACTCATTGAGCCAATAAACTCTCTCCTTTCTTAGTTTGACTGTATTAAATTGCAACCTCATTTACAAAAACATCGTTCCTACCATGAGGACATTCAAAAGATCTATGCCCTTCTTCACCACATTTGAAACAATTACATATAAACCCACCTCCACCTATCCTTCTCTTTTGATCAGCAAGTTTTGGTTCACCTTAAGTACTTAGTTTAGCCACTTTCTCTTGCCCTCTAGCATTACCTTGACTTTTACTCTTCAACTTATCTTCTTCCTTTAGAGAATTTTGATAAGAATCCTCAACTAAAGAAATATTCAACATACCAACCTCATCCTAAATATTGAGTCTCAAATCATTAATGTACTGAGGCACCTTCTCGTTTGACAATTCTCTATGTTCAGACCAAATAATCAACTTTTAGAACTCCTCAATATAATATTTCATAGACATATCATTTTGTTTCATATTCTACAACCTTTTAAATAACTCAAGTTCATAATCAACAAGAATGAACTTAGCCTTCAACTTAGTCACCATCAATCTCCATCTAGTGATCTTCATTTCACCTTCTTCTTCTATGTCTCTTTGTAGTTCTTTCCACCAAAGAGAATTATGTCCTTTCAACTTAGTTTGTGCCAACCTCATTCTAAGAAGATCCTCAATATCCTCAAGGACAAATTAGTCTTCCAATTCACCAATCTAATTAATTGGGTCTTTGGGAGTCAAAGTACCTAAGAAATTAGAAACCTCCATCTTATGCTTTAGCTTTAACTGAGATCTAGGTCTAGTAAACTAACCAACCCTAGTTCCAATAGGTCTCCCCACATGATCAATTTGTCCTCACCACTAGATTTAGTAACTTCAAAGTCTTTAGAAACTTTCTCATAACCATCATTAGTACCCACATGCCTAGGTACACCACCTAAAGAAGTCACAATTTCAACAATCATGTCACTCTTTATTAGTGCAATCTTAGATCTAAGTTCTTCTCCAATATTCTCTAAGATCCTTTCCTCCACAACATCACTAAGATCATTAATTTCCCTAGGGTCCAATCTTCATGGAGGTATCTTCCAAAATTTTTGCAAACCCAAATCAATAGATCTACAAATCAAAAAGATCAATCTGCTCCACTAGATCAACTTTCACCAGTGACATAGTGCAAGGTAGGAGAATCCCCAAAGGAGATGTCCAAACCCCCCAACAAAAAAAACAACACAACAAAAACACAATAAAAAAGCAACAACAATATAATATCTGATACCAAATCAAAACTCTTTATTAATAAAATAATTGATTACATGCAATATGTTCAGCTATACGACCTTTTGAGTTAGGGCCAAATACAACAGCAATTACAATAATAGTTTTACAAGATCCAACTTATAATCTTAACCCCAACTAGTCCAAATCAATAACTAGCTAAGAACACTGAGAAGAATCCATAGTTGTACCCTCAAGTCCACTAAGCAATCCTCTGGTTCTCAAGCTGCAGCTACTAGCTCTTTAAAGTTTGCATCTACCCTTCATTCTATTCTTCAAGTTGGATTATAATGCCTAAAGATTCCACAAAAACTCCTACTTATACCTAACTAAGCCACAAGTCAACCCAACACATTAAAAATTAAATTAAATCCCTCACATTAAATATACATTGAGCCACAAGTCAGCTACAAAAAAATATATATATAGAGTCCATTTATGACACAAATTAAATACCCAAAGTAGGCTCACAAACAACTTGGAATCTATAGGAACCAAGAATAGACTAATTGTTAGAAAGACCAAAAGAAGAATCAAAAAACTCCCAAGTATAGTTGAGCTCTTAGTGAATGTTAAGCTCCTAGTGCATATCAAGAACTCAATGCATGCCAAGCATAGTATCTGTCAATTAACCAACACATGTCGAGTAGCTAATACATGCCAAGCACATAGAAGACACCAAGCAATAGAAGATTCCAAGCTCCAATAGTGACTAAGCCTCCTTCAATGACATAGCACCTTGGCCAACACCACCTCCAGTAGTGACCGAGCACCACTCCTTCTTCTTTGACCAAGTGCCAAGCTTATCCACCATGTTGGTGTTTTGAAATATTATGGTTTGAAATTACCTCGATGAGAACATGATACATCTAGGGGTGGATACTTCCCATCTACAACATATCCTTTTAGACACCAGGCCAACTATAAGGCTTAGACCCTTCTTCTACTTCAGGCTCTACAAAACCTAGGTGGGTGGACCTTAAATTCACTTATATGGTACCAGTGCTAAAACATACACTTGAATCTAACAAAGCAGATAAAACCCTTAATCTTCTAAAACTGATGCAAAAATATTAGACATGAAATAGCTAATAACATGGCCTAAGAAATTGATAAGCTAATTGAGGGTATCCTTTCAACTCTTAAACAGAAAGGGAAATTGATGATTATAATGTTGATTTTAGCAAAACCCCAAATATACAATAGTAAGAACAAGTTGATCTTGTAGATAATTAGTGCCTTATCTATTGGCAATTCCATGAATTACACACATACATCTATAATACCAGTAACATATTTCATACATCAAGATATCAGATCTATCTTATCACTTTGTGAATTAGACATCAGTGTTCATAAAGACTTCATTCTCATGAAGTATACTTCTCGAATAGCTAGCAACCTTATCAAATACAAATATATATTACATACAACCTTAAGGGGATGCAAATGGGTCTAATTTCTTTGTTCTTAAACCTTAAAATATTGTAGATTATAGAGATAGGAGACGAGAATCGGAATGAAACTAAGAGATTCTTGCTCATTTGTATTCATTTCTTTGAAACTATACATTTAGATGCATGTAAGCAATTCATAAAACCACTAAATAGATTAGAACTAGATATATTAGCTTAACTACTATTATTCATACAAGAGGAATATGCTGAAGAAAATGGTATCATAATCATGAGAACACATCAAAATTGGAACCCTTGGTCTCACAAATCTAAGAAAACTCAAGATTGGAACCCTTACAATGAATAAGAAAGAGAGAGATATAGAAAAATAATGAAATCTTAGATCTGATCTAGAAGTGACATTTGTCCACTTGAATCTTCATTTCATGCTATTACAAAACATCTCTCATCTTTCTACCCATGAATTTTTATATGATTTTCATCATTATTCTGTAACAAACTCAAAATATCTCTTCTTTGATGATGAAAACCCTTGTGTTGCCAAAATATCTGAAATGCATTTGAAATGCTAATAAAACCTCTATTTAACTAACTTGGATGTGACAAAATTTTCCCCATACTGCATTCATTCTACCTCTTATGTTCATTTAGTTGACCAAAAATCAAATCTGAACTACTCCAACAAAATGAAACTAAAAAAGGGATACCTAAGACAAATCCTCACATAACTTGAACTAGTGGCCTTCTTGTGCAAAAGGAAACTCTAAAAATGGAAATTTTGTTCTCTCCCAATTCTGATGATATATAATAGTCCCATACTTTCTTACCAAAAACACCTAGAATCTCAATTTGAATTTTAGGCTCCTGTAATGGCTCTAAAACTGCATTTTGGCATATATTTAAGATTTTTAACCTAAAGTCAAAAATATAGGTTTAAATTAAATTTTATTTAAAAATTCTTTGCACAATTAGAAAGGGAAAAAAATTTTAAAATATATAATTTTAGGCATTTTGATATTTTCCCTCCTAATTTCCATCTGGGTCAAACATGTTTGACCAAGTTGTGACATGTGTCACACTCTTATTGGCCTATCTATTGCTATTACACAGTCATCTAACATGTGCCACCTAGGTGCCATGTGTCACTATCCCATTGGTCTACTATTCTACCACATGGAGGCCACATCATCCATTGCTATGTCACTATCCTAGTTAGCAACACCATATCACCACCTTATCATCATACCATGTCATTGGTTGCTATGTTACAT
The DNA here is from genome assembly GCA_028749045.1 of Cupressus sempervirens. Taxonomy (NCBI): domain Eukaryota; kingdom Viridiplantae; phylum Streptophyta; class Pinopsida; order Cupressales; family Cupressaceae; genus Cupressus; species Cupressus sempervirens. Next base: position 90,266,250 of record CM053791.1, on the reverse strand, counting down.
GATACCTCAACACAATACCATATCATTGTGACACATGACACTATCTGCCATGTCAACACCTTGGGAAGTGTACCACATCTAGAATTCTCTACCACGTGTCAATTTTTGATTCACCCAATTGGTGCGACATGTCACATTTTGGTTTGTTTGGAGTTACACATTGTCATTGATGTTAGCATCGTGTTTGGCATGTTCGGGTCAAAATTTCCTTGGTCACAATCCGGTCAGCTAATGTCCACCATGAGCTTCCTTTGTGTGGCCTACAAAAGCCAGTGTCTTTTAAGACACATAACTATATTGCACTCACATATTTGAATCAATGAGAAAACCCTCTTATGGTGAATGTGGGACTATTACCTTTTTTTTAAATATATATTCTTCACTCTCTACTCTTCGTGCTACCTTCTTAGTTGTGAAGCTTCTCTTCCTTGCATTCATCTTTCCCCATGTGTAGTTGCAAATTCTCCTATTCATGGAGACAACACCCATTTCCATTAATTGATGTTGCATTAAGGATTGTGGAAATTGTGATCTTTGGTAGCGAATCAACAGAGGCAAATCTAGGTGCCTTCTCCACTCAATTCTCCTCAATTCTTCTCCATAGATGAATAGGGGTGAAATGGGAGGCAGTCCTTCCTAACTTTGAATGCCATACACATGCCCATACTATTAGAATTGCTTTAGAATAACTAAGAGGGGGGGCGGGGGGGTGAATCAGTTATTCAAGGTCCAAATGTCCTATTCAAACTTTTTACTAAATATAGTGATCCCATTCAACTATTCATTCATCCAAGCTTTAACTTTTTTAATCAGCAAGTTACTGTAAATCAACATGCAAGCATAACACATAAGAAATCAACACATAACACAGTGATTTATGTGGAAACCCAATTTGGGAAAAACCACCAGTAACATGCTACTCCATTCTCACTCTTCTAAAGTGATGCCCTATGAAAGGCCTGCCTTGTTAAAGGCTTACAACACACTGTTAAATATGACTTTGTTAGAGGATTTAACTACCCTGTTAAAAGTGGGTCTGGTTAGAGGACTTTAGAACATTCACTTGGAATGCCACCCTATTAAAGGATTTACAAATGGCTATTAAACCAACTTAAGTCCATAGGATTTTTAGATCTAATACAATTTCTAGAGAGTATTAGAAAATCTTGACCTAACTACAACATACAACTTATCTTGCATATCTCAGTTCACTTGTTAGCTCATACCCTTTCCTAGCCTTCAATCTCTACAATTCTGACAGATTACCCCTCTTTCAAGCTTAGTCTCCTTGAGTCTCCATGCTCAATGTATTGGTGCAATCATCTCTTCATGACCACTTGTAGAAGTAGAGCCTCTATACTCTTCCTTCTCTAGATGTCTCCTCCTTGACATCCTTTTGACTACTTTTTAGATTTGGCTCTTCAACAGAAATAGTATCAGAAGCTCTTTGCTTCTTGGTCTATGACTCCTTAAATAGAAGTCTTGGAATTCCTTTCCCACTTGATTCTTCCATTCTTTAATTTCAATTCATATGGATTAGGTAGGATTCATTACATCTAACCCATATTCTATTTCCTCTAGAAACTTCTTGAATAATCCTTTAGAATTTTCCCAAAAATGGTTTACATAGATTTTTGTGCCACTAGCTCATCATCCTTATCTTCTAACTTGTTCACAAAATTCAAGATAACCACTTTGTTAGCTCAAATTTGGAAAATCTTTGTCATTTGAAATAATAAAATAGCTTAGCACTATTGAAATACTAGTGCTCGACACATACTGCATTACTTAGCACCCACCATGTTTTTCCTGATGCTTGGCACCTGAAGATCACTCAGAACCAACTAAAAATTTCTGATGCTTAGCACTTGATCTTCACTCGACACTTGAAGATCACTCGACACACACTATAATTTTCTATTACTCATCTCCAATTGAGAATTTTCTTGGCTTCAACTAACTTGTTCAGCATCCACTAATGATCTTAGTTTAAGCTTTGCAATCAACCTTGTTACAACTTCTTCCTCCAATGTTTCTAAGTGTGACCAACCTTTGTATCTTTGAGTATGCTATCAATACATCATTTAACCATTATCTTAACTAATCCTTGCACTTCATTACAACATCATAACTCAACCTTTCACTTAGGTTCTCTTGTTACATCTTGTTGATCAAATCCTCTTCATCAATCAACTAAGTGATAGTACTTAGATCTTATAAGAAAATATCATTCCTACAAATAGCAGGTTTGACATCAATGACAAAAAATTGATTGAAAATATTCTTTTACAAAAATCTTCCTTCTTTGCAACAATCTCCCTCTTTGATCTTCAACAATGAGGTTTTCAATCAGATTTCCAACACATACTATCTGATAGTAGAGACAAGACCATGTAGTAGTGACTGCAACCATATCCACAATCTTCTATAACTATCTTTATGCACACTTTGACAACCAGGGACCCCCCTTTTTTAGATTCCAGTCCACACAAGAGTGGATAATTAAAATTGTGAACTCTTTATGTTTATAAAGACATCTTTCTCCAATAAACAAATTTCTCTACACTTTAATAGCTCACCATCTCACAAACACAAATGATCTTCCTCTAGTCGGTGACATTCCTTTCAGCTTAAGAGGCATAGCCCACTGCTTTGGTCCTAAATCCACTAGATGCAAGGTCCCCAACAATTGGTTGAAATGCAGTTCACCCCAATTTGAAAATCCAACTGCAATTATTATTTGAGAATACCTTTTGGCATCCTTCTACAATGTTCTCACTTCTTCCTCTTACTCTTTCATGGCTCTCCATGTTTGGATGTTGGGTATGAGTCACTGATGGATGCCTTTCTCATTAAAAGGTCTGGTACCCCCTTCCCTTCCATCACCTTTGTAGTTTTTCCATGTCCAAACAAGTGGTTTGAAATGTGCCTTGACTGGCCTCATCCTCTTCATGACATAAACTAGGAGGGCTTCCATATTATTTAAAACAAATTAAGCTTCACATGGATTTCATATGAGTAATCTCTAACTTATAACAACAACAATCTTGGAGAGTACCACTTCCAATAGGCAAAATCTAAATTTTATAATATGTCTATGATATTTAGCTTTTCTAGTGGACTCCATATTCTTTCTACTTCTTCAGTAACCATTTTTTTCTTTTTCACTTAACTAATGATAAAATGTTCCTTTCTAACACAAACATCAGTATGCACAAAAGTGGATGTTAGGAGTAATTAACATGGTTTTATGTACTTGGAGTCTTCACTATATCCTATGTGTGTAAGCCATATAGAAGAAGTTATAAAAATATCATCATTCCATATTAAAATCATTTAACCCTCATCATACTTTGATGGTCAAAATCAAAAAAAAAAAAATTGTGTAGATTTTATAACATCTTGAATCCCCATAATTAAAACATTTCCTAAAGTCGGTCAAGCCCCAATGCAGGTCTACCTAAAAACATTTTTTTTTCAAACAAGTGAATCCTCAAATCAATCCATTAATCATCTAACACTAATTTGATCAAAATTCATTCACAATTGCATCATTTAAAATTGACATTCAACCTTTCATGTAAACTGCCAGTTTCATGCCAAGAGGTCCTTTGACTGGCCTTAAAAATTGACAAAAACACCTAACCAGGCTCTGAAATCAAACATGTTGATTCTCTGTCCCAAATTCTTGAACCCTACTAGATCTCATCTTATGATAAATTCTTAGTAAAAAGATATTGACTGTTGAAGTCTCCTTCTTAGAACTGCCTGCAAGAAAACATGTCAGAAAACCATAAATCATGTTCTTTTTTGGCTTCAGAAATAGGTCATACTGACACTTGGGGAAACAAAAACTAGGGAACTTGTTCACTATCATATGGAAAATATGAATCTAGGATTTGGGCTCATGTAAAATAACTGTATGGATTTTGTGAGTGATCAAAGTGGGCCACTCAGATTTGCAAAACTAGAAACACCAATAGAAAAGTGCTTTTTGCAAATGGAATGGACCTGGAAAAGTGTGCAGACGGATTCATCAAGACTTGAAAACTAACACACTTAAATAATTTTTAGAGTAGAACACAATGGTTTAATCCATTCAATCTCACCTATCGTGAATTTAGAGTTATGACATCTCAAACAGGTTACTGATCAATCTGCACCTTTTGACATCGGCACAACTTTACAAATTGCAAATAGAATCGAGTTTAAAAAAATAACCAAAATGATTCATCATAAGCTCAAAATTGAAATGTAACACGTCTCTAACCTCTAGAATAAAATTCAAAAGGAATTTTCTCATTTTGGTCAACTAAGTAAAAGTTATAACTAGTAAATACGGCCTCCCAAAATTTTGAACAATTTACATCAACATGACAACAATAAACAACAAATTTTGAGGGATTCAAAACTTAGACAAAACATCTCAGAACAAATTGAAACTTGAAACATAGGTTCTTTGATATGGATATTAAACACTCTCAAAGTAGTAAGTCATGAAACATTACCAAGTGCAAGATATTCAATTGCAAACTAGGCCTCCTGTCTTTGTTTGACACTTAGGCAAAAATACAGATTTGAACATTGCTCAAAATGAAACTTTATAGAATGACTTAGAATGGTAAATTATCTTCATAGGATGAGTGGATATGCTGAATGCAATGTGTTAGAAACATTTTTTAATGTATAGCATCATTAGAAGTAATGATGCTTGTCTGATATACTAATATGTATTTAAATTCTTAGATAAATGTTCATTATCATTATTCATATGTGTGTGTGTGTGTGTGTGTGTGTGGTGTTTAGATTAATTTAAAGACTATGACATTATCAACATCTTTAGAATATATTCTATATCAACAAAGGTTATTGTATTGTCACTGTGATATTATTGAACATTGGAAGCAACATAAGTATTGGTTATAAAAATTAACTACCTTGTGTTTATGTTGCATTATATTAACAAGTAGTTATTGGTCATGCCATCATAGAGGCATGACTCTTCATGGACAAAGGCCACGTAGATCCATGACTCTACGAGGGTCATGACCCTTCAGTACTATATATACTTGGATAGTCAGATTGTGTGGGGACATCTAGTTGTCCACCACCGTCAAACCCTTGATTTTCCATTGCCACCTTGCCAACAGTGAAGAAAAACCTAAACCCTACTCTAGTGTGAAAAACAGGGAGCACGTCAGTAAAAATTTTGAGCGAACTTTAATAGAGTCAATATTTAGCATTTATTTAAAAATGAACTCTAAATATATTATTATTAAATTAAATTAATATTATCACGTTCTAAATTTATACTATAGCTTTTATCTAAAAATTTAATCCTTTTTATTTAATCAATTTCCAAATTAATTAAATATAATTAAATATTAAAAATATCATAATAATTTTCTATTAAATTAAATCATTAACTAGAATTAACCAATAGAAAATTCACCAAAAACTCATAAAGTAAAATACGAAAACCCATCATAAAAAAACACATACAAAATCAAACTAAAGGGTAATAATCACAAATTAACATAATTTGATGCATTCGAAGGGTACTTGACTTAGATGCTTATCCTAATTTTCTATGACAAATGGCTTAATAGTTTAAGGATTTGGACTTAAGAATTTATTTACCCTCTCTTACCATTGAGATAATGCAATAGGGTACACTCATCTTGGAAATTTATGGAAATCAATACTCGATACCTACAACCTGCATAAAATCCACACATGTACAAACACAATATTCTAAGCTAAATAGAAATGGTCAGAAGTGCTGCATTGTGTAGATCATGACTAGCAGGTGACTACGACTCCCTTCCCTAACCAAATCAAAAATTCTATACATAAAGGAAACAAACACACACACCATGCACATGCAGTATGGGGTAAGTATCCATAAGAAAACACATAATAATCCATCTAACTAAACATCATCAATAACTGAAAAACACTATAATAATCATCATGCATACATGAAGTATATAGTGTTGAGTAATCTCATCATATAATCAACTGAATCTAAAACAATATCTAATAATCTTAAAACAATGCTACTAACCATCAACATAAAATTGGCCTAAAAGGGTTCGACAATGATAACAGAAGTGTGAACTAGGGGTAGGCACTGCATCCATCCCCCAAACTTAGGTTTACTCCTAGAAGCCTACAAGAAAGTAAAACTAAGGGACTCACTATGTGGGTCCCATTAGAGCCTTTTCCCCTATAGGAGAATATGACTTCATTGAGAACACTACAACAATAATATATGAGATAACAAGGTACTATGATAACCATATAACATACTACTTCTAGTCACTTAGAGCAATATGATTTTGGTTTATTAGTAAACCAAAAACAACATTGATCCAACATTCATTCTTTTAAAAAATACTGAAATAGATCCCCTAAACCTCCTAAATAAGGATAATATAATGCTTGCAAACACAATCAAAGGCATACTACCTTAAAGCATAGATAAAAGATACATGTTTTGAAAATAGAATAGGTTTACATATAATTTCAGTTTTGAACTCTAAGTGTTGAAGTATGAAAAATACACAACTAAAAGTTAAAGTTTTGTTTCAGTTCAACTAGTTCAAGTTTTAATTTGAAAGAGATACACATAATAGTTTAAAGTTTTCATTTTTGTTCAACTAGATAACAACTAGTGCCATTCCAATATACCTAGAGCTCCCAATGTAGAAACTCAGCTCTGATACCAGATGTAACACCCCACCAAGGGATCCAAAAGTAATAACCTAAAGTTTTACAAAGTTTTCCAACTTTTTAAAAAAAAACAATAAAGATAAAACATACACATCAAACACGTAATAGCGGAAGCAATAACACAAAATCAACTAAAAATATACATAACAGGTTACATTTCTTAAGGATCCCATGATGTTGAATCACATTTAAATTTACCTAAAACTAAGTCCATCAAATACCACATCCATATGAAAGAATAATGAAAAATCCAATTTCCTTTAAATAATATATATTTGTTTCAAATGCCTCTTGGTAAAAAAAATTCTGAATGCTCAATCATCCACTATACATGTCACAAGGTATGAAAGGATTAAAAGAATATATATATATATATATATATATATATATATATATATATATATATATATATATATATATATATATATATATATATATATATATATATATATATATATATATATATATATATAGAAATAGAAACACATCACCCTCCTCGAATTCATGATACAAAGGACAATAAAATAAATGAAATCATCCACCATACATGATACATCCATCCATTGTAAAAGATATAAACATCCATCGCAAAAGATATATACATCCAACATGAAATACAATCATCCATCATAATGATACAAAGATAGTATGAAAGTAAATGCAAATAAGAAAGCTTTAGCCACAATGAATATGAACAGATCTCAATGGTAAGAGTGAAAAGAACTACCCCCCGACCGCATGGAACCTAAATAGCCCACTCCCACCACGCTAAGGAGACAGTCTCAACTCCCAAATAGCATAACAAACCAAATATCAAAATACTCTATAAGTGCAGGAAATCCTAAAAGTATTCTAACTCAAAGGTTCCAAGATAGGTCAACATCTAATTCCCAGAGGCACACAAGACATGTAGAAAACCTACTATGTAAGCTGGCAAGTGTCATCACATGAATCACATTGGAGTTACCCTGGCAGTCTCTCAGGACCCTAGGGTCCCTAGTGATCCCTATGCATCCACTAGTATCCTCTCCTATTAACAAGGCATACTATGGAATGCAAGGTCGCAACCAAGTATTCTCTCTACTCTCATCCTAGTCTTTAATAGCACTCAAGGCATGAGTGAGAACATAAAAAGACTCTTATTACGTTAATTTTAATCTCCATTTAGTGTAATGTTTTCACTTATTAAACAACTTACAATGAGTTACCCTGGCAGGCACTTAGGGCCCTGACCCCCCATTGCAAGCCACTTCCTGACACTACATGTAGATAACCTACCCTAAGCTAATATAAAGCACAAATCAAAGAATCGTACTAAAATCACCTTAGTCATGTACTAGTGACTGGAAAGCATCAAAAGATAATCATAATAATCACATTAGTTCTCTACAAGCAGCTGGAAAGAATCCTAAGATAAATCATAATATCCATTGGTTCCCAACGAGCAACTAGAAAGCATACCAAGATAAAATCACAATACCCATTGGTTCTCAATGAGCAACTAGAAAGTATCCCAATATTACTGATCAACGACTCAAAATGGCTAAGTGGAACATGTCACAACATGACATCACCAAGAACAAAGAAAACACTTCAATCCCATCAAGGCGACTGGAAAGTAATCCCAAATACATCTGATCGAGGACTCATAAATGGTTAAGTATCTCATAAACATACACCTCAGCTTCACACAAGAAGACTAGAAAGCAATAATGAATAATAAATGCAGACATATCATAAAGCATTCCATCACATTACCATGGTTGGGCTATAAAAATCAAGATCAAAACATTAGCATGACATCACAAACACATAACCCCTAAGCCTCTAGTTGTATATGAGCAATGTTAGTATGCTAATAGAAACCAAATTTAAATAAAGCTTCTACAAACTAAACAAAATTCATAAACTTCAAGATAGACTAAGATGAGCTCTCAATTGAAAATATGAGCCATTAATGGGCTCTCTCAATGAGAAGCTCTCTTGTTGAGTAGCTTTGTCTAAAAAGATAGGATGTATGCTCAATATGCTTCCAAAGGCTTCAATGGATGATTGTGGATTTTTGGTGTGGATAGATGGCTTTAGTATGGATTTGGCTCTCAAAATAGCATTATAACTTTACTTCATGGATTGTGTTATTTTGTAAAGGGGAAGGATCCAATTTATAGGCAAGAGGCTTGAGGGTTTGAGGGCTAAGATGCAAGGATGGGAAAAAGCTTATGGAGGGCTCAGATTGCATGAGAGGAGAGCACATGGATTGTGCTTCCTTATAGCCAATCAAGGAGTGACACATGTCACATGGTGAGAGGATGGAGGAAAGGGCAAGGATGAGTCAACAAAGGAGGCTCAAGAGATAAAATCTTCATAAAGACCCTCATAATGACTTGTAAGAGCAATAAAAGGGCTTGTAAGAGTCATTTATGACCTAGTGGACTTCATAAAGTTTTATGGTTGAGATATTTTGAGGGTGATGAGAGCAAATTCGACTTGGACTTGATTAAGAAGGTTTTAAGCTTGCTAAGGCTTGTGCAAATGATTAGAGGATGGATTAGGATGGTTTAGGATTAGCTTAGGGATAGGCAAGTGGATGGCATTTAATGAGGGTGGGTGAAGGAGGAGATATTTGTTAGCTTTGGCTTGGGTTAGTAAGTCTTAACCCATGTTTAGGGAATGTGACAAGGTTAGGAGGGGATTAGGATTAGGTTTAAAGACATCTTCTAGAAGAGTCTAGATTTTGGAGGAGGATAAAGACTTTCTAGAATAGTCTAGAATTTCCTAGGATGAGGATGGAGACTTTCTAGAAGAGTCTAGAACTTCTTAGGATGAGGATAAATTAGATTTTTAGGAAATAAATAAAGTTTTATTTATTTCAAGGGTTTGGGTTGAGGAGATATTTATTAAAACTTTTTTAATAAACATGAGGATTAATATTTAATTTTAATTAAATATTTTGAGTTGGGATTAGGGGTAGGAAATGATGGGATTAGCCTTTAATCAAAATTAAAGAAGGATTAGAAGATTTTGGAAGAGGTTATTGGTCATAAGGAAATTGGCCAACTTTTGGGAAAAAAATAAATTTTTTATTTATTTTAGGATTTTTGGTCAATTTATTAATTAAATAATTAATAAATAAGGAAATAATGTTTAAATAAGATTTAAACATTTTTGGGAGGGATTCCTTAATTAAATATTTTTAATTAAGATAAAAGGATTTAATGGCATAAAAATTAATTAATTAATTAATAAATGATGATGTCATCGGGAATTTTTCAGAAAATAAAAATACTTTATTTTCTAAAGGATTTTTAGGTGTCTACATTTTGCCCCTCTTTGATGTGATGCCGCAAGTGGCATGACATCAAAGATAAGAAAATAAGATGCCCAAGGCTAGAGCAAAAGAGGAGAGAATGGACTATGAGATGCCCCCTCAAGAAGGTAGCGGGGAGAGAAACCGAGGCTCGATGGCTTCTTGAAAAATACAAGAATCTGGGATGAGCAAGGAGACTCAAATTGTATTAAGAGAAGAGGTTTAGTTAGCTCAAACTCTTACTTATGGGAGAATGATAAAGGGAGAATCAGAGGCACAAGAGGAAGCAAGCTTAAGATCTCAGGGCTTTGCAGAGGATGAAGGAGAGGAGCGCTATAAAAAAGGATCCAGGATAGGGAGATGGATGAGGGGATTATAAGGATGATGCAACAGGATTTCAAAGAGTTAGATTGGCGGAAGATGGGTTTCAGAGATCCCTAGGACTAGGATTGTGGATCTCGAAAGATGAGGCTTGGTGGGTTGATTTGGATTGATGGATCCCTAAGACTAGGATTGTGGATCCCTAAAGCTAAGAGTGATGATTGATTCAAAGAGATACTGATGCATAAGCTGGGGTAGGAGAGATGGATGCTAGATATGGATGGGGGATAATGGAGATGAAGGAAAACCATTGAAGCTTTTTGAGCGGGGGGATACTTCAAAGAGAAGTACCACCATGTAGTTGAGCACTAGATTTGCTATAGGACTATTGGTTAATTGCCAAGGTTACCAAGAACATCAAAGCCTTTTCACCAATCGTCCAAAGGACTGACAAACTAACTCAAAACAAACACACAAGGATTGCCCCAACATCACACATGAATCCTAGAGGAAGCAGCGTGGAAACGACACTAGAGAACCCACAAGCAGAAAAGAAAAACAAATGAAAGACGTAATCAAGACCTTACGCTCTAATTGCCCCATTCGCAGCATACCATGATATGGAAGATCGTGGCAACCTTGAGGAGGGAACAAGGAGATTGCTTGGAAAAGATACTTCAAGACCCAAAAGGGAAGATTCCAAATCAAAAGAAAGTGAAAATCCAAAAGAGAGCCATTTGCCAACGAGATGGGTAGGACAAGGTACTAACGGACCAAGATCAGACATGAGGAAAGCTATATCCTGCAAGGACCTATTGGAGAGTACCGAAGCTGGTGGATTTGGATGAGTGATGCATCTGGCAAGCTGAACTAAGAAAGATAACACTTTGGTGATAGGAAATCTAGCTAAAGGATGCATTGGAATAGCTAACCAAGATGTGTGATGGGTGCAAGATGTTGATCAAGGACGAACTGACATGAACGCTGGATAGATACAATGGTACTAAGCTAAAGAGGATGTACAAGCTGATGGACCAAGATATGTTACAAGTGAGCTAACCAAGATAGTTACAAGCAGGCAAAAGCTCAAGATGATAGGATAGCGGGATGGTTCGATGTTGTGCAAGATTTGAAAGCTAAGGGTGGGGTGATAGTGAAAGATATGGATTTGGCAGGATGCATCCAATGATGATGAGAGATTTTGTGACCAAGGATAGCTAGAGGAGGAGGATGAGATGGCTAGATAGGATGGTAGATAGCTAGGATTATGATGGATATAAAGAGATGACATTGGGTTTGCATGAGGATAGCCTAGAGCTAGATACCAATGACAAGGGAGGATGGACAAGACAAGATCTCCAAGGAATATAGTGCCCCCAATCAGAAGATAACATGCGGAAGGAGGTCTTATGATGGATGTGATAGGATTGAAGCTAGAATGGAAAAAGCTGAAGGGGCTAGGGAGATGAATGATAGGTGGGATTGTTGGCTGAAGCTACAAGAGATAAGTGGATGGTGTGAGATGGAAGATGGAGGGTGGAGGATAGGTGGATAGATTGGAAGATGGAGTTGGATGTCAAGAGATGACCAAAAGCATGAGGGTGATAGGCTAAGCTGGGGATGGTGAGATTATGCATGACGCTTGTTTGCCAAGTTTTCATCATGGTACTTGTCCAAGGCGCTTGAATTGCCAAGTTTTCACCAGTGGACACTTTATTTTTCTTTACTTTTTTTTTTTTTTTTTTGACTTTTTGACTTTGGACTTAGCTGGAATGTTTTTGGCTTTCTTCAGCTATTTTGTCTTTTTTGGAATTTTTCACTAGCTGTTGGAATGTTCAATTTTGTTGCTAGTTGTTGGTACACCGGATGTGTGATTTATGCAATAGATTGGATTAGATGGGATTGATGGTAAGAGATGGAGGGATGAAAAGGTTGGAAAGGAGCATGAGATGGGGATGCTTGCAAGAGCAACATTGGCACACGTTGGAACGGGTGTGAAAAGAGCATATGGGGGATAGATGGTAGATGCGAGCGTGATGGAGGATTTGTGGAAGCGTGCTTGGGGATATAGGCACCCAAGATGGAGTTAGGAGATGGGGGACATGAGTCACTAGATGGGGGATTAGCAATGGTGGATGCCATTATGCATTGGGTTTCAACTTTTTTCTTGGGAATCCACATGGTTTTGGATTTTCTTTTCATAGGCTTTTGCATTGTTTTGCATTCTTTGATTGGATTTTGCCTTTTTGGAGTATGTCTTTTAGAATAGACATATGATTGCCTAGGATGTGGATTTTTAGCTTTATGCATTTTGAAGTTGGAATTCACATTGTTGTGGTAAGCTTTGGGAAGATGGTTAGGAGAAGCTTTGTGAGATGGAGAGGATATGAAAGAGCATGTAGGGGGATGATGATGGATGATGTACCTTGATATGTGCCTTTGTTGATCTTGCATAGAAATGGATGGAATAGGATTTTTATGATGGCTGATAGGAGGATGGAGAATGGTAGATTTTGGGACATAGGGACCCAAAATGGATTTAGCGGATGAAGGGGGGATATGGTAGGTTGTTTTGGGTTGCAAAGATGGTGGAGGGGGGATGACATAAGATTTCTTGAAGGAGTGATGGGAGGCTGGCATGGTGGGCTTGGAGATAGGCTTGGTTTGGGGGTGTGGTGTACCAACACCTTTAGATGGTGAGCCTTTGGATACATATCCAAGACCATGAAATCCTAGATTTTTTTTTGCAATAATAGGCTCTCTGATTCCTTGCTCTTGTGGTCCTAAACCTTGACCTTGATAATTCCATCGATTGAGCATTTGAACAAGCTGAGGAAACTTTTTGCTTATAGAAAATGGTAGAAGTGATTTATTAGGTGTATTGCAATGGGGAGATATTGTTCTTAATTCTTCTGCTGAGAGAGGGCCACCGTGGATGAATGTAAGTGAACCAAGAGGGTAGATTATAGATGGTGGAATAGCTTGGATAGGTGGTAAGATGGAAGCATGGAGCGGGGGAGATGGAAGGATAGGATCTTGATGTAGCTGGTGGGATGACAAGATATCTTTTAGTGGAGGAGATATGGCTCGAGGTTTTGGAGATGGAGGAGATGGTGACTGCACTATGAATGGAAGACATGGTACAATGATATCTTCATTTATGCTTTGGGGGATGTCAACATGCTTTTGGGTAGGATCTTGATAGGATTGGTTTGGAGTGGATGCTGCGATAGGAGGTGAAGGGATGGATTCTTCAAAGGCAGCGGATGGATAGATGGGAGATTCAGTAGTGGAGATGGGTGAGTAGAAGATGGATGCATAAGGGTCATTACGAGAGATTTGGGAAATGCTTGGAGGCGATGTGGATAGGATTTGGAGGGATTTGATAGGTGGTGGTATTTTGATGCTTGCGGGAAGTGGAAGGATTTTAAGCAATTTGATGGATGGTATGGGGATGATAGCTATGGGAGATGGAGGTGATATTATAGATGGGGAAGCTTCATCACTGACTACTTCACATGGTTGGATTAGATGACATGGCTTATCGACTATTGGAGGCAACTTTTCTTGTATTTCCTCTAGGAGATTCCTTGGAGACTCGTGTGTCGAAGGTGGAGGTGGATTGACAGGAATAGCTAGTGTGATGCGGGTGGAAGATTGGAAGCTTGGTTGATGGGGTGATGGAGGGGAAGCTGGAATATCAGATGGCATGACTAGATAGTTTGGAATAACTCTTGGATTTTGGGGGATTCTTGGGGGAATGTTTCTAAGGCTTTCAATATACCCGTCATAGTCAACAAGATTTTCATCATCATTGGAATAGGAGGTGGCGGGAGCAAGGACAATGCGACCAAACACATCATGATAGGATTGGTACTTCATGCTTTGATGATGAGTTTGATGGGGATGGGGTCTTGCATATGGATGAACACGGAAGCTCATGGTTGGATTTGGTTTAAGCACAAATTTTGGATTGGCTGATGAAAGATTTCCTAGCGAGAGTCAAAGTTGCATGACAGACCTAAGGAGGATTGGCTGGAGATTTTTGGCTTTCCTGTGGATGGAAGACTTCAAGGGCATGTTGTCAAAAGGTGAGAGTTTTGCTTTCCTATGCGCTAGATTTGGTGGTAGCTGTGTCAACTTGAGGATAGACTAATGATCCTATGGGCATGACACGAGATTGACCACTTGTGGATCCCAACCTTTAGCTCAAGGTGATGAGGGATGCAAGTGACAAAGCTAGATTACCCTAGACAATGCTCTGTCAGAGGGATAACCTTGGTGAGATTGGTTGATTGGTAGGATTGATTGGATAGCAAATTTTGACAAAGTGACAACAACTCTTTAAAGGCTTGGGTGATTTTGGATTAGGTTGCTAGCTAGCTAGGGGGATGATTTGGATGGACTTTGGATTTGGGATTGTTCTAAAGCAAGGAACTAGATAGATTTGGTTGCAGCGGGGGAGCTTGGATGATTTTTTGATGAGGCAGTGACTACGCTAAGTATGCCTTGAGCTGGGAGATTTCTGCTTTTTTGGGATTTTGACCAAAGTTGGCAAGCATTCATTCAAAAGCTATGAACAAACAAGCAGACAAAAGTTTGGAGCAAGCACGTCAAACACACCAACATCCTAGGAAGCTTTCTACAAGGATGAAATTTGGTTTAGCTAGGGAGTCCTCGATATATGCAAGGTACGTGAGGCCCAAATCCGTAGATGAGACCAAAAAGATGTCACACAGCCGAGAGGAGCGGTAACCCACTTCTCCTCTTTCACTTCTCAAGGGTATAAAGTTCCTTGAGGCTTAGCCCGAGTGACAAAATCTTGATCCCAAGAGAGGTGTCTTTCGATTCACCTTCCGATTCTTATACTCTGCCAGAACGCTGGAGTTGAGGTCGTCCAAGGGGTGATGAAATCCCCAAGAAGGCCTCCTAAAAAGAAACAAGGTTTTGGATCCTAACCTTATGCACCCAAGATGGCCTCGAAAGACGACAAGGGGAGAGAAGACTTGGATGACCTTGGGCTAAAAAAACACATTTGTTCTTTTACCAACTGACGCTTAAGTTTTCTGATCTAGACTTTGCAAGCACTCATGTTTAAGATACAATGTTTATTCCAACTTGAAGCGCCAACAAAAGTAAATCGATCAAAGAATGAAAACAATAAGAAGAGTTAGGGTCAACAAAAGCAAACTCGCGCGCCCAGAGGCCCTCCACGTCAAGTATCGATTAATTTTCTTTAAGGCATTCAAGATTGAGTGTGAGTTTGTTTTAAGCCCAAAACAAAAGTGTGTGAGATTTGATTTCAAGTGCGCGCCCGGAGGCTCTCCACGTCAGTTGTTGTTCAATTTTAGTGCCCAAACTTGAAGTGTGATCGATTTAATCTAGAGTTTTGATCATTTAAGAATTTTGATAAAGTTAAAGCAAAAATTCAAAGACCAAGTGAGTGAGTTAGATTGTGGAACATTTAACACCTTTTTCAAGTAGACCCATCCCCATAAATGGCGCTGAGATTGCAACCAATGGTTAATATTTGATGGGTGATTAGAAAAGAGGTGAGTCCAAGGAACTACTCAAATTGATTTTTGCAAATTTGTATTTTAACTTAACAAGGTTTCTTAAATGTCCAAAAATCAAACTTTACCTAGATTGCATGTGGAAAAGAGATTTGTTTTGTTCAATTTTTAGAAGCTCCAAATGAAGTGTTTGATATTGCAATAGTTAATTGATCCTTAGAATTCAAGATTGGATTTGTTGTTTTAACCATGCATTCAAGGAAAATTTGATTTTAATCCATGGCATTCAAGAGTGATTTTAGCGACATGCATTCAAAGAAAAGTGGTTAAACATTCAAGTGTTTTCTTTTGAGCATTCAAGATTGAGATTTTGTGTGTTGTTTTAAGAACTTTGAAGTGCTTTGTTTTAACCTTAGATCATTCAAGATTGTTTTGGACTCAAAAGTGAAAATGACTCTTTGGACTTTGGTTTTCATTCAAGATTTTGTGTTCTAGTTTGCATATTTTAAGCCCAAAAATGATATTCCTAGATTGTTTTGATGCATGAAAATCCTAAGAAACATTCAAGATTTTTCAATAAGACATTTGTTTGGAACAAACAACAAAGCTTTTAGGACAATTTTTGGCAACCATTTAGGACTCTTAGTTTTTATGAGATTTTTTTTAAAAGAACTTTAGTGTGCACTTAGTGTTGATTTTGAACCTTTTGAAATGGAAATTTGAAGTTCTTTTTAAATTCCCAAAAATGAAGTGTTCCTAATTTTGCATGAATGTATCTAAAACCTTGATGTTGCAAGGATGCAAATGATTAGATTGGTTTAGTTTCACTTGTTAAAAGATTTTTTCTTTTTTGCAAATTTTTAATTTTTCAATGGATTTAAGTATGATTTGGGGGTTCATTTTAAGCACTAAAAAGAAGTGTGTATGATTTTGCTTTCTTAAAAAAAAATGGCCAAGATCTCCTACAAGAAGAAGAAGAAGAAGTAGATGGAATAAGAAGAATATAGACAAGAAGAAGAAGAAGAATTTCAAGTTCTTTGTCCACCTATAAGCTTGAAAAATCTGCAAACACTATGAGATAGATTATGAGTTCCTTTGTCTTCTTCATGCTCATGTGGACCTACAAAACCAATTTATACAATCCTACCAATCACAAAAACAAGAAAAATTAGCCAAAATCAGCAAATGACATAGAAAATTTGACTAAAAAAGCTAATGAAGATGACCCATGCGGGGTCCCACCGGGCGTGCCAAAATGTATATGAGCAATGTTAGTATGCTAATAGAAACCAAATTTAAATAAAGCTTCTACAAACTAAACAAAATTCATAAACTTCAAGATAGACTAAGATGAGCTCTCAATTGAAAATATGAGCCATTAATGGGCTCTCTCAATGAGAAGCTCTCTTGTTGAGTAGCTTTGTCTAAAAAGATAGGATGTATGCTCAATATGCTTCCAAAGGCTTCAATGGATGATTGTGGATTTTTGGTGTGGATAGATGGCTTTAGTATGGATTTGGCTCTCAAAATAGCATTATAACTTTACTTCATGGATTGTGTTATTTTGTAAAGGGGAAGGATCCAATTTATAGGCAAGAGGCTTGAGGGTTTGAGGGCTAAGATGCAAGGATGGGAAAAAGCTTATGGAGGGCTCAGATTGCATGAGAGGAGAGCACATGGATTGTGCTTCCTTATAGCCAATCAAAGAGTGACACATGTCACATGGTGAGAGGATGGAGGAAAGGGCAAGGATGAGTCAACAAAGGAGGCTCAAGAGATAAAATCTTCATAAAGACCCTCATAATGACTTGTAAGAGCAATAAAAGGGCTTGTAAGAGTCATTTATGACCTAGTGGACTTCATAAAGTTTTATGGTTGAGATATTTTGAGGGTGATGAGAGCAAATTCGACTTGGACTTGATTAGGAAGGTTTTAAGCTTGCTAAGGCTTGTGCAAATGATTAGAGGATGGATTAGGATGGTTTAGGATTAGCTTAGGGATAGGCAAGTGGATGGCATTTAATGAGGGTGGGTGAAGGAGGAGATATTTGTTAGCTTTGGCTTGGGTTAGTAAGTCTTAACCCATGTTTAGGGAATGTGACAAGGTTAGGAGGGGATTAGGATTAGGTTTAAAGACATCTTCTAGAAGAGTCTAGATTTTGGAGGAGGATAAAGACTTTCTAGAATAGTCTAGAATTTCCTAGGATGAGGATGGAGACTTTCTAGAAGAGTCTAGAACTTCTTAGGATGAGGATAAATTAGATTTTTAGGAAATAAATAAAGTTTTATTTATTTCAAGGGTTTGGGTTGAGGAGATATTTATTAAAACTTTTTTAATAAACATGAGGATTAATATTTAATTTTAATTAAATATTTTGAGTTGGGATTAGGGGTAGGAAATGATGGGATTAGCCTTTAATCAAAATTAAAGAAGGATTAGAAGATTTTGGAAGAGGTTATTGGTCATAAGGAAATTGGCCAACTTTTGGGAAAAAAATAAATTTTTTATTTATTTTAGGATTTTTGGTCAATTTATTAATTAAATAATTAATAAATAAGGAAATAATGTTTAAATAAGATTTAAACATTTTTGGGAGGGATTCCTTAATTAAATATTTTAAATTAAGATAAAAGGATTTAATGGCATAAAAATTA
The DNA here is from genome assembly GCA_028749045.1 of Cupressus sempervirens. Taxonomy (NCBI): domain Eukaryota; kingdom Viridiplantae; phylum Streptophyta; class Pinopsida; order Cupressales; family Cupressaceae; genus Cupressus; species Cupressus sempervirens. The sequence goes on along the minus strand of CM053791.1, from coordinate 90,247,720 downwards.
ATTAATTAATTAATAAATGATGATGTCATCGGGAATTTTTCAGAAAATAAAAATACTTTATTTTCTAAAGGATTTTTAGGTGTCTACACTAGTAACATCCTAAGACTGGTCAATACTAGGACAACCCAAAACCCCAAAGCATAGACAGTACATAGAAAACAAGAGAATCTCACAGTTGGGTTTGATTTGAAAACACATGATTGAGTTAAATATAAAATTTCAGTTTTTGTTTTAGTGTATGTTCTAGGTAAAAGATTCTTTGTTTACCCTATAGGTCAACCCATGCATTAGTGTGAATAAAATAAAGAATTACCCTCCTATTATATTTTAAATCATTTTTTTTAAATAACCAAGGAATAATTTATTTATTTAACTTATTGAAATGATAATTGTTGATTTCCAAAAAGGTAATAAATTTAAAACTTAATAAAATGTCTTCCATTATTAATCAACATTAATTTAATTACATTTAATAATGTTAATTAATAATTGTATAAAATATTCATATTAATTCACATTTTATGATACTAATTCTTTTTAATAATAACCTAAATTAAAATAATAATATTTAAATATTATTAACAACTACATCACTTAGTCATTATTTATATTAAATTATTACCACATAATTATTAATTTATTAATTAAATAATAATTAATATTAATATAATACTATTATCAACATTTAATATATTAAAATTTATTAATAATTAATATATTTAATAACATTTAATAATATTAATATTAATCAATTATTAATATTATAATAATAACAATTAATAAATAATATGAAAAAAAGAACTTAACTTACCTCACCGCGAGCCGCTTGAAAAAGTAGCTGCAGACTGCACTTGGTAGCCATGGTCTACTAAGTAGACACAGTTTGCCTTAGGCAGCCGCAGACTGTTTAGCAGCCATGGTATACTTAAGTCGCAAGCTGCCAGTTATGGAGAAAGGGGAGTAGGGGAGGTGGTGGCCCTCACCTCCCACTTAATTTAAAAATATATATATATTTTTATTAAAATTCATTTTTTAAAAATAAACCCCCATCCTCAATACACTATATATATATATATATATATATATATATATATATATATGTATATAACATTTTTTTTTTTTTTAATAAATGTTTGCAATCCTAGTCTAATAGGAGAGATTCAACTAACCACTCAAATTTCTAAATTAAATTTATTTTTTAAAGAAATATCCTCTCTTTTCAATATAAAATTTATATAAACAAATTTCTTCTCTCTCTTTTTTAATAATCGTTTCCAATATGGATTTAGAATGGAAACCCAGATTACTCAGTTAAATTCTAAATAATACAATTTGTTTTCTTTTCTACCCAAAACCCGATTTCAAAATCCAATAGATTCTCATATTTGCTTGATTTCTTATTCAATCTTATTCCTAATAAAATATAATTCTCTAAAGTAAATCAAGAACAAATATTTGCATAAAAATGTTTTCAACCTAAAAGATTCTGAAACTAGCACATAAAAAAGACATGGAGAAGATAGACTTATTTAATTAACGTAATTAACTATGCAATTCAAAACATAAGAATCTACCTAGATTTTGATGCTAAAATCACAACACCCAAAAGATTTTGTGAGAGAATCCGCTTCTATCCAAGAACTTCTCTCTAAAACTTTTCCCAAAATTACCCTTCCAAAATTTACTCCAAAATTTGCTTTAAAAATTTGTATCCAAATTTGTCGCTCTCAAAAATGAACCCCCAAATTGAGATATAGAGTCCTCTCCTTAAATTGGGGCACTAATTGTTCATTCACCCGATAGAACTCCATGCTCACTAGACTCGAACTCCAAATTAACTTTTCTTAATCTTCCTTTTTATTTTTTAAAGAGGGGTAAACGCTTTGACCTGGAGCTATGAACCAGTGAGGCCACAAACGGGGGACCTCATCCCCATTAGATTTGAACCTTGATGGCAAGGATAACAACTCAACAACTTAACCATCACAACATGCCACTATTGGCAAAGGGTTTGTGGTAAACCTAGTGTGACTCGAACCGGAGTTGATGCGTAGCACCGGGATCATTAGCCTAACACTACGCCTCACGACTCGCCTTCACACCAACTCGGCTACTCACTCACCCTTAAAAGGGTTTGTGGTAAACCTAGTGTGACTTGAACCAGAGTTGATGCATAGCACCGGGATCATTAGCCTAACACTACGCCTCACGACTCGCCTTCACACCAACTCGGCTACTCACTCACCCTTAAGGGTTTGTGGTAAACCTAGTGTGACTCGAACCAGAGTTGATGCGTAGCACCAAGATCATTAGCCTAACACTACGCCTCACGACTCGCCTTCACACTAACTCGGCTACTCACTCACCCTTTCTTGATCTTCCTTTATCTTTTCTCTTGCATGTTTATTAAATTATTAAATTACTTTATTTAATTTTTACTTGACTCCTCTTTTAATTAATTTATTATATTTTAATCTCATGCACGCATCATACGAACTAACAATTTTTAATAAATTAATATATTTTCACTTTTAAATTTATTTTCAAAACTTAATTTAATCAAATATTTATTAACTTAAATAATAAAAATATTTAGCATTTATTTTAAAATGAACTCTAAATATATTATTATTAAATTAAATAAATGTTATCACATTCTAAATTTATACTATAAATTTTATCTGCAAATTTAATTCTTTTTATTTAATTGATTTTCAAATTAATTAAATAAAATTAAAAATTAAAAATATCATAATAATTTTCCATTAAATTAAATCCTTAATTAGACTTAATTAATAGAAAATTCACCAAAGACTCATAAAGTAAAACATGAAAACCCATCATAGAAAAACACGTACAAAATCAAACTAAAGGTTTATAATCATGAATTAATGTCATCCAATGCATTCAAAGGGTACTCAACTCAGATACTTTTCCTAATTTTCTAGGACAAATGGCTTAATAGGTTAAGGATTTGGACTTAAGAATTTATCTCTCCTCTCTTACCATTGAGATAATGTGATAGGGTATGCTCATCTTGGCAATTCAAGGAAGTCGATACCTAGTACTTACAACCTGCATAAAATCCATGCATGTACAAACACAATATTCTAAGCTAAACAAGCAATGGTCGGAAGTGGTGCATCGTGTAGATCCTAACTAGCAAATGACTATGACTCCCTTCCTTAACCACATTAGAAATACCATACATAAAGAAAACAAATACGCACACCATACACATGCAATATGGGGTAAGTATCCATAAGAAAACACATAATAATCCATCTAACTGATCATCATCAATAACTAAAAAATACTATAATAATCATCATGCATACATGAAGTATAGAGTACCAAGTAATCTCATCATATAATCAACTAAATCTAAAACAATATATGATAATCTTAAAATAATGCTACTAACCATCAACATAAGATTGGCCTAAAAGGGTTCGACAATGATAATAGAAATGTGATCTAGGGGCAAGCACTACATCCACCCCCCTAGACTTAGGCTTACTCTTGGAAGCCTACAAGAAAGTAAAATGAAGGGACTCACTATGCAGGTCCCATTAGACCCTTTCCCCCTATAGGAGAATATGAGTCCATTGAGAATACTACAACAATAATATTTGAGATAATAGGGTACTATGATAACCATATAGCATACTACTTCCAATCACTTAGAGCAAAATGATTCTGGTTTAATAGTAGACCAAAAATCACATTGATCTAACATTCATTCTTTTAACAAATACTAAAATAGATCCCCTAAACATCCTAAACAAGGATAACATAATGCTCGTAAAGACAATCAAAGGCATACTATCTTAAAGCATAGATAAAAGATACATGTTTTGAAAATAGAATAGGTTTCAATTTTTCAATTTGGCCTATATTTAGGTTTACGTATAATTTCAATTTTGAAGTCTAAGTATTGAAGTATGAAAAATATACAACTAAAAGTTTAAGTTGTGTTTCAATTCAACTAGTTCAAGTTTCAGTTTGAAAGAGATAAACATAATAGTTTAAAGGTTTCATTTTTGTTCAACTAGTTAACAACTAGTGGCATTCCAATATACCCAGAGATCCCAATGTAGAAATTCAGCTCTGATACCAAATGTAATGCCCTACCAAGGGATCCAAAAGAAATAACCTAAAGTTTTACTAAGTTTTCCAACATTTTTTTTAAACAAAAAAGATAAAATATACACATCAAACACATAGTAGCAGAAGCAATAACACACAATCAACTAAAAACATACATAACAAGTTACATTTCTTAAGGATCCCACGTTGAATCACATTTAAATTTAACTAAAACTAAGTCCATCAAATACCACATCCATATGAAAGAAATGAAAGAATAATGAAAAATACAATGTCCTTTAAATAATATACATTTGTTCTAAATGCCTCTTGGCAAATTATATTCGGAATGCACAATCATCCATTGTACATGTCACAAGGTATGAAAGACTTAAAAGAATATACATATGTATAAACAGAAATGCATCACTTACAAAGTACAATAAAAGAAATGAAACCATCCACCATACATGATACATCCATCAATCGTAAAATATATATACATCCAACATGAAATAAAACCATCCATCATAATGATACAAAGATAGTATGAAAGTAAATACAAATAAGGAAGCTCCAACCATGGTGACTATGTAAGGATCTCAATGGTAAGAGTGAAAAGCACTACCACCCGACAGCGTGGAACCTAAATGGCCCACTCCCACCGCACTGAGGAGATAATCTCAAGTCCCAAATAGGATATCTAACCAAATATCAAAATACTCTCTAAGTGCAAGAAATCCTAAAAGTATTCTAACTCAAAGGTTCCAAGATAGGTCAACATCAAATTCCCAAAGGCACACAAGACACATAGGAAACCTACGATGTAAGCAGGCAAGTATCATTGCATGAATCACATTGGAGTTACCCTGGTAGCCTCTCAGGACTCTAGGGTTCGTAGTGATCCCTATGTGGCCACTAGTATCCTCTCGTAATGACAAGACATACTACAAAATGCAAGGTCACAACCAAGCATTCTCTCTACTCCCATCCTAGTTTGTACTAGCACTTGAGTCATGGGCAAGAACACACAAAGACTCTTATTAGGTTCATTTTAATCCCCATTTAGTGTAATGTTTTCACTTATTAAATAACTTACAATAAGTTACCCTAGCAAGAACTTAGGGCCTTGGCCCCCATTCCAAGCCACTTCTTGACACTACATGTAGAGAACCTACCCTAGGCTCATAAAAGCACAAATCAAAGAATCATGGTAAATTCACCTCAGTCCTATACCAGTCACTGGAAAGCATCAAAAGATAATCATAATAATCACATCAGTTCTCTATGAGCAACTGAAAAGCATCCCAAGATAAATCACAATATCCATCGGTTCCCAAGGAGCAACTAGAAAGCATACCAAGATAAAAACAATACCTATCAGTTCTCAATGGGCAACCAAAAAGTATCCCAATGATATTGATCAATGACTCAAAATGGTTAAGTCAAACATGTCACAATATGACATCACCAAGAACAAAGCAAACACTTTAGTCCCATCAAGGCAACTAGAAAGTAATCCCAAATATAACTAATCGAGGACTCATAAATGGTTAAGTCAACTATCTCATAAACATACATCTCAGCTCCACACAAGAAGACTAGAAAGCAATAATGAATAGTAAATGCAAACGTATCATAAACCATTCCATCACATTAGCATGGTTGGGCTAAAAAGATCAAGATCAAAACATCAGCATGACATCACAAACACATAACCCCTGAGCTTCTAGTAACATCCTAAGACTAGTCAATACTAGGACAACCTAAAACCCCAAAGCATAGACAATACATAGAAAATAGGACAATCTCATTGTTGGGTTTGATTTGAAAACACATGATTGAGTTAAATATAAAATTTTAGTTTTCATTTTAGTGTATTTTCCAAGTAAAAGATTCTTCATTTACCCTATAGGTCAACCCATGCATTGGTGTGAATAAAATTAAGAATTACCCCCCTATTATATTTTAAATCATTTTTTTTTAAATAAGCAAGGAATAATTTATTTATTTAACTTATTGAAATAATAATTGCTGATTTCCAAAAAGGTAATAATAAATTTAAAACTTAATAAAATGTCTTCCATTATTAATTAACATTAATTAAATTACATTTAATTATGTTAATTAATAATTATATAAAATATTAATATTAACTCACATTTTACGATACTAATTCTTTTTAAGAATAACCTAAATTAAAATAATAGTATTTAAATATTATTACAACTACATCACTTAATCATTATTTATATTAAATTATTACCAAATAATTATTAATTTATTAATAAAATAATTATTAATTTATTAATAAAATAATTATTAGTATTATAATAATAATAACTAATAAATAATATATAAAAAAACTTAACTTACCTCACCGTAGGCCACTTGAAAAAGCAGCTGTGATCTACTTAAGTTGCAGGCCGCCAATTATGGAGAAAGGAGGGTGGGGGAGGTGGTGGCGCCCACCTCCCACTTAAAATTATTTTATGTTTTATTTTATTTTATTAAAATTCATTTTTTTTAAATAAACCCCCCACCCCCCCTCCCCCTTAACACACTTAATATATATACATAATTTTTTTAAATATCTTTTCTTTTAATAAATGTTTGTAATCCTAGTCTGATAGGAGAAATTCGACTAACCACTCGAATTTCTAAATTAATTTTTTTTAAAAGAAATATCATCTCTTTTCAATATAAAATTTATATAAACTAATTTCATCTCTCTCTTTTTTAATAAACATTTCCAATATGGATTTAGAATGGAAACCCAGATTACTCAATTAAATTCTAAACAATAAAAAAAAAAATTCTTTTCTACCCAAAACCTAATTTCAAAATCCAATAGATTCTCGTATTTGCTTGATTTATTATTCAATCTCATTCCTAATAAAATATAATTCTCTAAAGTAAACTCAGCGAAGTATTCAACTAGATCCATGTACAAACATTTCTCAATCAAGAACAAATATTTGCATACAAGGGTCTTCAACCTAAAACATTTTGAAACTAGCACACACAAAAGACATGGAGAAGATAGGCTTATTTAACTAATATAATTAACTGTGCAATTCAAAACATAAGAATCTACCTGGATTCTGATGCTAAAATTGTAATGCCTAGAAGATTTTGTTAGAGAATTTGCTTCTATCCAAGAACTTCTCTCTAAAATTTTTCCCAAAATTACCCTTCCGAAATTCGCTTCCAAATTTTCTTACAAAATTTGTGTCCAAATTCGTCTCTCTCAAAAATGAACCCCCAAATTGAGATATGGAGTCCTCTCCTTAAATCGAGGCATGAATTATTAACTAGGGAAACCCTTGATCAGAGGGAAAACCTTGGTGGGGATGGTACCCACAAAATGAGTACTAACATAAATATTCCTTGTTAGAGGATGGACCCTATTAGGAGTCAATAAAATACATTCAGTACATATTAGTCCATGTTAGGATACTTTGAATCCTTGTTAGGAGAGCCCAACCCTGTTAGGAGTTGTGTCACCCCTATTAGGATTTTTACAAGGGATATGGACCCATTGTCCAAACAACTTCATAGGTAAGACCACCAAACTCATTGTCTAATTGGTCTCTGTATTATTCCTTATAGAATAATAGAAATATATAGCTCCTTTTCTATCCTCTAACCAGACTTATCCTCTTCTAATCTTGTTCTTAGATCACCAACTTTGCATCCAATAATCCCTTGATCTCTTACTCGCATTTACTAAACACTTCAAATATCACTTACACTATTCACACTTCATACATCAATGTTATCCTTCATAAAAAGTCAAAAAATCCTTCCTTTATACCATATCCTCAAAATAATTCCTTCAATTAGCCTCAAGGCTTTCCCAATTAATTATAATATTATCTATTTAAAATAATTAATTATTTTACAATTACACAACACTGTTAGCTCACAGTCTTTACAACTGCTCACATGTGCATCCTTTGATCTTGCACAATCCTTGATGTCATCATAAGGATATCTATTGTCACTATCTAATTGTGCATGTCATGATTCTATCTCTATTAGGAGATACAATCCAAACATCATAACCTACTTCTTAGGTACTCTATAAATCAAACATATCTTCTACATGTTTTTGACTCTCTATATGCACACTTAACTAGTTTATTAGGATGCAATATAAAACACATCCTTAACTATATTTGACATAATCATCAATACTCAGTCCATACAACCGTGTTCTCTATCTTCTACTCTACTAGTCTTCATAGAAATAATGCTATGTTGACATCAATGACAAACACGATCATGAATGCAACATGTCTATCATGATAAAAATGTCCCCAAGTATCTTAGAAATTCTTATGATAATCCTCTAAAGAAATACCATCAACATTCATGCTAACAATGTATCCCTTTAGCATTTATGGAAACAAATCAAAAACATCTAAGTTCCAAGAATACCAAATCAAGCTCTATTGCTACTATTGTTGATCTCTTCTTTTCAAATCCTCTTCATCAATCAAATTTGAAATCCTCTGGAATGCTATTATGTGTACATGTATTCCTTAGTATCAACATCAGCTATTCACACTTTAATTCTGAATTAGTACTACAATATAAAGTTGGCCTATTAAGGATTACAAATGATCACTTCGAGTGATCTACCCTATTAAGAGAAATAAGGACTATTAGGTTTGTAGAAGTTGATGAAATACAACTTCACAGCTTGCAAAGATCACCTACATGCAAATAACCTACCAAAGAGAAACTAAAGTAGGAAGGAAAAAGAGGTTGAAGCAACAAAGAAAAATTATATTGCAACAATGTGAAAATGAAATTGCTATACAAAAAATGTAAAGGGAGAACTTGTTTATAAAGGCCTCTAAGAAGCTTGTAGAACAAGCTTAAAAAGTGCTAAAAAGTGCTAAGAGATAAGAATGACAACTAAGCATATGTCCACAAAAGGTGGGATATCCTTGATCAAGGTGAGAGGATAAGTATGACTTAGATAGGAACAAATTCCCATGTTGTCAACAACTCCTAGTCTACAACTAAAAAATAAATTCATTAACCTAAGTAAACTTAAGTAAAAGCATAAATAATAATAATGTACTCTAACACCCCCTTAAGTGAAACTTAGGGGAATGCACTTAAGCTTACAAAGGCTAAGATGAAATGTAAAATGGGTCCTGGCAACAAGGCCATGTTAGGTACCCATGTAAAATGCAAAAAAATGCAACCTCTAAAAATAGGGATAGAGAGAAAACCTCATGGGAAAAACCCTCACCCAAAAAGAGATAAGAACAAGAATGCTGAAAAAAAACAAGGAAGGCTTCAACAAAACTCCCTAAGGACAAATTCCACCAAAAATAGCTCAAGAGACTCTCTAAAAACCATAAGTACAACTAGCCCCCCCATGAGAGATAGAAAAGATGCCAAATCCCCCCAGAATAATGGAGCCCCTGGAGAAAGAATCAAACCAATGAAACTCCAATATGGAGTAAACAAGGGAAAAAAACAAGGGAACCCCTAAATGAGAGGAAACACTAGAAGGTCTAGCTAATTCTCAAAGGAGAAAATATGAGGATCCTAAAAGGGAATACCCAAGGTAGGTGTGATGACATTGTCATGAATGTCCCTTGTAGAATCTACAACAGGTGCACCTGGAGGCTCGATGAATGGAGCTGGAAGATCAGGCAAAGTAGAAGAAGAGTCCTACTAAAGAGAAAAGACCTCAACTAGATGTGGTGTGGTAGTCAAAATAGGGATCATAGGAACAATACAAAGGTTCAAGTATCCTAACTGCACCACATGATGCTCCTATGAAATAGAAGTAGTGTTCTCTGACAACGGAGATGGTGGACCAAAGTATGAGAAGGTGTAGAGATGAGTGGAAGAATCAATTTCCCCTATATCAATAAGACCTTACATAATCCTAAATGAAGATTGAATTAGTAGTAAACTCAACTATCTTTCTCGATCCATTGCATGTAATCTAGGAAATCGAGAGAAGGTTTGTAGATAGAGATGGAACATACAATACATCATTGAATATACCATCTTGGATATGAACTAAACCTTTCCTATAGACTGGTATAGTAGTTTTATTCCCCATGAGAATATGAGGAATGTGAGAAGCCTCAATAGTGGAGAAGACACCCAGAGAAGATGTCATATGGTGAGGAGCACTTGAATCCAGTACCCAAGGAACCTATGAAGGAGATGCAATGGAACCCTGTAATGCATGACCCTTTCCAAGATCTAGTGTAGATTTCAAAGAGGTGGAAGATAGCCTAAAAAGAAGACCCTTGTAAGGTAGAAGAGGATATAGAGGAAATAGTGCTCTTTTCAAGGAGAGCTTGCAAATTAGCAATCTATTTCTCATAGCCTTCAAATCTCTTCTAAAAACAATGTGACTCATCATGAGATCCCCTTTAACAATAAGAATAGGTAGGAGTGTTAATCTTCTTTTTCTCCTTCTTCTTAGAAGATGGTGAACTAGTAGGGTGCTAAGAAGAGGAATCAAATATCTGCTTCAACTTCTGCTCCTATGTATCCTTGGCAAGCATTGCCTATGACTATGAACATGTAAGTGAATCCATCTTAGTGATCTTAGATTGTTCCTATGTCAGTCGACCAAAAAAGTCTCAAAATAAGGCATCTGATGTCTATTACCCAAGGCATCCATAGAAAAGTAGCAAGTGGAAGAGAATATTTGGTACTACCCTCACAACTTTGAGAGTATCAAAAAGATACACTCATCATCTATTTTGTTTTTCCCACATCCCTACAAAATTGCACATAGAGATTTGAACTTCAGTAAGAAGTTTTCAATGGTTGGAAAGTTGTCTGATGATAATGAAGTCAACTCTACATCAAGTTGAAGTACCTGGAACTCATTCACTGTGCCAAAAAAGTCTAAAATTTGGTCCAATAAGCTCATGGAGTGGTTAAACCATCCAACTAAAATAGTAGACTATCTAAAATGTTTAGTGCAATCAATCGCATGGCCTCATCCATTTTGTTTCTATGCTGAAGAAACTCAAAGGGGCACTATAGAATAGGTTGGTTCTCACCTAGACATGACCATAAACCTTGTGACATGAGAAGCCTAGTCATTTGTGCTTTCCAGGTGTAATAGTTGTGCAACATGAGCTAGGTCACAAAAGGATTCGACATTGAGAGAAGAAGATAGAAACAGAAGGATCTATTCTGAAGTAAATTACAGAAAAGAAAATGCCCCCTACAACTAATAAAGATATCCCTCAAATACCAAACAAACAACTATAGAAAGCACAAAAATTGAGAAAAGAACCTGGATTTTGGATGCAAAGAGGGAGGAAACTGAAGCCTCTACTTCAACACCAAAAATAGGAGCTCAATATTACTCCAAACTAATTCTAGATCTGGAAAGTAGACAATAAATCATGCACTTTTTTTAAAAATAGCATTGAAATATGTGTCCATATGATCCTAAATGAAGCCTTTGAAGGTACAAAAAATGGGATTTTTGAGTTGCAAAAAAATTCAGGAATAGGGATGTCAAACTTCTTGCACCAATGTGTAGATCATGAAATTCTACCCCAAAACAAAAAAAAGTTGCTCATAAAAATGAGTCCATATGAGGGAGATATCGTTGTTTGAAAATCACCTCTGTAGTTATTTTTTCTAAATCATAGCCATCGTACCTCCAAAAAATAAAGAAAAAAAGCCCAAAAAATGTCAGATCTATTATGTCAAACCCTCTTTCTCCTTTTTCTCCAAATACTTAAAAAATGCTCTTCCTCCCGATTGAAGAAAAAAACACAAATAAGCTAGGGTTTGTGTCTTTGAATTGCAGCTTCAAAAATCCTTCAAACCAAGAAGCAATAGGGAGGCTCTAATAACATGTAGAATTTGATGAAAGATCAACCCCACAACTCTCAAGAATCATTTTCCTGCAAATGCCTATCACTGAAGAGAGAAGCAAAAGAAACTATGGAGGCAAGAATTGCCAGATCCATAGATGAGACATCTTTGATGAGAAAAAAAGAAGAATTATTATAAAGAATGAATTAATGTACAATATGTTATGAAATACAATGAGAGATCCTAAATATAAAGGCCTAAAGGAATCTTCTAGAATAAGCTAGAAGATGTTAGGAGATAAGCATGACAACTAAGAATACATCCACAAAAAGTGGATTACCCTCCAAGTAGGTGAAAGGATAAGTATGAGAAGTTGTTGAAAACACATACACAAACTTCTATGTCATCAAAAAGTCAACACATAAAGCTATGCTAACTTCTAGGTGACAACTAATGTCTAATGCATTAACCTAAGTAAACTTAAGTAAAAGCATAAATAATAATTATTTACTCTAACAAGGTCCACCTTGTGGAAGGATTTATATAATACAATGAGGTATGTACTCAGTTAGGAGATTCTAACTAAGACTGTTAAGTCCACCTTGTTAGAGGATTTGACCAATGCACCTATTAGGATGAATTAGTAGCTGATCTCTACTCTGCAACTTGATTTGTTGAATGAGATTCCTTTGATGTAGAAAGATCACCTTAATGTGATGGATAAGACTCTACTTTTCCTTATACTTCTTCTAGCCTTCAAACTCACTTACTCTTTATATTTCATACATTTCATTCTTACTTTGATATAACAAGATATCTCATGTTTTTACCAATTTGAATAATTACCTTCTGAAGTCGGCTACAAAATTATATTAAACAACCTTCACTAATTGGATCAATGTTGACACTCAAGTTCAAAAGTCCACTCAGGTGATATTATGACACTAAAAAACATAGTAAACTTGGAAAACTCTAGCACTTAGTTGACATCGGTGCTCAGTCCACATTGATCACTCAGGAGTAGGTGTGAACTTGGTTAACACTACCAAAACTTGGCTAGAATTGAAGCTTGGTCAATAGTACTATTACTCTACTTGGTTAACATGGCTAGCTCAGTTAACAATGTCTTCTTCTCTTTCTCAATTAACACTCCATGCTAGCTCACTTGATATTTGTTAGAATCTAATAAAATTAATAACCCAGAAAACTAGTGCAAAGAGTAAATATCTAAACTATGAATGCAAATGATACAAAATCAAAATAGCATCATAGAGTTAGTTTCCAAGAGAGTAATGAAAATGATGGAAGAAAAATAGCATTAAGAGGATGCAAAAATAAGAGATTCAAATACAAGCCAGGTAGCATGCTTATATAGGCTAGGAAGAGGGAGAGGGTGGCAACACCAACCAATGAGGAGCAACCATTTATCAGACTAAAGATAGAAAAGTATCTTTCCAAGATAGCTAATAGATGCTCACATGTAGGAAGGTGACACCTCACAACCATTCACCTAACAAGACATGCTTTATTAACCTAAGCGAGATTACTAAAAGTGTAGGAAAAACCTAGCAAAATAGGAAAAATAAAAAACTGCACTAACACCCCCCCATAAGCGAAGCTTAGGTGGATGTAGAAATGGGTCCCAACAACAAGGCCTGATTAGGTACCCAATACAAGAAAAAGAATTAGATGAAGGAAACTAAGCCTCCAACCTAGGAAATGTCCCAAAGAGAGGAACAAAAAAGAGCATGAAGCATCTCCGAAGCATGAAGCTGCAAACACTGTCAGAAGAAACTGTTGGAACCCCCACTAAAATAGTGCATGACCAGGTAGAGAAGACAAAGTTTGAAGAGCTGATCAATCAAAGAGGTGACCTCCAAAGGTAGGAATGAATGAGTCTCTATATAGTAGATGAACCATCTCACTGAAATGCATAGGTGCCTAGCCACTGCATCTGCCTAGTACATAGGAACAAAAACTGAATACGTAGATCACTCAACCAAACCAAGAAAGCAATAGAGCCAATAGGTGAACCCCCCCATAATGTTGAACAGGGAGAGGGGTGACAAGAACACTGAAATGCAATGCCAAAAACATCTGCAAGAAGAAGAATTAGGAACACCAATAGTGCAATAGAAGTACAAGCACAGGATAAAGGGCGGTGTCACCGACACACTACATGGGCTAATGTCATGGAAGAAAAATTCACTTGACAAAGGTGGATGAGCACAAAATGGAAAAACATCATGACCCCCCATGGCACTTTATAACTCAGTGTGAGTACAAACAAACACAAGGTGTACAAGATCCCAGACGTGCAAAAGCAGGCACTTTATCTCAGTGCATTTACAAAAAAAGGAGTGCAATATAATAGAAGCATACAATGCTCAGAAGTCAGAAAGAGGAGTGAGCCAAAAGAACAGAAGAAGAGATTCCAGGACCTGTAGAATCCAAGTAATCCGCCAGAGTGCGAAAGTGAAAAACTCGAAGGAGAAAGAACTTGGAGCAAAATCTGGGTAAAAGACCTCTACAACTGAATAACTCATAGAACCAGCTTTCCAACGATATCTAGTGAGCCCAAAAAAGAGTCTGAATGAGCGAGATATGGCTCCCGAAAGGCAAAATAGAACATCTAGCTTTGACTGCCAAAACAAGCAACCAGACTGTAGCAAAAATTTAAAAAACCTATACCATCATCTCTGTCTCAGAACCATCTTCTCGATGCATTTTTTGGATCAAAAAAATACGTCTGTATGCTCAAGTTATGGAAGAAAAATCACAGGGCCTCCTCATGAAGAGAATATGCTAAAAGTGAAACTTGGGCACAATAATTAAGGAAACAAATAGCACCACTACAATCTACTCAAACAATCATGCACTTTTAAAAAAAAGAATCGCCTCGATACGAGGTCGTATGAGAAAGTTATGATCCTCTGAAGTTTCCAAAATGAGAACTGTGCATAGTCACGGCTGAGAATCTGTAATTTTTGAAGAATTCATGCATGAAAATCAAAAAACAACTCCACTAGTGGATAGGGCGCAAAAAAAATAGCCAAGTTCATAACAAGAATTATCAAAATTGGAGTCTATATGAGCAAGAACGAGACATTTGAAAACTGCATTCAAATCTGCAATTGCCAATGGAGAGGGGTATGGTTGTAGCTTTGCATGCTCGATTTTGCAAAATATGCAGCTTGCATGCAAAATCTAAAAGATACCCAGATGGTTTTTCGGGGCTGCAAACAAAACCCAGAAAGCATTTTTCTTGCTAATGTACAGAAGATGTTGTTGTAGAGTAAATTAGATGCCTTTAACAATAAAAAAGGGCTCCAAAAATCAAAAAATGACCCCAACAACTAGAATATGACATGCAAATGTTGGATCAGCTTCCTAAGTCCATCAATGGCATGCTGGAACCTGCAAAACTGATTGAAAACTCCAAATATGCAAGTTGTATGTCAGATTTGAGATTGAAACCCCAGAAAAAAATCATTTTTGTCAAAACTTTTCTTATTCTCAAGATCATCCAAAGATGCAAGAGAAGAGCATACTTTGTTTTTCAAAAAACTAAAATAAAATTTATTAGCCCCCCCCCCCCCCTCGAATCTCTCAAATAAGGAAACTAAAATCTACTCTTGCACATAGAAAAGCTCTGATACCATGTTAGAATCTGATAAGATTAATAACCCAGAAAACTAGTACAAAGAGTACTAGTGATAAGATTCACTACCAAAACTTGGCTAGAATTGAAGCTTGGTCAACAGTACTATTACTCTACTTGGTTAACATGGCTAGCTCAGTTAACAATGTCTTCTTCTCTTTCTCAATTAACACTCCATGCTAGCTCAGTTGATATTATCTACACAGTTAACTTTGTGGTTCTTGGTAATAATGCAACCAACCAAATGATTAAGTATTCTAGCACTAGCTAACAAATACTCTGACCATAAGGTCAACATGAACAAGTATCTAGGTATCATTACTTTCAATCTAATCAATTTCCTCTTCAATAACCTTAATCCAATCATCAATATTCTTGAATTCCCTATTCATAATCTTAGGCTCAAATTTAGAAATAGACATGTACTTTCCCTAATTTTCCTTCTTGTTTATACTTAAGAATTCCTATCACCTATTGTTTGATTATTACAATTATTTATCTTCATATACCTTGGAATAACTAGTTCAAGTCTAGGATATTGTACTTTTGGGTTAACCACTTCTTCTTCTTTATTTTTCTCAAGTGTATGTTGCATCTCTAATGGTACATACACAATATATTGGATATCATATAATTATTTCTTAAAAAATTAATCAAGTTGATCATTACAAAGAAGTCCTATTTGACTTGCACTTTTCATACATCCAATAAAAGACCTCTTATCTACAAGGTATCAATTCACTCAAAAGACCTCTAGTCCATGAGGCACTTTCTCATTGAATTTTTTTCCTACTCCCATTATACTAAGCATTTTTACCAAAAAAATGATTGCAATGGAACCTAAACAAAATCATCATTAAGACTTATTGATTTGAGAACCTTGTTCCTTTCACAACTATTTCAAAGAAACACTTGCAAGAACACATCAGATAAACAAACTTTCATAGGATCACACCTTCCTACACATGGCATTGCAACCTTCACTTTTTGACTTAAAGTTCCTAGCAAGAATTGTGGACTAAATGACTACTTGATCATGTAGATTCTTTTAGTTGATTTCATCTTTATGTGTTAGTAGTAGCCTTCAATGGTGTATCTTGATCTTCCATATTTTTGTATTACCTAAATGGTTCCAATTGACAACACATGTCATTTGTGGTATAATCTATTTTTGATGCTTTAGTACATCTATGTTAGTTTCGAGTTATGGCTCTACATTTCTCACTCGGGAAATGGGTTAGCACACTTTCTACCAAGATCCCTAAAAATACTTTGGGTGTGGCTAGACCTCCCCAATACATATATGTCATTTGCTCCATCATGATTATGAAAACTACATCTATGATCCTAAAAGTGTCTATTTTATTAAGAGTCTAATCCATGCAAAGGAATCTTGTCATCTATGCTTCTATAGCATTTGGTTCATAACTCCTTTTGCAAAATCAAACTAGGGTGTGCTCCCCCATATAAACACAATTGAATCCCTGGGTATCATGTAGTTAGGATTCATGTAGTATAGGATTTCATTGCACTCTACTTGAGATGAGGGTTCTATTTATCCCCCCTTCTGATGCTAGGCTACTTGATTCCTATGAGTTAACAAGTTTGACACAAGTCCATCCATTAGGTTTCATTCATATTGAATTTTCATGTTTCACTTGTGCACTTTAAGCTTGCATCATTTCACTTTGCATTCATGGTTAGTGTGATTTATTTTGTTTCTAATGTTTTTATTTAGGATACATTCATTGTTCATATTATTGTATTCATTAAACCTACATTATACATCTAATTCATTAAGTCACATTATTTGTTCATTACATTAATCCATTAGCTATCATAATCATTACATTTAGTGATATATTAAGTCCATACATGTAAAACCACAAAATGCATACATCTCATATATCACCATAGGTCTTGCATCACCCAAACATTAGTCATCATATATGCATCATAAGAAATACTACATCACATCACACCCATCCTACATCACAAATGTCAGTAGCAATATCATAACATCATGCATTATATATAGTACTCATAAAACATCATAAAAAATCCATAAAACATCATCATGCATACAAATTTAGAATCATCAAATCATGTCATCATATATTGTTGGAAATCTGATTGAAAAGCTCATTGTTGAAGATCAAAAAGAGGATATTGTTACAAAGAATGAAGATTATTGTTAAAAGAATTTTTTCAATCATTATTTTATCATTGATGTTAAACCTGCTATTTGTAGGAATGACATTTTCTTATAAGATCCAAGTACTATCACTTACTTGATTGATGCAGAGGATTTGATCAACAATATGTAACAAGAGCACCTAAGGGAAAAATTGAGTTATGATGTTGTAATGAAGTGCAAGGATTAGTTAAGACAATGGTTAAATTATGTATTGATAATATACTTAAAGATACAAAGGTTGGTCACACTTAGAAACATTGGATAAAGAAGTTTTAACTTGGTTGACTGCAAAGCTTAAACTAAGATCATTAGTGGGTGTCGAGCAAGTTAGTTGAAGCCAAGAAAATTCTTAGTTGGAGCTGAGTAATAGGAAATTCTAGTGTGTGTCAAGTGATCTTTAGGTGTTGAGTGAAGTTTAGGTGCCAAGCATCAGAAAATCTTAGTTGGTGCCAAGTGATCTTTAGGTGCTGAGCATCTAGAAAAACACAGTTGATGTCGAGTAACACAATATGTGTCGAGCACCAATATTTCAATAGTGCTAAGCTACTACATTATTTCAAATGATGAAGATTCGCTAAATCTAAGCTGACAAATTAGTTACCTTGAATTTTTTGAATGATTTGGAAGATAAGGATGATGAGCTGGTGGCACATAATTCTATGTAAACCATTTTTAGGTAAATTCAAGAGGATTATTCAAGAAGTTTCTAGAGGAAACAAAATATGGGTTAGATGCAATGAATCCTACCTAATCCATATGAATTGAAATTAAAAGGAAGGAAGATTCGAGTGGGAAAAGAACTCTAAGACTTCTATTTAAGGAGTCATAGACCAACAAGAAATTGCTACTGCTGCAATTGGGAAGTAGTTAGAAGGGTGTCAAGGAGAAGACATCTAGGAGAAGGAAGAGCATAGAGGCTATGCTACTACTTCTATGAGCTGGTGGCACATAATTCTATGTAAACCATTTTTAGGTAAAATCAAGAGGATTATTCAAGAAGTTTCTAGAGGAAAGGTTAGATGCAATGAATCCTACCTAATCCATATGAATTGAAATTAAAAGGAAGGAAGACTTGACTGGGAAAAGAACTCCAAGACTTATATTTAAGGAGCCATAGACCAACAAGAAAATGCTACTGCTGTAATTGGGAAGTAGTTAGAAGGGTGTCAAGGAGAAGACATCTAGGAGAAGGAAGAGCACAGAGGCTATGCTTCTACAAGTGGTCATGAAGAGATGATTGCACTAGTACAGTGAGCATGGAGTCTCATGGAGACTAAGCTTGAAAGGAGGGCAAGTTGTTAGAGTTGCAAAGATTGAAGGCCATGCAATGGTATGAGCTGAGAAGTGATCTAAGATCTGCAAGTTAAGTTGTACATTGTAATCAGGTCAAATATTTTCTAATACTCTCTAGCAATTGTATTAGATAAGGAAAAATCCTATGGACTTGGGTTGGCCTAACAACCATCTGTAAAGTCTTTAATAGGGTGGAATTCCAAGTGAATTTTCTAAAGTCCTCTAACTAGGCCCACTTCTAATAGGGTGGATAAATCCTCTAACAAGGTCACATTTAATAGTATGTTGTAAGCCTTTAGAAGGAGAGGCCTTTTACATGGCATCACTTCAGAAGAGTGAGAATTGAGTAGCATGTTACTAGTATTTTTTTCCAAATTGAATTTTCACGTAAATCACCATGTTATGTGTTGATATTCTATGTGTTATGCTTGCATGTTGATTTACAATAACTTGCTAGTTAGAATAGTTAAAGCTTGGATGAATGAATGGTTTAATGGGCTTGCTATACTTAATGAAAAGTTTGAATAGGACATTTGGACCTTGAATAACTCATTCACCCCCCCCCCCCTCCCCACAAGTTATTCTAAAGCATTTTTAACATATACATACACACACACACACACACACACACACACACAAGTTTCCATGTACAGTCCATATAAAAAAATAATCATGTAGTACATCATGCATGATACATCAACAAAAATGCATTATATCTACACCATTATGTAAAAATTGATCGCTCTAGGGATCATGTACCTAGTTGTGAGGGTCTTGCCCCTCCTATACCCCTTCCTCATGGAGGCTTGCCCTATGCAACTAATGGCTCTAATCTCTATCAACCATTTCTAATCAAACTGGATGCCTCATGGAAATTTGGTTGTCACGGCTCTACTAGCATGAACTCATAGTATAATATCCTATAGTAGGTTGCCTCTCACACAGCTTGTGTCTCATGTTAGAGTGTAGTTAGGGCCTCCTACATTGTTGTAACCATCCCTCCATCCTAAACTATCTGCTTGGTGATGTCTTAATGCATACAATACTCATCCACCTAACATTGAAGAGTCTCTTTGTCTACTCAAAGGGAGGCCATATCTCAGTGTAGAGTGTCTATCTCTACCAGCTCATCTATCTCAGCCTACATGGTAAGATTGTTGAACTCACTAGTGTCCATCCTTTCTTGTAGTATAGTCATGGCCTCATGTGCACTATCTTCCCTGGATCTCTCTAACTATAACCCTTCTTATAATCTAGTAATGTCTACTTGTGTGCTTGCAGCCCTGGCCCTCTCAGCCAATACCCCCTACATTTGAGAAACCTTAGTTAGGAGGTTATACCACTTAGCTCTAATTGTATCTGCATCCCCATATTATATCAAAGGTAGCCCTTGTGGTACCTATGGTATTAGCTAAGGTTTGTATGCTAGTAGTGACCCTAATAGTGCTTGTACTCTTTTCTGATCAACTTGTCATCCTGGTGGACCCTGCGACTATCCATGCCTTGGTAGTGGTCCTTTTGCTACCTAACCCCCATCTCTACCTCTAGCTCCATCTCCCCCACCTCATGGCTACTCTTCCTATGGAGGCACCCCTGGTACTGGACTAGTGGCTGATGTGATGTCCACCACTATGTGTATGCTAGTGTCATCCCAACATCTCTCTGGTCCTACCCATGTACCCATGACATTGGTTTCATGTCAAGACATCAAGCCCTATCTAATCTTAGAGTGGTCCCAAATCCCCATAATATACCATACTCCTAGGTCACCAATGGATATAGGAACCTATCTAGTACAACATCCTAAATCCGATCAAACTATCATTGCACCCTAGAGGGCATATACTACATGACAATGTGCATTGTCTAGCTAATTAACAAGCACTCTAACTGAACATATTACAAGTATATTTGAACCTCAATATCATCCTCTCTCCTTTCAATTAGTATGGCTCCCCACTGCTTGTCAGCTGCACATCCTAAATCTGATCAAACTATCGATGCACTATAGAGGCATATACTACATGACAATGTGCATTGTCTAGCTAATCAACCAATACTCTAACTAAACATATTGCAAGTAGAGCTAATCCTCAGTATCATCCTCTTCCCTTACAAGTAGCATGGCTCTCCATTGCTCATTGGTTGTTTATAGTGTCCAATGAAACATGATGATCTCAACCAAGCATACTACTAGAATCCTACTGACATGGTACACATATACTGAATAGGTAGTTTATATCGACATATGTATGGCTCCTTGAGCTATTGTGTCTCATTTCTAGTAATAGGCCATGTAATGCCTATATTCTCCCAAGACCATACCATTAATAGAGTCAACCCTAGACCTATGGTCTATTGTGTCCTGTAGGTGTACATATGCAAATCATAGTACAACTAAGCCACGATGGTGTGGCCCCAATAGAAAACTACACTATCATCTTGTAGAAGATTATTAAGCACTCATGCCCATCTAATTGGAAATCCATTCTCATCATGGCCCGATACCATCCTCCATATAAGTAAAGTCAAGCAGAGGGCTAGCCATAGTAGTCTCTACTCTAACACCTCCCTCCATGTCATCCATGATTGCTAATTTTGTAATTGATATCTCCTCAATAATCTGAGTATCTACCATGGATTGACACTCGTAATATTCACCATATGTCCAGCAAAGTGATTGTCACCTCTCTTGTAGGTAGGTGTAAACTAGAGGTTAGTGTATTCCACCACTCTATCAGTGCTGACAACTATGTTGAATGCACCCTTAGGTCTAGCTAGATGTGCCCAAGTCCATATAGCCTCACATGTCCCCACTGCACCTTCATGAGTCTCTCCCCTAACACAATCATCACTAGATAATTCTCCCTTGACCTAAATTTCACCATCCCCATCTGTAGCATAAACATGCAATAGTCAGTATACCATTTGTTTCCTACTCTTTTTCTTTATCTAAGCATGGATCATCATACTTTGTCCACCTCATCGATCATCCCTATCACCCAAATCCATCGATTCATCCAAATCTGCAGAGATGCCTATCCACATAGACATGGATTAGTGGAGATGAAAAACTACAAAGACATCGATTTGGCATCTCCAATGGCTTTGCAGATATTGGTATTTGCATTAGTGACTATTGTATTATCATCTGTAGAGACAACAACATAGATATCATTATCTATGACCTAATCCTTCCCCCTTTCATCATTTGCACAAATCACAGGATGTACCGTATCATCTTTGAAGATGACATGATGTTTCATGTCATCTCTACAGAGACAATTTCCCTACTTCATCATCTTCATAGATGGCAGAGTAGAGAACTATCATCTTCATCTAGACTCAATTTTTTCCCCATTTCCCACCTAATAAATTCATATTTTAAGTGCATAATCCAAAATTTGACAAGTTGGGATAGTCAACTAACTGGTGGTCCAATGGAAACTAGTCTCTAGTGCTCCCGAACACACTCTCCAAGTTGTAATCTCTTGATTGAGTTCATCTTTCACTCTAGTTCTCTATTCTCTTGGTGTGCAAATGATTCCTCCATGAGACCCTTGAAGAATTATATAGGCTTTCCAAGGTCCCTTTTTGAGCCCATACCCATTCCTTGGCCATGTCTACCCTTGTTTATCCCCAAGTCAGGAAAAATTTTCATCTATGCCTTTTTCCTACCCTTTCTTTTCTTCTTAGGTCTTTTTTGTGAAAATTGTACAGGATTTTTTTTGCTCTATTTTAATGAGGGGGCACCCTCCTCCCCCGTTGTCACTTTGATGCAACTCCTAGAACTCCTCTCCTTTATGGGAAAACTTATATTTTCTTTTCTTTAATATAATGTCATCCTAACATCACATCAAAGAGGGGCAAAATGTACACAAATAAAATTTCCCTAAACACTATATTAAATTCACTAATGTATTTAAATTCAATTTAAATGCATCCTCTCTAATGCATTAAATTTATTTAATATGTAGTGCTCCATAAATCTCCTTTTAAATAAATTCCAATTTATTTAATTACCTCCACTTTATTATATTATATAATTTTTTAATTGAATTAAATCTTATTTTATTTAATCCTAATCGCACCTAAAACCTAGTCTATCACCCATCACTCTCATCCTTCTAAGTCTGCCCATTAGTTAATTCCACTTAATTATCATAAACACCCTCTTAAGCACCTTTTAGTCCCTAAGTATTTTCTTACACATGTGTGATGAACTCAAGATCCAAGAAAGCCTCCCTTTTATTATTTTATCCAAAAAGTCTTACACTCTTAGACACGTGTCCCCCTTTCCTTTCTCCAAGGTTGTTCACACATGTGTGAGAAAACCTAGAGCCATCTCTATCACCAAAATGGATTATGTTGACCTTTGCATGACTTGCCCCCTTAGCCCATGTGTCTCCCTTGTGGCACCTATTTGGATGCCACATAGATGCCACCTCCTCAAGGTCTATCTCAAGCCTATAAATAGAGCCCTTGTCTCAAGCATTTTCCATCTCCTCTATTTGCATTGGTTTCATGCTAGTATAATGTTAGAGTTTTAAAAGATTTTAATGCTTAGAGATAACCCTTGGTAGTTGTTTGCATTGTTTAAATTTCTATATTTTTCATTGTTTCATGGTATCATAACATTTTTAGGTTTCTTTCTTCATTGCATCTCATATCCATTCACATCCATGGAATAATTTGAGGTTGGATTACTCATAGCCATTTCTTGAAGGTATTTCACATACATCTTAGCATAGTTTTCATACATGTATTATTGCATTCATTCAAATGATTTAAAGGGATTCATCCATAGTTTTGTTTGAGGAGAGCACATCCACATCCCTAATGTTGAGCACACCAACAAGGCCTCTTATGGGTGCCCTTGTTGAGCTACTTTGAGGTTGCATGAGGACTTTTCTTTTCGGTTGCACTTAGTTTTAAAACTCAAGTAGAATTAGTGGTATTCCAATCTTATTTGAATCTTTGATATGTACATCCTACTAATGTTTTCTTGTTTATGTTTTCTCTTAAAATATTATGTTTTCTTACATATAGGGGAGATAATGAATGTAATGATCCATCAAAACATGAATACAATTCTTATGTTTTGAAGGCAATTTTTGTGTAGTTACATCCATTTGTTATGTTATGCATGACATCATTTTTGGACTTAGCCAATTTTCCCAAATGTTTTCATCAATAACAATATGGTCACATAGATTTTTTTATTCTTTTCATTTATGGCAACATGTATTCAACATTGCTTTTATGCATTTAGAGATAGAAAATTGTCTTTATTAGATAGTGTACAACATCACAAAGAACAAATGTGATGGTACGAATAGCTTGCTGAGAGTTAGCTTATGCATAATTTATGAAAGGTATATGATAGTTTCATGATAACATGTACCAATGCATAGGTGTGTATGAATACTACAAAATGAGTTATGATTGAAATACTAGTACAGGTATTTAAACAGTACATAACATAGAATAACAGAGAATTGGATTGTATGACTTAAGGAATTATTTTGGTAACAAAATAAATTTTACTAAGCCATGATGAGATGACTATGTGGATATTAATACATAATTTATTTTATATTATTCCAAGCATGTGAAAGCATGAAGGCTAACTAAGTAGTGAATTATGAATGTGTGAGGTATAAGTAAATATCTTATTTTGTGAAGATAAGTGTGTGATATATGATGAACTATGTGAGAAATGTATAATCTATGTGATATTTTTGATTGATGTGAAGTCAATGATATGTGAGCTACATCTTATGTATGATCAAAGAAAGTGCAAAATACAATAGATGGAAAGTATTATATGTATATCTATTCTATCCATAGTTCATAAGGTGTCTTGTTCATGCCATTTTTTATATGTACTCTATTCAGAGTGTACATGGTTGTATTGACTAATTCTCTCCAAAATGTCTTAGAAACTTCAATATTAAACAATATTTCTCTTGCTATTTCTACTACTAACTTATTTCTTTTTTTAGCAATCTCATTCTACCCAGGTGTTCTAGGTGAAGAAAGTTGTCTTTTGATTCCATTTTCTACACAAAATATGTTAAAATCTCTAGAGGTAAATTCCCCTCCTCTATTTGATCTCAAACACTTTATCTTAACACCATATTCATTCTCAACTCTATTTTTAAATATCTTAAACTTCTAAAAATCTTTAGATTTCTCTTTAAGAAATGCTACCCACATCATTCTAGTGAAATCATCAACAAAAATCATGAAGTAACTTTCACCATAGAATCCTATTATTTTAGAAGGACCACTTAGATCTATATGAATGATCTCCAACTTATTTTTGGTAGTGAACTTCTTGCTAGGAAATGATACTTTCTTTTGTCTACCTAAATTATATTCTTTACACACAACATTAATATGCTTTATAATCTTGGGCAATTCTCTAACTAAAAATGTCCTACTAACCTTCACAATATTATCAAAATTTATGTGATAGAATCTTCTATACCATAACCAAATATTGTCCACTTTAGCTACGAAACATTTCATTTTAGTGGGATTCAACTGAAATACATTACATATAAATCTTATGCCTATTCCAATTAGCTTACCATCTCTATCTTTGATAATGTAGATCTTCTTAGTGAATTGCAATTGATAACCCTTGTCCACCAACTATCCAGCACTCAACAAGTTATACTTCAATCCATCAAAAAAATAAACATCATCAGTGTTAGTTTTACCATCAAGAGTAATGGATCTAGTTACACCAAAGACACACAATAACACCATAGTCAATTTAAAAATTAATCAAGGGTTTCTCCAAAGACAAGGCTTTTGATATTCCATTTGATAGCTTGATAGAGTCCTATGACTAATCTTTCATACTCATCTATATTTTTTGTGCAAGGGAATGAAATTTTATAAGACTTAGGAATGAGGTCTCCTTGCAGTGTAACAAACAAAATTCCTACCCCTGATCCCTTTTGTGTGAAGAAACCATAAAAAAATAGCTTCCATTGTGTACTAGAGGTAACAATCATAATTGTGTCATTTGGAAACTCTACTATAATAGGATGATCTCCTTGAAGAGGACCTTTAGCAAGCTTGTCTACAATTACTTGTCCCTTAATGGCCTTGTGATCCCTATAGACAATGTCAAATTCACTTAAAATCAAGACCCATTTTGTAGCTCAACTAGTGAGGGAGGCTTTTGATAGAAAATATTTGAGTGTATCTGTCTTGGCAATGAGATGTGTCATGTGATTAAGCATATATAATGGTGTAGTTTCTATGTGCAAAAGACTATTGCCAAACAAGCTCGCTTAGTAGCAGTGTAGTTCAACTCATAGCCAATTAATGTTTGACTAAGATAGTATATGGCTTGCTTATTGCCTTTGTCATCTAGTTGTGTCAACAAAGCACCTAAGGCAACTAAAGTGGCAAAAATGTATAGAATCAATGGTTAACCTATAATTAGAGGGACTAGAACTGGTGGATTAGCCAAGTATACTTTAACTTGTTCAAATTCTTTCTGACATAGGCAATCACATTGAAACTTAGTGTCTTTTTGAAGAAAATGTTGAAGTGGATGGACCTTATCTACTAACTAGGACACAAATTGTCTAATCGACTGTAGCCTTCCCTAAAAACTATAGAGTTGTTTCAATGTGGTAGGGGGAGGTATTTCCATGATGGCTTTTACTTTGGTGGGATCTACCTCAATGCCTCTTCATGACACTATGTAGCCTAACAACTTGCCTTATTTAACCCCAAAAACACACTTCTTTGTATTAAAGCAAACTTTATATTTCTCCAACCTTTCAAAAATGTTGGTGAGCACATCAATGTGGGAATCACGTGTCTTATATTTTCCTAGGATGTCATCATCATAGTCCTCCATTATTACATGTAGAAGATCATGGAAGATTTTAGTCATTGCATGTTGATAGGTGGCACCAACATTCTTCATGCCAACAAGCATGACTTGATAACAAAAGGTCCCCCATGGCATAGTAAATGTTGTTTTATGTTGATCTTCTTCTGCAATTTTGATTTGATTGTAACCAAAGAAAACATCCATTAGAGACAACATTTCATGTCCAGTAATCAAATATACTATGATTTCTATGTTAGGAAGTGGAAAATCATTCTTAGGACATGTGAGATTTAAATCTTGAAAATCTGAACAGATGTAGATGCCCCCTATGAGTAAATAGTTTTTCTCAAATAATTTTATATTCAAAATGGAGAAAAATGTATACCAAAAAATTTAATTTCTATAGAATGTTAAGGAATTCTCTTCTTAAAAGTTTTCTTCAATAAAACAGGCACAACTACCTTTATTGAAAAAGAATAATTATTTGATCTTTTACCCAAAGAAAGAGATCCTTTCAAAACATAATTTGCTGAAAATACTTAATCAACTTATTATATTTCATCAATGTAAAGTAAATCTAAATGCTAAAGAACCACTTGATCTTAACTATCAATATTATCCACATAATTGAAAGTTAAGCAAACAAGCATGCAGATCAAATGAAATTCACCTCTCATAGCTTCCCAAATTTTTGAATAGGCAATATCAAAATAAATAACAAACATAGAAAAATATTTTTATATAAATAGTATTTTTAGAAATATAGATTTGAAGAAGTAGACAATAATATCTACCTCCAAAAGCCTTTAGCAAAATCAAACTGTAGAGTTCTATTTATGTTGGCTGATAATTTGAAATGTTGTCTATGAAAATTTAAGATCAAACCTAAAATAAAAATAGTTTTTTTTTTTAGTCTACTAGAGATTAACCCTATTCCATACTAATTATTAAATTTATGTAAGGCATGGGGCTAGAAAGTTGCCAAAATTAACCCGCTAGGAGTAAAATAATCTTTTAGTTAATGCAACTGTACTAATCAAAATGCAAGAAAGTAAAAACCAGAAATAACAACTAAGCAACTATCTATAACTATGCATTCTGATCAAGTAGCATCATCCACACAAGCTACATTCCTTTCCATTTTCCATGCTTCATAGGTAGTTGAAAATGTAGAGGATAGATTGATGAGGCAGGCCAATGTAAGCGAGTCATTTCCAAATTTCTTTCTCCTTCAATTCTGCTATATTTTCCTCATGCATTTCCAAGTGTTTTAGGTTGATTATCAGCATGGCTTTAGTGTGAGCTACATTTGAAAATTCTTTCTTAGTTGGTATCTTCTTATCTTGGAGCTCCTAGAACTTCTTTTGGACTTCTTTAATCGCTTCCTCTACTTGGGCAACAGAGTCATCCTCTTTATTTGTGAAATGTTTGCCAAACCATTTGAGGTCTCCCTAAATTATTCATGCACAACTTTGAGTTCTTGTAGAGTTTCTTTGATTTTAGTCATACCTTGTATCAATGCTTCATTCCTTCATTCAATACAATCCTTGATCACATAAAAGGTTTTATCATCCAAACCAACTATAGGACACTTGGCTTGAAATTTTTGAAGTCCAAATTCTTGGATATCTTCCAACCATATTGCCATCTTTGTCTAATTGCTCCTTTCTTTCTCATACCCTTCATTTCTTAGCTCTATATTTTTGGTGATGGAAAATATTTCTTTCGAGGCCTTATCCAAGAGACTTATTTGTTTCACAGTGTCATCTAGGACACCCTGCACCCACTCCCATGCTATCTTTGCAACTACTTTGCACTTCTATATATTATCAAGGGATTTTTGGTTGGTTGTAGAGGTCACATCTATAATTTTTGACATTTCACTGATGGGCTTTGCTTCTAGGTGTAGGATGGCATTGTTATATTGTGCCATGTTCTTTATTGTCTCCTTCATCTCTTGTTTGTCCTACTCATCCTTCCATACTCCATGTGAAATTTTCTCATTAGAGGCTTCAAAAAACTCCATTTCCACTATCTGGATTCCTTTTCCCATGTCAACCTTTGTTATTTGATAATCTTGAGAGATTAGAGATTCCTATGAGCTTCCATCTTGAGGCATGACTATTTCAACTGGCTAATGCCCTGAGTTTTTATCAAACTTGATTCTTGATTTTGTCCTAGCTTTCTTTACTTAGACGTTTTCCTCAAACATTTAATAACCAAATCATCAATTGACATTGAAAGACACACCATACTCTGCATCCTTTCAACAAAAGTCTCCAACCACTTGGATGTAACAAGTTCCTTATTAGTTGTAGGGGAGAACCTAGCCAAGGTGAGGTTACCCTTTTCACTATCAATGTTTACTAGTGACTTCTAGGGTTCTAGTACATTGTCCACCATGGGTGATTCTTTTGTAGTCTCAAGATTAACTGTTACCATATCTTTGCCTTTGTTTGATGATGTTTTCTTTGTGCTTGAATGAGTCACCCTTTTAGCCTTAGGAGTTTCTATTGAACTTGAAGTTCAAGTGATCATGGGATTGTTTCAGCTTCAACTTCAATTGAACCTGCAATGAGACCATGAACACCTTGATTAGTGATAGCATTTTTATTTTGGGAGGCCTTTTTACTTTTGGCTTTTGAAGATTTTCTTGAATGATCAGGGGTAACAACATTTTTTTGATTTTAGCCAATTTTCAGTCCTAGTCAACACATCCTTAATGCGAGAAAACAAATCATATTCTTCTCTTCTTCCCCAATCAATCTCATGTATAGGCATGCATTCAATTTGATCAATATAAAATGGATCAATTACTTCTTCTAAATCTTCTTCCTTTAACCCACATGTGTCTAGATCAACATTAAACATATTGATTTGTTTGACTATTAACCTTGACCATAACCTTTTTCTTACTTCAAACTCATTAGGACAATTTTCCCATAAGTCCTCTAAATGTGGAATGTGAATAAAAGAAACTATATTTTTAAAATTGTTCCTAATAAATCTTGTGTAATCAAAGTTTTCTTGAGTGTAAAAAGGCTTGAGACACAGACGAATAAATTCTTTGCTTGTCAACATGGCTTGCTTTAGATTAGGACATCTATAGTGGCCAAATTCAATGGGAAAGAAAATAGAAGAAGACCTCTTGGAAATTTCAAAAAACTCCACCATAGAGACAAATTTTCTACACATTTCAGATAAAACAACAGGGTCTAGGCAATAATGAGGTAGCTTTAATGGTTCACCTAAATAACCACCCACTCTGAGGTATGTGAGCTAGGGGAATTGAATATAGAAACAACCATAGACTTAAATAACTTGTATTGCTTCCTTAGATAATCTATTATTTTCATGACCCTGAAGCTCAAAAATTAGCTTTCCTAGGAAGACATCGTTTACCCTTCTAAACTCTTTACACAGAGGAGCCTCTTGGAGATCACTATAGTATTGGTAAATGGGCATTTCATCTATCCATGGATAATGTGGAAGGCTTTCCCATTCTTTAGATGCTGCCAAGACAAAGACTAAAAAGTAGGATAGGAAGAATGAAACAAAATTGTTAAACAGTCACTAAATCCTTGTGTAGATTTTCAGCAATTAGGTCAGCCCTATCGATGAACTTATCCCCTTCAAAAATGTTGTGAATGAAGAAATACATCCATGTTTCTTAGTGAAATGCATGCTCATTTCCTTTGACCCTATTCAACAAAAGCACAATATCTCCAATTTCTTTGATGAAATGTTCAATGGTTAAAGGTTTGGGAAACCTTGAACCACCTTTTTCTAGTTTTAGGAGCCAAGACTGGGCTACTTTACTATCATAACTATTTTTCCTCTCAACATACATGCATTTTGCCTTCTCAAATGTCCATGGTTCATAGGGCTCTTTGTGAGCGATCCTAAGGGTTGAGTTAACACTAGTCCTGTTGTTATTGACTACCACTTCCCCTAAAATTTTCTTAACACATCTCATGCTAGGATCATAGTGGTTTGCGCATTCAATGACTAACTCTAGGCATGCAATAGTTGCAGGGAATGTGGCATCTTTAAGCAACTCACTATTAACTAGTTTTTTATATATAGGACCTAACTAGGCATTTCTAGCTCTTTTAATAACATCGTTCAAGCTTTTGTTAACTAGGAATGTGTCACAAATCTTAGGTAAGGAGCTAAGGAGACATGGTTTTTCCAATTTGGGCATTTTGGGGTGAAATAATGTCATGGCTTGCTATGGGGTGACAAGGTCTTAAAGACACAAATTAAAACCTTTCAAAGAAAAAGCAAGCACAAGTAAAATTACAGAGGGAAATGGCAATACACTAAGAATTTACAAGGCTTATCCTACAACACGTTCTCCCTACTAGATGATGTTGAGATTTCCCTTTTGCAAATGGTAGAATAAGCAATGAAATGGCTAAGCAATGCATTTAAGGGATAACTTATGAGGAAAATTTCGGTACAGATTTGGCAAGTAAATATAATAATTACTATTTGTGTGCCACACACTTGAAAAAGTCCCTCTGAGTGATTTTTTATTAATGCCCATCAAATCTGCATGCCTATTAATGCTCCATGTCATCATGAAATGATAAATTTTCCTTTTTCCCAAATCTTTCTGTATCAAGACATGTGCCTCTTTAACATCCTTATTTATTATTTTGTGTGCCGTCGAAAATGTCATCACTAGGGCCCATTTTCACCTTCTTTACTTCAAGGATTAAATGTCTGCATGAAAACATAATGTTAGTACACAAAAATAATATCAAAATTTAAGTTCAAGTTTGAGATGTTCCAACTTCAAATTTGACTTCATCTTCAATAGGACTAACTCAGGGCAATGAATGTGGACTTTGATACATGAAAGACAATGGGAGGATGTGAACTTTAACTTGAAGTTAATGAAGCTTCAAGTTTGACTTCATGACCAAGAAATGACTTATGCATAAGACTTTTAACAAGAAAGATATGAGTGTGGTAACAATTGGCTCCAACTGGGGAATGAGACTGGAAGGATCATAGATGAACTTGAGATCTTTGGCTTTGTAGACCAACTCAAAAAGGACAAAAATAGAAAGACAAAACAAAGGAAAGAACAAAACCCAAAAAGGATAGTATTTACAATGAGATGAAGACCAAACTTAGAATTGGTAAAGTGTGAGATCCTATTTGTTATAAGATAGGGGAAGATCGTCTTCATTAAGATATTGCAATTTGAATGCATTAGAGCCTAATTCTTCTATAATTATAGATTTTAAACAAAGAGTAGCTAATTTTTGTTTTCCAATAAACAATTTACATTTCTCACAAATTTTCACCCAATTGTATGCAACTTTGAACATACCTAGGAAATTGTATTTGCTTCTTAGAATTTTGAAGGTTGTCATTGTTGATGAAAAATGTCCTCCACAAGTTCCATCGTGAAAGGTCCTCAGTAGTTTTTCTTGCTGGTCAACATTATCACACCTTAGAAACATATCATCTAAGCCTTTCTTGTATAAGATATCAACAATAATTGCAAATTTGGTCACTTTGAGTTGAAGACTCCTTTGATCTTTTCCCCTTAAATGGTCTGGGCACCTCTCATATGTCAAAAAAAATTTATGTCAATATACCACTCATCTTTCAAACCAAAAAACAAGCAATTGGGATATGTTTCTTCTTTTTCACTTTCTGCCATAAGTTTACATAGTCCTTGTCCTTGAATCAACATGGTTGGTTGAATATCCAATTCAAACTCTTTTACTTTTGATACCCAAGTTTCTTGATTTTTTACTACTATGTCTTGTTGTGTGAGGATACTATTGACTATAGTAGATGGTACATAAACTAAAGAATGTGAATGTAAAATATAGTGCCAAAAATATTTCACTGCTTTCACAACAACAAAAGCTTGTTTTTCAACTAGGGAGTAATTTAGCTCATGTTTCCTCAATGGGACACCCATAAAGGAGATAGGCATCTCTTTTCCTTTTTTGTTCTTTTGAAGCAATATTCCTAACAAGGTATGATCTAATGTGTAGCATTACATTATAAAATCTTTTTTGAAATTAGGTTGAAAAAGTGTTGGAGCTTTAGCAATAGCCTCTTTCACCTCTTTGAATTCCTTGGATGCTAGTTCATCCCATTTGAAATTTTGTTTCTCACTTTGCAACTTGGCCATTGGTTTGATAGTATCCACAAAATCAAGCACAAATTTCCTAAGGCAATTAATTTGTCTAAAGAAGGATTTGATACCTTTACGATTTACAAGAAGGCATAGCTACTGAATAGCTTTTACTCTCTCTAGATCAATTTTTATTCCCTCTTTTGAAACCATATGCCCGAGCAACTTTCCCTTAGTTATAGCAAATTGATTTCTTAGGGTTCAATGAAATTTTGTGTTCCCTACATTTTTCAAGGACTTTCCTCAAATTTTTGAAATATTTCTTTCACTTTTTGGAAAATACAGTCATATCATCAAGATACATAGTAATACATTTGTCTAAAAAATGACCAAAGGTTGAATTCATGGCTCGTTGAAAGGTGGTACCCACATTTATCAACTCAAAAGGCATCCTTTTGTAGGCAAAAGTACCCCTGGTGTAAATGTTGTTTTTTGTTGATCATATTTGACAACTTTTATTTAATTATAACCTGAGAAACCATCTAAGAATGACATCATCTCCGATTAGGCAGCTGTCTAAAGAATTTGATCAATTATAAGTAAGGTAAAATTATCTTTTGAGCTTGCTAGATTAAGGTTTCTAAAGTCAAAACAAATCCTTATCTCTCCATTCATTTTTCTGACTGGCACTATATTTGCCACCCATGTAGAATGATGAATTGGAAAGATGATGCAAGCTTTCAGCATCTTATCTATTTCTTTGAATATTGCATCAGAAACCTTTGGATTATATGTTCTCAACTTTTGCCTAAAAGGAGAAGTACCTAGTTTTAAAGTAATATGGTGTTTGAATTGTCCACCACAGAAAGTCTTTAAATCTCCATAAGACCAAGCAAAGACATCAATGTACTCTATAAGTAGTTTGATGAATCTTTCTTTCTCATCTTCTCAACAATAGGTTCCCAAGTTGATTATTTTGGGATCATGTTTATCTCCCAAATTGACCTTTTCATAATCAAAATTTGTATCATCTTTAGGTGATAAATTCTAGGCCAAGAAAGCATCTTGCCTATCAAGGAGTCTTTCAAGCTCAACTAGGCCTTTAGGTATCACATTTCCTTTCAACTACAATACATCACTATATTTTTCATCAATGATATTAGGACAAAACTCTCTACATTTAGAATCTAAGCCTTCAAAATAATTAGTAGAAAAAATTTCAATACTTTTTAAAAGAGAATTAATTTGAGCATTGTCCTTGAATGCTTGCCATGAATTGTTATTGTCTGGGATGTTCGGCCTGTGAATGATCTCAAATAAATATTTTTTATTTATGAAGTTAGGATGAGGAATCAACAAAGAGGCTAATACTGCTAGAGAGTTTGCTTTGTCATTTAGTTCTTTGGGAATTTCTTAAATTGAAAAGGCTTCAAAATCTTCGATCTCATCCCATACACAATTCCTATAGTGTTTTAGTCTTTGATTCCTTACTAAGAACATGTTTTTAACTCTCTTAACTATTAATTCAGCATCTCCCCTTGCCTTTAGTAGCTTAATGTTTCTTCTCTTGGCTTCTTCTACACCTAGGAGAAAAGCTTCGTATTCTACTATATTATTGGTATTTTCAAAAGCAAGCTTGTAAGAAGAAGAAAAGTTTTGACCATTAGAGGATATCAGCACAGCACCAACCCCAAACCCATTTGAGTAGTAGCTTCCATCAAACTCTAAAGTCCATAGTGAGTCTTTAGCTTCTAATTTTTTACCTATTTTTTCATTTTCAGACAAAATCAAATAATTAGCAAAATCATTCTCTTGATAAAGAATCTGAGATTTGGGATCATCATATGGGAAGACTATGTATATAGATTTGGTTTCAAGCAACAAAGTTACTTTTTCTTTTCCCATAGGTATAATAGCTTGGGACCAATCCATTTTAACTTCCTCTCCTAGGTCTCACCAAAAAGTTTGACTAAGAAGCATGTCGTAATTGGTAGGAATGTTTGCTACTAGGATAGTCAGCTTAATTTTTTTCTCAAGATAGGTTGCTAAAGAAACTTGGACATCTTTAATCTAACCTATTAAAGGCACCTACTTGGAATCCATGGAATAACACTTACCAAAAGTTTTGGTTAGAGGAAGATCAAGAGCTTTCACTACCGCAGTTGGCATTATGTTGTTAGAAGCACTTGAATCTATGATGCAATTACTTAACTTAAAACTATGAATTAAGAGGGATAAATAAAATGGATTAGGTTTATGAGAAAAGGGAACTTCGGGGCTAACTTTGTCTGGTTGAAGTATCTCTTCCTGATTATTAGATGCTTGGGTTTCAAGTTTCTTTGCCTAAGAAGTTTCTCTTATTTGCTTGGTAGACATCTCATTTCTTTTTGAGACCTTGACTTCATTAATTTGTTTAGTTGCTACATCAAGGGAAGACTGGTGGACATATTTGATCAATTTATTGAGCTCTCTAGCAATTCATTCTTAAATATTCAGTAGGGGAAATCTGTATTTTGGATGCTTTATAGAACTCAACAATGTCAAATGTAGAGTCTGGATCAGACCTCTTCAAGATTTGAGGGGTGGTTGTCTATATTGGTGATGACTTGTTTTCACTTTTCCCTTTTGTCATTAATTTCTTTACCTGAGTAGGGGTTGCATTATTTTTAGAATCATCAGCTTTAGTAGCTCTCTACCCATGGGTTAACACTAAACATGAAGCTTCTTCTAAAGTTAAAAGCATATCATTACCTCTATCAGAATTAGATTCATATTCAAGGTAATATCTTACAGAGTTGCCAGGTTCTTTAGAAGATTCTTTCTATGTTATTATATTAGCTTTGGCCACCTTCTCTATTTCAAGTTGTTGATATCTTATATTCTCAAGACAAGTACTTCCTTCATGATCATTGGCAAGATGGAAAACACACATGTTATTTTTATTAGGTGGAGCTTCAATTTGCAATCTTTGTTGATTTTTGGGTAAAGTAACCTATTTTCATTGAAAGCTACTTTGACTTGGATATTTTCTTGGAATATCTTGGTAATGAGTATTCAAGTTAGGAATTTTTTTTTTAATAGTCATCACGTCATTCATGAGCTACTAAACTAATGGGTTAGATTTTTTAGAGGTAGATGGTTGTGACTTAGAAGTTTTCATTTCCCATTTCCACTTCCATGTGGCTAAAAGATCATCTTCTAATTCAACTGCTAGCCTTTGAGCAACATCAACATCTACTACTATGTCTCTCCTTAAGTGAAAACTAATATCTAGAGGCATTGCATTAACAAAGAAACCTTTATGGTTTTCTACATTAAGTCAATTGGTAGCAGGAATTTTATGAATTATTTTATTAAACTTTACTACAAAATCTCTCATGGGCTCATGTACTTGTTTTTTTAACTAGGTTAATTGAAGCACTAAGTTATGTTCATCATCAGCAGATTTAAATCTATTTTCAAAAGAATTTCGCATATCACCCTAGTTAGTAATGGACCCTTGTGGGAGATGATGAAACCAATCAACAACATCCTCAATTAAGGTTTGCACAAATAACCTCACAGCTACATCCTCATGGGTGACAACAAGAACTGCACATGCAGTGTTGAAAGCATTGAAATGTTCATCAACGGATTTCTTCCCATCTCCACTAAATTTGGGTAATACTTCTCTAGCACCTTTAGTGAGAGGGTTTAGGTTGGCTCCAAGGGTTAAGGGACCCACTTGTGCACCCCATGTGTTAGCAACCATTCATGGTGGGATAAAACTCAAAGGTTTAGCATTACAATGAGAAGGTATTAATGTCCCTAGTAAGATTAGGGCCTAGAGGCTTACAGTTACAGGGGTTGGTTTTTTAGGAGATGTTGGTCTACTTTTTCTCTTAACATAATTTTTGCATTTGTTAGAGAGATTAGGATAAAAATTTAGACTCTTCACAAATTCATAGGATTGATCAATGAACCCCTTCTGTTCTTCACTTCGAGTATACCTTTTACTAGCTGGCTTATCAAAATTGAAATAGGCATTCAATACTCAGAATAGTCTTGGAACTAGTCTGTCAACCACTACTTCTTCATGAGCAATAGGTACTCCTCTAATGAGTTTGGCCCTTTCTTCTTCTCTCTCAACTATTCTAAACTTGTTTTGAGTTTCCAAGTTTGTGCACTTAGATCTGAAATAATGTTCTCTTGAGTATTATCAAACCCTAAGCCTGGTTGAAGTATTGGGAAAATATTATGATGAGATAAAACCATTTCTAGTCTTCCCATATGGAGTCACCAAAAATTGTTAGTAAATAGTTTTTCTCAAATAATTTTATATTCAAAATGGAGAAAAATGTATACCAAAAAATTGAATTCCTATAGAATGTGAAGGAATTCTCTGCTTAAAAATTTCCTTCAATAAAATAGGCACAACTACCTTTATTGAAAAAGAATAATTATTAGATCTTTTACCCAAAGAAAGAGATCCTTTCAAAACATAATTTTCTGAAAATATTGAATCAACTTATTCTATTTCATCAATATAAAATAAATTTGAATGTCAAAAAACCACTTGATCTTAACTATCAAAATTATCCACATAATTGAAAGTTAAGGAAACAAGCAGGCAAATCGAATGAAATTCACCTCTCACAGCTTCTCAAATTTTTGAATAGGAAATCTTAGAATGAATGAAAAACATAGAAAAAGCTTTTTATATAAATAGTATTTTTAGAAATATAGATTTGAAGAAACAAACAATAATATCTACCTCCAAAAGCCTTTAGCAAAATTGGCCTGTAGATTTCTCTTTATGTTTGCTGATAATCTGAAATGCTATCTTCAAAAATTTAAGATCAAGCCTAAAACAAAAAAAGTTTTGTTTTTAAGTCTTCTAGAGATTAACCCTATGCCATACTAATTATTACATTTATATAAGGCATGGGGCTGGACAATTGCCAAAATTATCCCACTAGGAGTAAAATAGTCTTTTAGTTAACACAATTGTGTTAACCAAAATGAAAGAAAGTAAAAACCAGAAAGAACAACTAAGAAACTATCTATAACTATGCATTTTGATCAAGTAGCACCATCCATGCTAGTCAAATTCCTTGCCACTTTCCATGCTTCATAGGAGGTTGAAAATGCAGAGATAAAAAATTCATGAGGTAGGCCAATGTAAGCAAGTTAACATGGCTTCAGTGTGGGCTACATTTAAAAAGTCTTGGTTAGTTGGTATCTTCTTATCTTGGAGCTCCTTGAATTTCTTCTAGACTTCTTTAATCACTTCCTCTGCTTGGGCAATAAAGTCATCCTCTTTATTTGTGAAATGTTTGCCAAACCACTTGAGATCTCCCTGAATTATTTCACAATTTTGAGTTCTTTTAGAGTTTCTTTGATTTTAGTCATACCTTGTACCAATGCTTTATTCCTCCATTCAATACAATCCTTGATTACATACAAGGTTTTCTCACCAAACTAGCTATAGGACACTCAGCTTGAAATTTTTGAAGTCCAAATTCTTGTATATCTTCCAACCATATTACCACCTTTGCCCAATTTCTCCTTTCTTTCTCATATCCTTCATTTCTTAGCTCTACCTTTATGGTGATGGCAAATATTTCTTTCAAGGCCTTATTGAAGAGATTTATCTATTTCACAGTGTCATCTAGGACACACTGCACCACTCCCCTCCTATCTTTGCAACCACTTTGCACTTTTGTAGATTATCAAGGGATTATTGGTTGGTTGTAGAGTTCACATCTACAATTGCTGATATTTCACTGATGGGCTTTTATTTTGGGTGTAGGATGGCATTGATATATTGTGCCATGTTCTTTATTGTCTCCTTCATCTCTTGTTTGTCTTGCTCCTCCTTCCATACCCTGTGTGCAATATTCTTATTGGATGCTTTGAAAAACTCCATATCCACTATGTGGTTTCCTTTTCCCAAGTCAACCTTTGTTATTTGATAATCTTGAGGGGTTAGAGATTCCTCTAAGCTTCCATCTAGAGGCATGGCTATTTCAGCCAACCAATGCCTTGACTTTTTATCAAACTTGATTCTTGATTCTATCATGGCTTTCTTTACCTTAGATGTTTTCCTCAAACATTTACTAACCAAATCATCAATTAACATTGAAAGAGGCACCATACTCTACTTCCTTTCAATAGAAGTCTCCAACCACTTGGGTCTAACTGGTTCCTTATCAGTTGTAGGGGAGAACCTAGCCAAGGCAAGGTTACCCTCTTGACTATCAATGTTTACTGGTGACTTCTAGGGTTCTAGTACATTGTTTTCCATGGGTGATTCTTTTGTAGTCTCAAGATCAACTATCACCATATCTTTTCCTTTGTTTGATGATTTTTTCTTTGTAGTTGAATGAATCACCCTTTTAGACTTAGAATTTTTTTTTTTGAACTTGAAGTTGAAGTGATTGTGAGATTGCTTCAGCTTCAACTTCAACTAAACCTGCAATGGGACCATGAACACCTTGGTTAGTGATAGTTTTTTGCTTTTGGGAGGCCTTTTAACTTTTGGCTTTTGAATATTTTCCTGACGAATTAGGGGTAACAACATTTTTTTTTAAAATTTTAGCCAATTTTTAGTCCTAGTCAACACATCCTTAGTGCGAGAAAATAAATCATCTTCTTCTCTTCTTCTCTAATCAATCTCAGGTTTAGGCATGCATTCAATTTGATCAATATAAAATGGATCAATAATTTCTTCTAAATCTTCTTCCTTTAACCCACATGTGTCTAGATCAACATTAAACATATTGATTTGTTTGACTATTAACCTTGATCATAACCTTTTTCTTACTTCAAACTCATTAGGACAATTTTCCCAGTAGTCCTCTAAATGTGGAATGTGAATAAAAGAAACTACATTTTTAAAATTGTTCTTGATAAATCCTATGTAGTCAAAGTTTTCTCGAGGGGAAAAAGGCTTGAAACACAAACAGGTCAGTGCTTCTCTTGTGAACATGGCTTAATTTAGATTAGGACATTTGTAGTGGCCAATTTCAATGGGGAAAGAAAATAGAAGAAGACCTCTTAGAAATTTCAAAAGACTCCACCACAAAGACAAATTGTCTACACATTTCAAATAAAATAATAGGGTCTAGGAAATAACGAGGCAACTTTAATGATTCACCTAAATAACCACCCACTCTAAGGTATGTGGAATTAGGGAATTGAATATAGAAATAGCCATAGACTTGTATAGCCTATATTGCTTCCTCAAATAATCTATTATTTTCATGACCTTGAAGCTCAAAAATTAGCTTTCCTAGGAAGACATCATTTACCCTTCTGAATTCTTTACATAGAGGAGCCTCTTGGAGATCACTATAGTATTGGTAAATGGGCATTTCATCTATCCATGGTGAATGTGGAAGGCTTTCCCATCCTTTAGATGCTGCCAAGACATGGACTAAAAAGGAGGATAGGAAGAATGAACCATAATTTTTAACAGTCACTAAACCCTTGTGTAGATTTTCAGCAATTAGGTCAGCTCAATCAATGAACTTATCCCCTTCAATAATATTTTGAATGAAGAAATACATCCATGTTTCCTAATGAAATGCATGCTTATTTCCTTTGACCCTGTTCAACAAAAGCACTATATCTTCTTCGATGAAATTTTCAATGGTTAAAGGTTTGGACAACCTTGAACCACCTTCTACTAGTTTTAGGAGCCAAGACTAGGCTACTTTATTTTCATAACTATTTTTCCTCACATCATATAGGCGTTCCAACTCCTCAAATGTCCATGTTTCATAGGGCTCTCTATGAAGAATCCTAAGGGATGAGTTAACATTGGTCCTATTCATTTTGACTACCACTTCCCCTAAAATTTTCTTGACACATCTCGTGCTAGGATCATAATGGTTTGTACATTCAAGGACTAACTCTAGGCATGTAATAACTGCAAGGAATGTGGTGGCTTCAAGCAACCTGCTATTAACTAGTTTTTGATATATAGGACCTAACTGGGCATTTCTAGCTCTTTTGATAACATCAATCAAGCTTTTGTTAACCAAGAATGTGTCACGAATCTCATGTAAAGAGCTAAGGAGACATCATTTTTCAAATTTGGGCATTTTGGGGTGAAATAATGTCATGGCTTGCTATGGGGTGACAAGGTCTTAAAGATGCAAATTAAAACCTTTCAAAGAAAAAGCAAGCACAAGTAAAATTATAAAGGGAAATGGTGGTGCACTAATGGTTTAACAAAGCTTATCCTACAACACATTCTCCCTACTAGATGATGTCAAGATTTCCCTTTTGCAAATGGTAGAATAAGAAATGAAATGGATGAGCAATGCATTTAATGGATAACTTATGAGGAAAATCTTAGTACAAATTTGGCAAGTAAATATATTAATTACAATTAGTGTGTTGCACACCTAAAAAGACCCTTTGAGTGATTTGTTATTAATACCTGTCAAATCCACATGCCTATTAATGCTCCATGTCATCATGAAATGATAAATTTGCCTTTTTCCCAAATCTTGTCGTATCAAGACATGTGCTTCTTTGACATCCTTATTTATTATTTTGCGTGCCTTAGAAAATGTCATCATTGTAGCCCATTTTCACCTTCTTTACTTCAAGGATTAAATGCCTACATGAAAACATAACATTATTATACAAAAATGATATCAAATTTGAAGTTTAAGTTTGAGATGTTCTAACTTCAATTTTTATTTCATCTTCAATAGGATAGACTCAGGGTAGTGAATGTGGACTTTGATGCATGAAAGACAATGGCAGGATGTGAACTTGAACTTGAACTTAATGAAGCTTCAAGTTTGACTTCATGACCAAGAAATGACTTATGCATGAGACATTTAACAAGAAAAATATGAGTTTGGTAACACCCCTAGATGCATTTCCTAGAGGAACAATGTTGGAAACCCACTCAAGATAATCAATAGGATAGATAAATTTTGCCTCTAGCATTTTTTGTAGTTTTTCTTTGACTAAAAGTGCTACCTTAGGATTCATCTTGAACAACTTTTGTTTCACAAGTTTAAGCTTTGGATCTACTACTAAGTCATGCACAACCAAATTTGTGTCTAAGCTAGGAATGTCTTTATATGTCCATACAAAATTGATTTTTTCTTTTTGTAGGAAATCAATCATCACTTTTTGTTCTTCATAACTTAAGGTGGCAGCAATGTAGGTGATTTGTGGATTATCTATCATGCCCAAATTAACTAGAATTGTGTCCTCATTCAGTATAGATGACTTTTTTGGTGGTAAAGACCTAAACAAAAAGTCAACCTCTCCCTCTTCTAACACCTCTAGAAGGTATTCATTAGAAGATCTGTCCTTTATTCTATCCTTTTCTACATCCAAAAGCACTCGAAAAGAGTTTTCACTAGAGCATATTTCTTCTATTTTTTAATTTTTATTTTCTTTTTCACTTTTGCAGCTAAGAGAGTTGACTTGGATACCAAAGTAAGCTTCCTCATTGTATTGGATCTCATGTTCATAATCTTGGAGATTCTTAAGGCCAAAGAGTGCCATCACTGCTTCATCAGAGTTACATATATCAAGAGCTCCCAAAAGTCCCAATCTATCATGCTAGGGTTGGTTAGAGGTAGGTTGGTGGATGAAAGATCGGCTATGGTAATGGCATGAACATGGTTATCTAGGTCATCCTCAATGTATTCGAAGGGTACTGTGAAGAATTCCTCCTCTTCAATCTCAAAATTAGGTTCAACCATACAATAATTGTCAGCAAAGGACACCTTGGGTTTAATGGAGCCTAAACCACATCCTTTAGGATAGCTATTAGCCTCAAGGGGTTGTCTAATTCCATCTTCTTTAGGCCCAAGACCAGTACCATGATATCCTATGTTTTTAATGATCAGAGGAGATTTAACATATTTATCTTTAGGGAATTCTATAGGTTCATCTTTTGAATCAAAATATAGCCAATCTAGGATATTAGATTCCACATGTTCATCACTAAGTGACCCCTTGTGTTCAAATGTTGTCTTATTAACATGAATAGTATCCTTATTTGTAGAAGGTGATATTTGGGAAGGTTTTCCAAAGGAGTGAGGGGAGAGTGGTAGTTGTCCAACACACAAGGCATTTTCAAACCTATACTCTCCAATTCCTTGGTTAGCAAAAGTAACCTTCTTCATTGTAGTATTGATCTTAATATCATGAACCTTCTCTTTTCCTTTATGGGAACTGGAATCATTATTGGTAACTACGGCATTGTTGTGGAAGGTGATTCTGCTATGGTGAGAGATATAGGTATAACCTTAGAAAACTCACTAACTAGAC
This sequence comes from Cupressus sempervirens, assembly GCA_028749045.1. Classification (NCBI taxonomy): domain Eukaryota; kingdom Viridiplantae; phylum Streptophyta; class Pinopsida; order Cupressales; family Cupressaceae; genus Cupressus; species Cupressus sempervirens. The sequence continues at coordinate 90,204,390 of CM053791.1, read as the reverse complement.
AAAAAGTTGTTGGTGCACCTTCCAATCTCTTACAAAAAGAAAAAGGCAAAGGATCACCTGGAATTGTAGATGGGACCACTTTGAGTGTGTATATCCAAGGTCAACCAAGCAGGATGTTATATGGAAAATCCAAATCTAGGACATGGCATTTAGTGTTTATGATAGCCAGTCCAAGTTTTAGCAGTAGCATGATAACTCCTTTTGATTCTCTTTCTCTTTCATCATATGCTTTGATTTTTATCTTTTTATTAATTTCTAGGAGGTCTTCTAGAAGCCCCAAGAAATGGATCATCTTCAATGTACAAAGGTTCAAACCGGATCCATTATCTACAAGGACTCTTTTTATCTTATGTCACTATATAAGAACTTCAATGTGGAGCAAAAAATTTTGGTGTTCATTATGACCTTGTAAATCTTTGTCTGTGAAGACAAGGTGTTTTTGTATGGCAAGATTTCTAATCATGGTAGTGAATTGGGATGCATTAATGTTTTTAGAACACGAGACTCTAAAAGAACAGTCTCCAAAATCTCTTTGTGGGTGAGTGAGGTAGTGAGGAGCTCTAGAATGGGTATTTGTGTAGGAGTCTTCCCTAACTAGGATAATACATCATAGCAAGAAGTAGGTCCTTGCGGAGTGGATGGCACAACAGGCACATGTGGAACTAATGGATTAGCGGGGTTGGGAGTGGTAGCTTACAAAGTAATTCTTCTTTGTTGAATGGTTACATCACAGTCAGCTACTTGTAGGAAAAGGGTGTTCACGTGAGTGTCCACCTCTCCAATGCAACCACACATGGAGTCAAAACCACATATATCATTTGTTTCTATTTTACCACACAAGGAGTCAAATCCTAATATGTGGTTAGTAGAATACTCATAGTGTAATGCATTTGATGTGGAAGCTTGATTTACATTTTTCATATTGTTGTTTCCATTGTGGTTATTGTCATTGTTGTGGTTAGGAAATGGCTTTGTAAATATCTTCAATTTAGCATTTTTAGAGGGTGGTCCCCCTTCTACCTCAATTTCTCCATCGTCAAAAAGATTTTGAATGAAGACCTTGAGTTTCATACACTTTTTTGTGTCATGTCCTTTGATGTGATTTTATTTGTAATATTAATTTTCCCTATACCATTTTGATTTGAGTTGATTTTCATCAAAGGGTCGTGTGTTGGGAAACACCATCAAATTGTGATTCACTAGTTTTTGAAATATGGCATCCAAGGATTCATGAAAGTTAGTGAACTTACTATTTCAATCATAGTCATGGTTGTAATTATTGTTGGTATTGTTGTTGTTGCAAGGAAAAAATTATGTTTGATTACAAGATTGCTGGTTGTTTTGATTCTGATTGTCATGGTTTGAATTGTTGTTGTTTTGGTTATGATAGTTGTTGTTGTTGTTCCCACCTTGGAGGTTTTGTACACTTTTAATATTAGTGACACCATGATGGGTAACACCTTTGGTTTTAGACCAAAATTTAGGTTTTTTGTTGTTGTTTGTGTCATTGTTTGAGGATGAAGAGTTATAATGTTTAATGGAACCCTTATCTAGGAGTCCAATTTCAATGTTCTTGCCTTTCTTGACTAAGGTGGAAAAGTCTTCAGGACTGGCCATCTTCATGTGGAAAGACATCTCTGGTATCAAGTTTTTGATAAATATATCCACAAGATGGGAATCCTCAATTTTGTATGGCATGTGATTAGCAAGATGCCTCCACCATTGTAGAAAGTTGGAAAATGTTTCACTATTTCTTTGTTTCATGTTGCACAAATCACTTAATGAGGCATGATATTCAATATTGTAAGATTATTGTGCTACAAATTTCCCATCAAATCATTGAAGGAAGTAATGGAACCCTTGGGTAAGTTCATTAGTCACTCAAATGTGGGGGCTCCAAGACATCGTGCGAAGAGCCTCTTAAGATAATCTTCACTATAGGCTACTTCTTGACATAAGACAAAAAATTTCTTGAGATGTGTGACATGGTATGTTTCTCTCGTGTATTTGTCAAATTTAAGAATCTCAAAGTTTTGTGGAAATAGTATCATGTTAATGGATCTATCAAATGGAAAGGGGAAAATTTACTCAAAAGAGAAATCCTTCACTCCTTTGTTGCTAATGTTATGGACCAAATTTTGAAGTTCATGCAACTGTTGGGCTAGATCTTTGTTTGGTTGCATTTGTGATTGTTGGGAATTGATAACACCCACCTCCCAAGTTGTATGGAGTCCCAAACATATTATGAGGTGGGGGAAGTGCTCCACTTTGGCCAATGTATTGATATGTAGTCATTGGAATTGGCACAAAGTTTTTATCATATTTGTTGGGATTTGTAAATAAGAGGAATATATTTTTTGTGTTGGAATCGCCATTTGTTGTGTAGATACCTACCCAATGTTTATGAATCCTATAGTCAAACCAATCAAGGTTGATTATGGAATGTTAGCATGTGCAGTAGTATTGGGAATAACACTAATGATTTTTTGAATATGTTTTGCGCTTAATTGGAACATAGGTTGTGTTGAAACACTTGATGTAGGTATGGAACTAGTTCTCACCATAGGTTATTTTCCCTTGTTAGATGTTTGGGCTATGTGTGAAGTTGTCAACATAGGAGCACCATCCTTGGTAATTTATCTAAATAAAGTGCTCTCATCAAAGCTTGTAGGGACATTAACACCATCTTTAACCAGGTTTAGGAAGATCTTTTTCTTGTTTTCCCTAATGGATTTTTCCAACATTGCCAAGTTGTATGGATCTGAAGAAATGTTTGAACATCACTAGGGATATTGTTGTTGTCAATAGGATCTTTATCTTGGTATACTTCTTCATCATCATTTGAATTACTTCCTAGAGTTGTGTTGTAGAAAGGATTCACTGGCTCTTGTATGGGTGTTGAGCTAGGCATACCAAAGTTCATACTAGGGGGAAATTTGCTCCCAAATGAGGCAAATCATGGAGGAAAAGGATTCTCCATCTCTTGTTGCCTTAATGATTCCAAAAAATGATACATGGGATTAAACATGAATCTGTAGGATCATGTATGTACCATACAATTGTAACCAAAACAATGGGTAGAAGATTGTGGAAGAAAGGGAAGAATGTGTGGGAGAGCAACTGAACCTTATATGATAAAAGGGCCAACAACCTAAATGTAAGGAAAATACATTGTTGATTTAGAAAACCAAGTGTGATATAGGATGAAAGTATCTTTCTCCTACCAAAGATGGACAAGTGATCTTTAGGCCAAATAAGACACCAAATTGATTACCCACTATTTGGAGATGGACTTGTGATCCCAAATGAGTGAGTGTGAATATGATAAATGTTTGTTTATGGATAAAGGTCTAGTGTTTTAATCTCAAAAGTTTTGTAACTAAGATGCCCTTATGCCCAAAAGATTAAGGTTCAAATGATCAAGCTCTCTAGAGGAAATTTTGCAAATGGAAGACTAGAAATTTGGAAATGGGGTCAATGTGGAAAATAAGGTGTTATGGTCACTATGTGGTTAACTCAATCTTCTCTCACTGGGAACAAAAATCTTGCATTCACTCCAAGGAAAGCAAACCAATTTCAAAGTTTAGCATTATATTCGATTCTATCATAATGGTCATGTTTAGCTTCTTCTTTCTTGATGTTTTTGATAGCGTATTGGAATTATTTATCACTGTGTGCTAGGTTTTTCCTTTCCTTGTAAGCAAATGGTTTGGACAATTTCACCTTCTTAGGTTTGACTTTGTTGGTCATGGCAGGAACAAAACAAAAATAGTTTCAAAAAAAATTACAAATAAACTTATGACTAAAAGACCCAATGACTTTCAAATGGTAGACCAAATATAAGAACTCCTAAAAAATAACTATAGGTCAAGAGGATCCACTTACAACTATTTCACTCACTGAAAGTTTAGCTCACCATTTCACTCATTTTAAAACTTGTTTGATGTTTGGTATTGGTTTTGAATGTTTAAACAATCAAGTTGCTAAACACATTAAAAATCCTAATGAGGTTTCCACTAGGATTTACAAAGATTATCTAAAGGGATTCCTCAATATACATAAGGTACATGAGACCCATAGGGGAGATGGTAACCAAAATCTCTACCTTCACTTCCCAAAGGTATAAAGTTATTTGGGGCTTAGCCAAGAGTGACAAAATTTTTCTTCCAAGAGAGGTGTATTTTGATTCACCCCTCAATTCTTATACTTTGCTAGAACATTGGAGTTGAGGTCATCCCAAGGGGTGATGAAATCCCCAAGCAGGCCTCCTAAAAATATAAACAAGACCACATATTTCTTATGCAGTCAGGATTACCTGAAGGCACGAGAGGAGAGAATACATAAGTGGCTTCGGGGTTAAAAGACACTTGTTCTTTCCTAATGGAGTTTTAGGTTTTGTATTCTACTCTTGAATACACTCGTGTTTAAGTATGCATTATTCTTTCCAACTTGATAGTATCGTCAACATAATGAAAAGTGAGGATTCATCAACAAAAGTAAATTGATCATGAACATAAGAAAATTGTTTAAAATGAATTCAATTCCATTACGTCATTCAAGATTGGGTGAATTCATTTTAAGCACCAAGTCCAAATATTTCATAGCAAGCTTCTTTGTCCCTTAGTCATTCAAGATTGTGTGCACTATCTAACCATTCATTCTAATGAAAGCATGTCAATTTCCTTAAGGCACTCAAAAGTGTGTTTAACTATTCTACACATTCATTCCAATGAAAAACTTGTTCATTCATTAAGGCATTCAAGAGTGTGTTTGAGCATCATCCATTCTAATGAAACGTGTGTAGATTTCCTTAAATCATTCAAGAGTGTGTTTTTCCTTTAGGTATTAGTTTGCAACATACATTCCAAAGACAAATTATTATTTTATACAAGTTCATTTACCATCTAATCCTACGAGTGATTAAAATCACTACAAATTCCCCGAGTGATTAAAATCACTAAAAAGAAGTTTTCCAAAGCTTGTCTCCTGCAATAAAAATTGATTAGACATCCATGTCAATCAACCAATCAATGAGTTAGGTGTTAAAAAATTGATTCAATATGTCAAAAAGTGGATATGACAGACACCAGGCACAGATGAAAGTGTTGGCATTATGATACATTTTTGTCATTAGTTACAACACTTATTGGATTCTGAATGCTTACCGAGCTCTCACCGGAAGCCAAGCTTTACCTAGTTCTCAGTGTTTACCGAGTAATCAAGGTGAACAAAGAAGTCAGTGTTTACCGAGTAATCAAGGTGAACAAAGAAGTCACTGTTTACCGAGTAATCAAGGTGAACAAAGAAGTCAGTGTTTACCGAGTGATCAAGGTGAACAAAGCAGCCAGTGTTTACCGAGTGTTCGAGGTAAAGAAAGGAATCAATTTTGACCGAGTGAAGATGTACTAATATGTAATCAAGAACTTCGTGATAACCAAGCTCCTGAGGTTATCAAGGAAATTAATTTTTACTGAGCTCAGACGGATATCAAGGAAACTAACTATCACCGAGTCACAAGGTTCTATCAAGTGTTTCCTTTGATCACCGAGCTACAGTTCAGATAGAAATATTCATCGAGTGACATCTCTTCTACTGAGTCTCCAGTGGTTACCAAGTTCAGAACTACTCGAAGTGTTTAGTATGAACCGTGCCTTCACTTCTACTAAGTGCATGATGATGCCGAGTAACGCAGTGGACGTCGAGTATCAGAAGGACACCGAGTCAGTTCAGTGAACCCGAGTTTTTACCTTGGGCCAACTTTGTATAGAGATTTGCACTAGTTGTTTTGGCCGACCTTGCATGCATTGTTTATTTGGATGGTATATATATGTAATGTATTGTATCATTCAGAAAAGGAAGTAAGAAATGAGATGAAAAGCAATTGCAATGGCAATAGAAATTGTAATTAATGAAACTGCGAAAGTGTGAAAGAAATACATGCGTGCAAAAGTATGTGTGCTGAGTTGTGAAGGTATTTAGCAAGGTCAAATTTTGGAGCAAAAAAGTTTTATCTATCACATCAAGGTGAATCAGAGCATAGCAGATCTTATCAGCAATCAGTTGTAATCAGATCCACTGTTTCATTCTAATAGGTGAATCAATTTTTGTAAATCCTTTAACAAGGTAGACTTAACAGTCTTTTGTAAATCTCCTAACAGAGTGCATACTTTATTGTATGTTTGGAAATCCTCTAACAAGGTGGATCTATCAATCCTTTGTGCTCCTAACAGGGCAGATCACCAGAAGTGGTCATTGTAAGCCTTAACCGGCCAACTTCATACTGCAGTAACGAAGCTTGTGGGTTTCATCCCCACCCCAGTTTTACTTTCTATTTGGAAGGTTTCTGGGTCACCAAATCTGTGTTTTCAAGTGTTGCAAATGATTTTGTTTCATGCTTACAGTAGGTTACTTGGATGAATGATGAATATATTAGTATGTAGTTTTATTGTTGAAGTTTTAGAAGTTACTGATTCACCCCTCCCCTCTCAGTAACTTGTCATATCTTGAATATTTCCAACAGAAAGAACTACGTAGATGTTGAAACTCACAGACAATAGAACACTAGGATGTATGGTTAACTTTTTACTAATAAGTTATCAATTACAGATGACAAAACAAGCTCATAGATGCCAAAACTCAGAGGTGCGAGAATACACAGATGACAAAGTACTGACAATACAAATTTTGTAGCACACAACATAGATGACAAACTATTTTTACCATAGACAATAGTCTAGGGATTAGAGACGATAAAACTTAGTAACAAATCACAAATGACAGTATAGTTAAACAACTAGTTTCAATGGCTGCCCGCAGTACAGACAATAGTATCGTAAATCTGTAGAGATGAAAAAATAGACTTTTGAGATGCTAAAACTAAAATGGAGATGACAAAACTTATATTTAATGCATGATCAGGTTGATTTTAAAAAGTAGCAGTGGTAGAGACATGAATCTATGGAGACATGAATCTACAAAGACAGTGATCTATGTAGATGATAGAGCGTCTTCACAGATGATACTACATCTTAGCAGAGATGATAGTGTGCATGTTTAAACAATAAGTTAATGGTTTTGATGATTCTTGAATGTGGAATAGGGATGTGGGTCCCACTAGGCATGCCAAAATGTACATGTGAGAACCTAACCTATTGGGAGCATGTGTAAATAAGTAAACAAGATACAAATAAGCTTGAAAAACTACTAATTCTACTTGAGTTTTAAAAAGCTATGCAACCAACATATTAGAGTTCTCACACAACCTCAAAGCAACTCAAAAGGGGTGCTCATAAGAGGCCGTGTTGGTGTGCTTAAGTGTGAGGGATGTAGATGTGCTCTCCCAAACACAACTATTGAATCCCTTAATGAAAATTCAATATGAAATGAATCTATACTAATAATGTGTGTGAAATACATTCAAGCAATGACTATGAGTAAGCCACCCTCAAAGGATTTCATGGATATGGAGGTGAATAGAATGAAATGAAGAAAGAAACCTAAAACATCATACTACCATGAAACTAATGAAAAATCTAGAATTCTAAGTAATGCAAACAACTACTAAAGGTTAGTTCTAAGCATAAAATCTCTAAAAAGCTCTAGAATTATACTAGTATGATAACAATGCATATGGAGGAGATGGAGAAATGCTTGAGACAAGGGCTCTACTTATAGGTTTGAGAGAAGCCTTGGAGAGGTGGCATCTATACATCCACATAGGTGTCACAAGGGAGACACATGGGCTAAAGGACAAGCCATGGAAAAGTCAAAAAGAGTCTTTATGGTTGAGAGGCTCAAGGTGTGCTCACACATGTGTGAGAAACCTTGGGGGAAGGAGTGGAGGGACAAAGGTGTAAGATCATGAGCTTCTCACACATGTGAGAAAACACTTAGGAGCTAAAAGTGATTAGAAAGAAGTTTAGGATACTAAAGTGGGATTAAGTAGTGAGTAGGCTTAGAAAGATGAGGGTGATGGGTATAGACTAGGTTTTAGGATAGGATTAGGATTAAATTAAATAAGATTTAACTTAATCATATGATTAAAGAATTTAATGGAATGGAGGGAATTAAGTAAATAAAAATTTATTTAAAAAGGGGATTTATGGAGCACTGTGTATTAAATAAATTTAATACATTAGAGGGATGCATTTAAATTAAATTTAAATACATTAGGAAAATGAACCTATTTAATAAATTTAATTAAATAAGTAGAAGAATATGACAATAAATAATTAATTAATAAATAATTAACTATAATATCAAAGGAAATATTAAATAAATTAATATAGCATTTGGGAAGATTTTAAGTGTATACATATGCAATATCTTGCCATCTATTGACACTTCTGAAGTTCCTTGATACAAGTATCAAGACTTATCAAATCATTCTTAATATTTTGACAAATGGTACTAAACAAGTTAGCATCATGTCAGATTTGTGCCTTTAATTCTACAACATTCAAAAAAAAATTGAATTCTTCATCAAAATACTTTAGCACTTCTTGTGCCCTCTATTCAAGATCTACCTCTGTGTGTTGCACTACCAGAGTACTATGTAATTTATTAGTAACCTCCATCAAAGCTCTCTACAGGATCTTTATTGTCTTTTTGTTCTAAATAAATCTTGAAAAAGATGAGATCAAGTTAGTTTTATCATCATCGTCGGTTGCCAAGATAGAAAGTGAAAGCAAAGTAGATGAACTAGAAGGTTTAGTGTCATCTTCCCTTTGCTTCTTTTCAGTTGCCTCTTTGACTCTTCTTTCCTCTTCCTCTTTCTTTTCCCTTTCCTTTCTTTCTTTTTCTTTCTTCTCTTCCTCTTATAATCTATTCTTCTTATCTTCTTCTATTTTCCTTTTCATTTCTTCTTTAGCTACTCTTTTATTTTCTTCCTCTACTTTCCTTTTCATCTCATCTTCAAGCAATTTCTACTTGGCCTCTTCTATTTTCTTTTTCTCTTCTTCTAGTAACCTTTTCTCATATTCAATTTGTCTCATTTGTTCTTCAATATCCTTAGTATGAGTTTCATTCTCTTTGGAACCTTCAAATGGGTTTATATCATCAATGTTAATGGTAACATTGGTCTAATCTATCTGTATTGTGTCATCTCTCACTAAGACTTTTGAGGTTCTGGGTGCTAGTAAAGATGTTGCCTTGGACTTTATCAACATCTAATTTATGGCTGCCATAGTTTCACTTCTTATCTTATCTTTCTCACCCACCATAAACATAAATGCTCTTACCTTGTTTCTTAAGCAAGGTGCTAGATTGTTTAACAATCTCTTGACTTCTTCTTCATCATCAATCTTGCATATTATTCTTAACATAGACTTCCAAATTTCTATGTCCTCGTATCTAGCTAGTGCCTTCTTTTCTATGATTTTTTCATAGACCTTTTGGTTTATTATTCCTTCAATATCATTTAGTTTCATATTGTTAGCTATAATGTATCTTACAATAGAGATATCAATTTGATCTTTATCAAAATTGTTATATAAATCATAAAATTTGTTCATCTGAACAAAGTTAGCTTCATTAGCAATAGCTAAGTTTATTTTCTCTATCTTCAGCTTCCAAGGTTGTCAAGATTTTCTTACTGACTACTTTGAAGTTGTTACCTTCTTTGTCTATTTAACTTCTTATTCTTCTTGTTCTTCTTCTTCACTAGACTAAACAATTTTCAACAATTTCTTTTGTCTCTTTCTTGGTCCAGTGGCTTTTTGTTTGACTCTTTTAGTCTTTGTGGTCACAACTTCCACTAATCTCTTAGATTTTCTCTTTGGCTCACTTGTCTAAACATCTAACACTTTTGCATAAGGAATTCTATATTCCAAATATGTCTCTATAATAGACACTGACAAAGGTTGCACATTCAGTATACCTTGCTTCATGGTTTTCCTAACTGCTTGTAACTCACTCTCAGTCACACCGGCCTCTTTATAATTTCTATCTTCTTGTGTGATGCCTTCTTTAAGAATTCCTGATGAGCTGATTGGGTAATCTCATCATAAGTTCCCAATCTATATTCAGCTTGGTCCTCTGATTTCAATAGTAAATCAATATATTCAACTACTGTTTCATCACTCAATTCATATCCTAAGGGATCAAGAAATGTTTCTCGAGGTTCTACTACTTGAATATAAGTAAAATCTGTATCAACCATAACACAAATATCTTCCTTAAATATATCTACAATTGTAAGTGCAATTCTAAATCTTTGCCTCATTTTATTCTGAAATATTTCATTATCAAGTTCCCACTATCCAATATTTTATTTGTTGGATGTCTTCTACACACTTTTGTGATCTTCTCTATTGTACACCTCTCATTGCTTACAATATCTATGATAGACTAATATGAAAATATTTTAAGAACATGAAAGAATATGTGATTAATTAGTGACTAAAATCTAAACACACCATTCTTAGTCCTCATGATACTTTCTAGGTTTTCAAGAAGTTGCATTCTTATTATTTCACTAAGGTTAACTTGTTCCTTCTCAACACATATCTTGTAGGTTGCATAGATGAATTCGGTTGACAATTCATCAATCTTTGAACTTGCACATATAGAGTAGGCAATTATTCTACTCAAGAATCTTACATCATCTTTCTTAATGGTGCTGATCACCATGGCCTTTCCATTATATAGTGTCTTTGTGTAGCTCTCAACTTTCTTAACCATTTTCTCAACTATAGGTACACTACCTTGTTTACAAAGGCACTTTACCTCGTGAATAAGGTTGACTGAGATATAAAATATACTATCTTGCATCCATAGTTTCCCATCATTTATTCTACTTAGTATGATATGTGTCCACACATCTGTGTCCAATTCTTAGTAAAAATGATATTTGAACAGGTCTAGTTCCTTCAATTGTTTAATCTGGGTTTCACAGTCATATCGTGATTAAAAACTAATTCCATATCCTTATTCATATACTCACTTCAAATAGATTCAAACTTACTAGTAAGATAACTCCCTGCATCTTCCAAATGAACTACATTGTTTAGAGTAATAGATAATGTTGAATTAGGGTCTCCTTCTGATGCAGGAGCATCCAGAGGTATAAGGGCAATGCTGTGCCACCCAAAAAAATATACCTAGACTTAGTTTTTGTTTCATGTTTTTTCATTTTTGGATACCCATTTGGGTCAAATAAAGGTTCCAACTCTCACAGTTCCACTATTAGTGTTCTGAGTTAGAGTTTTTAAGTACCTTGTGATACGTGTAAATGCCAAAAAAATAGGACTATGTAATTGAGCCATAATTATGGTGAGTTAGAAGGTGTAATTTGGACAAATGATGGTAATTATAATTTAGAACATTCTAGAAAAAGAATCAGGTCAAAAGGCCCCACAGTTAGAAATTTATTGTAGATTTTTAGTTTCTGGAGACCTCCTAAGAATGCTTCAAAGTCAAGTTTGAGGCACAAAATGACCTCGTATAGGCCTAAAAAATGGGGGACAAGTAAAGCTGGTCGATAGAGCTATAGAGAACTCTGAGAGATTTTCAAAAATGTAAACAGTTCATCATCGAAGCTACAGTTCAAAAGTTATGGCTCCTAGAAGTTTGGCTACCATTTCTGGATTCTTCTAATTTTGTGCCAACTTCTAATGCAACTGCTAGAGCCTTCTATTTTGGTGGTGGATGCCAACTAGCACTTTCTAGAATTTATTCCTAATCCTTAACCTTTGGGGGTCTATTTAAGGACATTTATGGCATTGTAAGAGGCAGTTCGGAGTGGAGTTTGAGAGGAGGTACTGGAAGAAGAAATTATTTCCAGATTTATACTATTGTAAGCCCATAGGGCATGTTTTGGAATCTATTTTCTCTACACTAAGTGTATTGGCATATTTTCATAGTTAATAAATTTTTCCCTTTCCTATTGTGTCCATTCTGTACTTGGGTTGTGTCTCCATCACCTTCTATGGGTTTCATGAAAACAACCTTCAATTTTGGGCTCTCCTCATTCTCAACATTGTGAACTGCTAACATATCTATGATTCTATTAAATATGAATTTTTTATCGAATAAATTCTATATAAAAATGATAAAATGCCTTTTTTTGAAAATAGGGTTTGCTTCAAAATTGCCTTGTCAAGTCGCTTCTAAGTGCTCTATTCTTTTGATGTATTCACAATGAAGTGGTAATCAAGTATATACTCCATTTATTCCTTCAACTTGAATTTGTATTAATTGCATACCTTGTAAACATGAAAAAAATATTAATTACATTTTGAGATCAAATAACTACTCAAGATCATCTATACGATCTTTGTATGCCACTTCAGGTTTACTAACACTTCCTCTTATTATGAAAATGCTCCATAAAACTTTTCTTCATCAAATTCTTAGCAAAAACATAGTTTTCATCTTTTGCTAAAGAATTAACTTTCTCTATAATAGCAATAACTCTTAATTTCTTCATAACTAATTTGGATAAGCTCCAAATTACAAGAGAGCTTAGATACAATCTAAACATATCTTGATACACCTTTCTCCAACTTCACTACCTCTAGTTTGATATCTAGATGAAGTTTTAGATTCTGGTGTTGTGATCAAGCTTAATTCAACTTAATTGAATCAAACTTAATAATTGACTTCAATCTTCCTATCTCATCATCTTCTAGCTTTTCTTTTGAGATGTCTAATCCTTTTAAAAATTCCTTAGTGATTTCTTCTCAAATATCACTAACTACATTTCTTTGTTCCTCATTGTCTTTGTTAGTTCTGGAGTTCCTTTCATGGTTCCTTCTATCATTTCCAACATTCCTTCCATCATTTCTTCTATTTCTACAGTTTCTTCCATTTTTCTATCTATCTCTAAAGTTTTTGTCCATTCTACAATACTTTGTTGTATGTCCAAAGTTGTTTCATAATTCACATACTAGAGTTCTACTTCTAAGATTATACTGCTCATCAGGTGCATGACAATTTTGAGCTATGTGTCCAAAGTTGTTACACTTATAACACATGATTTATCTTCTTTCCTCATCAAGTCTTCACACTCTTTATGTCCTTTCAATAGATCTTCTTCTATCTATAAGGTTAGTATTCCTAGGTATTCTACTATTCCTTCTATTATTATCATATTTAGGTTTCCTACAATCAATTTCTTTATGACCCATACTATAACAATTATGACGATAAAAATCCTTAACATGATTAAATGACTTATTTTACAATCTCTTTTCATATGACCTATTTCATTACATGAAAAACACTTACCTCTAAATTCATACCTACTTTCCTTAGGAGATTCCACTTGCTTTGGTTCATCCGATATTTCAAATTCCTTGTCTTGTCCAACTTCTTTGGGTTTATCAAAAGATTGATTGGATTCAATCTTATCATCAAATTTATCTTTTTCTTTTAGATATGATCTAAACCTAGGTTTCTTTGTAGACATGTTAAATAGATAACCAAGACTAGTCTTATCATAAGTAGGTCTATGTATTGACATTGAATCATCAATCTTTTCTCTACTATAATAAAGCTTCTTAAGTTGTTTCTTGCATTGAGTTAATTCACCTTTCACAATAGTATTGTACTTATGAAGTTCTTTATGATTTTCTTTCAATGTTTCAAGCTCAAATGTCTTTTGTGCTAGACTTTCTCTAAGATTTGCATTCTTAGTCTTCAAATTAGTTACAATTTTGCTAGGATCACTCCTCAAAGTTAACTTCAAATTTTTAATCTTCAATTCATGCTTCAAGATTTTGTAATTTGTCTTTAGTTTTGAATAATCATCATCACTAGTTTCAGATTCAATAGATTCAGGCTTGGATTTGAGATGTTCAATATTTTCCTTCAATTGTCCAATGTATACTTTGGAGTCTTCATATATGTCCTTCATCTTATCTCTTTCTTCAGTAAGGAGATCAATCTGTTCAAGTGCCTCTTCAAGGTTCTTCATCAACTATTCCATATCCACAAGGATCTTACTCAACTTATTAAACCTCTTCTGAGTAACTGTGCTTTGATGCCAATTGTTAGAAATAGGAATTACTGAGAGGGGGGTGAATCAACAATTTCAACTAGATATTATTTGTTACTTTAAACCATACATAAAAAATTAATAAAGTAATGTTGAACAGTAAAAGTAACCATGCACAAAGATAACTCATAACACCATATTTTGTTAACTAGGGAAACCCTAGCCAAGGGAAATGATACCCACTAGATAATATATTGATATATATATGTTCATTGTTAGAGGATGGACCCTGTTAGGAGTCAATGAGAAAATTTAGTATAGAGAGTCCCTATTAGGAGATCACAACCCTGTTAGGAGTTGTAGTATAGTAGATACAAGATGAGCCCACTTCCCAAACATGCACTTCCAATTACACAAAGAACTCACTGCCCAAACAAAAAATCTAACTTCTAGAATATAGATTCTTTCTCAGTTCAATCTCGGATCACAAAATACCTTCACAAACTTCACATATATCAATTTCACAAAAGTTCACATATAATTGCTCAACACAATTTCTCCAATATAGAACACTTAAACTCACAATATTTCCTTTAAATAAATTTTTGTTAGGTTAGCTAAGACCACAATACACTTTTCTAACTTAGAGTAGGCATCTAGGATGTTGGCCCTAATTGGTCAAGTAATTATTTTGTAAACAAAATAATTACTTTCCTTTAATTTTGTTGTCCTATTACATTGGTAAAACACAAATATCTCTTTTCCATATAGTATGTACTAACTTTTGAGGTTATACATGTCATCATCAACATGTATAGTATCTCCATCTAACTTTTCTAGTCATAATATGACATCAGCAATAAGTTACAAACAAAACAATTTAATACCAAATTCATACTTAGACAATTTTCTGAGTACCAAAAGCTAAGTATCTTTATTTTTGAAGTTTCCTATAAGCATGTACATCATGTGTTTCCATAAATGACAACAATTACATATCCTCATTAGCCAATTGTCAATAACATGGGGATCAAGTGTAAGTGGGGGAATGCCATATTTTGAGGGTGATTAAATATGTGGAATTGTATCCATGGTAAAGAGCAAAGCATGTCATTTGATTAATAAGGTTGGTATTTTGGTTTTTAAAAGTTTTGTGGATCCAACCATGAATGTGTATCATCTGAGCCTTGGGGATCTATGTTTACTAACTAGAAAGTGTTTAGACATAGACAATAAAAAATGCCAAGGGCTTTTTAAATCAAGTAAGTAGTATGAAATCACTATGATCAGGAAGTCAAGGCTCCTACTTCACCACTCATCAATAGCTAAATCTCATGCTCACATTGTGTTAGAAACTTCCCACCCAATGCCTGATTATTTTTTGAGAAGGGTGGATGATTTTAGATAGTGGGCCTAATGAAGATCATGAGTAAATAATTTCATTAGAAATTAGAGTTGCTAGATGTTCAATATCTGCTACTGCATTAAAAAAAATCCAAATATTTTGACATATTTCCAAAGAACTTAAACTAGGTTCTATCTTATACCCCATGTAATTCAATAAAAAAACAAGGATAACATGCTAAAGAGAAGATAAATGGTAAAATAAAAATCAAATGTTCCCTCAGTGAGTCATAGAACATGCAATTTTTTAGCAAATATTATAGATTGGTTTACGTGTAAAGAGATAAAAAAAATTCATTAGCTCAACTAGATGCTCCATTTTTTTAAATTGTCTAAAGCATGCTACACATTTATGCCTATAATTTATGAAGGAACTCACTACATAAGTACTCTCAATTTAAGTCAAATCTTCATAATAGTGTAAGATGAGGTTAATCCCTTCAAAAGCTCCATACTCTTTGCAAATGAGTTTAGATAAGGGATGTTTTGATGCCAAAGCTGATGGAATTGCATTGAAGTTAGATGGCTTAATAAGTGGAAGGAAAGGTGTTGACCTTCAAAATAAAAGGTAATCTTGTAAAAGTTTCTTCTTGAATGTGCAAATGTATCAAAGACACCAAACTAGCAATAGGAGAATGTTGGATTATCTTGTTGGAAAGAATGCTTCTGAGAGGAGGGGGGGGGGGGTGAATCAGAAGAACTAGCCTTTTAACTATTTCAAATCCTTAATAACATATTTTTAAACATGCATGCATATAAATATTAAGCAATCATAAGAAATCGATATGCATCACCACATAACACTTAAGGTTTGGTAACCCAGAAACCCTCCAAAAACAAGAAGGTAAAATTGGGGTGGGGATGATACCCACAAAATCACTGCAGTAATAATGTTTAACCACTTCTAATGGTCTTCCCTATTAAAGGCCTACCCTGTCAAAGGCTTTACACTGTATCAATAGTGACCTGGTTAAAGGATTTACAAACACTTTACATGAAGTATCACCCTGTCAAAGGATTTAGTCACCTAGTTAAAGGATCTATAAAATAGTTGCTAAGCTAACCTATCATCATAGGATTTTCTCTCTAATACAATGGTTAAATATTATTAGGTATGATAAACCTGGTGGCTTACAATCCTTTGATTGCTGAATACATGCACTTGATCTGCTCTCTCTGATCTTGATCCTCTATGATCTGATTAGACTTCCTTATACACTTTTTTCATGCTCTCTCTCTCTTCTCAATCTAATTTCATCTTCGTTATAAAGACACTCAAAGACTTAGGTTTAGGTATGGATCTACGATCCATATTTAATCTCTAATTTTTTCTTATTCCTTGCACATCTCTTATTGGTTGCATGCCTTCTCCATTTTTCTTATTGGCTGCATGTAGATTGCATAGAAAATATAAATGATTTGATCTTATCACTTAAATCTTTTGAGATTTGTCTTATGCCAGCTATGAAAATGGTTTACATTTGAGTTTGTGAAGTTTCAAACTCATATGTTGATTCTGAGTTACTCGGCACTTACTACTTCTTGATGCTCGACATCTACTATAACTCAGGTTCTGTATATGCTCCTTTCTTGCTCGGCATCCTTTAAGACTCGGCACCTAAATAATGCTCGGTACTTAGATCATGCTCCACACCTGTACTTACTCAGCACCTGATCTTCACTCAGCACTTGAAGACTGTTCAACACTTGAAGATCATGCTCGACACTTGTTGAATTTCTTGACTTGGCACATGTTGTGGCTCGGCATACATAGTGTACTCAGCTTCAATGTGAAAGGTGGTTATGTGTGTTGACACTCAAGTATCAAAAACATTTTTAGACAAACAATCTCCCCCTTTGACATGAGTGTCAAAAACACTTAACTAAGCAATATTTATTTGATGTTATGAGTATGCTTTCTGATCTGCTTGATATGTATATAGAGGTTTATCAAAAATGTGTAACTTAATCAAAAATGTGACTCCCCCTAAGTTGATCATGCCAATGTCTTGTGTCGTTATGCTTAATGTTCTCTTTAATATATCTTCAACATTCTCTTTAATATATCTTCAACATATTATCTCCCTCTTAGAGTATTATCTCCCCCTTTTTGATACTTATGTCAAAGTGTCCTAAATAGTAATGCCATGTTTGGCCAAAAATGTCTTGTTTACCTCAAGGAGTATTTGAAGAGCTATATCCCATATTTAAGGCAATATCCAATGAATTTTGTTGGATGGAAAGCTTTGCTGTGAGATCAACCATTCCTTCATGTGTAGAAATATTAGGATCCTTCTTCAGGAATATTTTTGCATACATTTTCTCCTTGTGCAATACTTCTAAGTGGGGAGTAATGGAGGCTTGAATTTGCATCAACTTTTCTTTGATAGTGGCCTCTTCTGTTGATAATGCAGCTAATTCCCTCTGAGTGTGTAATGTATGAGCAAATTGATTTTCACTTTGTGTAGGATCTGAGGGTAGTTGCATGCTAGAGAGTTTTAATTTACTCTCAAGGTTCAAAATTTTTTGATTTATTTCGTGTGTGAACCTAGAAAAATCACACAATTTGTTGTAAAGGGAAAATATGTTCCCTATTACACTTTTTACATTTTTCAATTTCTTGGCTAGGTCAACCTATCCCAAAATTATGTTATTAGCTATTTTCTAGTTGACTTTGCCTAAAAACTTCTTTTCTAACCATTCCAATAGTTTTACATTAGTATCATGGTCTTCATTATTTACTTGGTCAACTATATCAGATAATTGCTCAAGTATTGGCCTATTTGCATCTGGAGGTTGAAGACTAAAAGCATCCATGAATATATCTTTTATTTCATTTAGTGCCTACTTGTATTTGTAGTCTTTTCTCATTGCCTCTTGTCTCCTCCTTTTATCCAATGCACTTTGTATTTCATTCATCTTCTTTTCATTGAGAGTGCTTGAATCATAATAGGGTATTTTGATTTCTTCATCAAGCTTAGGAATACCATAATGTATGGTCCTGGCTACCCTTGTAGAACTTGAACTTGGTGTACTGGCATATACAATTATCTTTTCAGTACTCTGCTCATGACTGGGTTTTGTGGGAGTTGTTGTTTTTGGTAATTCAACCAAAGTTTGTATTGTAGACTCCTCTTTATTTTGGGTTTCTTCCTTCTCTTCTTCTTGCTTGTCTTCTTCTTGTTGTGTTACTACTGCTGGAGGTGTATTCATTGTCTGAGCTATTGTCCCTGTGATTACCTCTGTTGTTGCACTCGGCTCCTGATGAGTTTAAGTGACTAATCTTGGTGGTGATGGAGGTGGTAGAAATGTAAGCCCAGTAGTTTGAATGATCTGAGGTGGTTGTTGTGATGGCACCTTGACCTCTTTGAGTTTTTCTACTAACTTTTGAAGATTATCCACACTAACAAATATGGGATTTGTACATAATTGTGCTTGTAGATTTGCTTGGTCAAGGATCTTAGTAAGATCTGTTGTAGTTAATGGATTGATGTTTTGACATGTAGTATCAACAAAATCCTTAATCTTTATGATTTTTGCAGGTGTGGTAGGTGAGTGAGGAGAGCTAGGAGGTGAAAGATGTGTGTTTTGCACATTTTTCTATTCATCAGTTCCTTTGTCTTCATCTTTTCTTTCCTCCTCTCTTTCTTTCTTATTTTCCTCTTCTTTAACCTTTTTCTCTTCTTTTGTTTTCTCTTCTCTCCTCTTCCTCCTTTCTTCAGGTTTGGAAACAACTTCTTCTTTGTATATCTCTTCAAGAACATCTTCAAATGTTTTGTACAAGTTTTTCCATACTCTTGTTGTTCTCTACACAACTTATTCAATTTTGTTTTGCAGGATGGAGAATGCCCTATATTTGGGTGTAAACCTTTTGTTATGCCTTTTGACTGCTTGAGTTACCTATTCTTTTGTCAAATCAGGCAGTAAGTTTTCTAGGGTTGATTCTCTCATCTCTTTCTCCATCATTAGACAGAAATGCCATTTGTCTTCTATAATTTTAGACAATTCCTTTGGCAATTGTCCATCTAGTTCAAGAGGTGTATACTTGAACTGTGCCATAAATGCATAGATTGATTCTTCTATGCTATTTTGTTCCTCTTTACTGAACTTATTGTAATCAATCTTTTTCATTTTATTTATGTCTCCATTCCTAATCTTCTTACATAATATATCAATTGAAGATTTAGGAGGACTTACCTCTTTGATCTGATCTTCTTCATCAGTATTAGGTTGGGCCATATATCTTTTCCTTTTCTTTGGCTCTTCCTGTGCCTTTGTGTTTTTCTTCTTTGTGGCTTCCTCTTTAGCCTTCTGGGTAGAGGCCCTTGTTGTAGCTTTGGTTGTTGGCTTCTTTGGCATTTGCACAGTAGCTTTCTTTGGTGGGGGCTAAGAAGCAGGAGAGGTCTTTTTTTTCCTTTTAATGACTCTGCCTCTAATGGGTGCTTCCTTGGTTTTTGTTTCCTTGGCACTCTCATCTTTTTCTTCTCCTTGTCTTTGAGGCATTTCAAGTGGCTCTTGTTCTGGCTCACCTTCTTCTTCTCCTTCACTAATCTCTTCTTCTTCACCTACTGCACTTGATTCTTCAGCACCAAATTTTTTCTTTATCTATTTTACCAACTTGTCCTTTTTCTTTACTACTGAGGCTATCTTGAGTTCTGTAACAACTCTTGATTTTAAAGTGTCATATGTCCCAAATGCCTTGGCAGATTTTTCCATTTCCTCTACAAGTAAAGTTGTGATGGCTACAGAAGCTTGGTCAACATCAAGCTCATATCCTAATGGTCTAAGCCATCTTGTCCTTGGAAGGACCACTTGAATGTAGGTGTAATCAATATCAACAAGAAAACATATGTCATTTATATGCTTTTCTACCAGTGAGACCGGTATCCTCATTCTATTCTTCATTGTATTTTTGAAATCTTCAAAATAGATAGACATTTGATCATCAAAGCTATCTCCCATTTGTACAATGAAATCATTAATTTGATCAGCAATGGTTTTATTTTGACTCCAGTTGACTTTTCCAAATGAAGGAAATTCCTTCATTACATAGAAGAACATACAAACCAACACTAAACCAAATTTGCACTATGCTCCCTTGGATTTTCTAATAGCTCCAAGATTTTCATTAATTGGTTGCAACAAGAGCTCTGCAAGATCATAAGTGTGATCTTTCTTTACAAGTTTATGTGCCACGTCTACTGCTATGTAGGGTACACTATTTAACATGCTAGATTGGTAAAACTTATGTGATATGATCCTTACAGCAAAACCTAAAAGGGTATCAGTTATGGTGTTTATAGTCATGCCTCTATTGTTCCACTTTGCTCCTGTGTTCTTCTCAATTGTTTCCTTCTTTTCGCTTCTCAAGGTTTTTGGCCAATCTAGGGTTGGAAAGCCAGTAACCCTATGAACCATCTTCTTAGTAATCTTGACTTGCCCTTGTTCTAACTAGAATGATCCATCATGGATTCTGCTGAGTATAATGCGTATCCACTCATTTTTCAATACTATTGGAAAGACTAGGTCTTTGGTTAAACCCTTCTTTTCTATGATAGAAAAATCATCTTTCAGAATAACATTATCATAGAGTTTGTCATAGGCATTAAAGATTTCCAAATCTCCTATGGCCCCTATTTTACAATTATAGCATTTTCGCACATCCTAAACCATAACAACTTTTTCAATGATGGCGGATAGGGCACCAGCGGGATCATTTTTGTATGCAACCTCTGGTATTGGTCTAAACTCAAGTTGCTTTACTTCATTGCTGACAAGTTGAATTTCATGACTCATTTTCTCTTGGGTTTTTTTTGAGCTTGTCGCCATTTGTATCTGAACTAGGGTTTCAACAATTTAAAGCAAAACTTTTCAAACTATAAAACTTGGCACTTGAAGGAAATACCTATATAGATACTTTGATCGCTTGGGTAGATGCTGAATTGCTGCTAATCACTAGTTGAAAGCTTGAAAATCGCTTAGACGTGCTCAAAATAATCGCTCTTCGTTTGAATGTTTCAAGAATGAATCAAATTTTACTTTTAAATGACAGAAGAAACTTTTGCATTTAATGCATTTTGGTACCTACACCTGTCACTTGGCTTTCAAATGTTTCTCAACTTGGCATCCATTCGGCAATTATGCTTACTCAGCATCTACTAACTTTGCTGATTAACTCGACATCCAAAGCAATTTTACTCGACATTCAAGGATGACTTGGCATCATTGTTTGAATTTTAGTCTTAGCATCTTATCTTATGCTTAATTCTTCTTTTCAGTGCTTCTTTGTCTTGGGATTGATGTATGATATATCTTTGTATATCAATCCCATATATCTTTCTTATGCTTAGTTTAATGAAGTGGGATCACTTGACCCATTAGATGAAGTGATCCCTTTGCTTGATGTACTGCACTCATCTTTCTTCTTCCAAGTCATATTCATTTGTTCTCTTATGACATCAATCTTTTCTTTTCCTTTGTTGGCTTCAGTATTTGGTGCTTTGGACCTTGTAGGGCAGTTCTTGCTGGTATGACCAGTTTTCAAGCAACTGAAACATGTAGTTTGGCTCAACCATCTTTTATAGTTTCCCTTGAAATTTGTTCTTATGCAATTCTGGGGTGTATGTCCATATTCCTAACAATAGTGAC
The DNA here is from genome assembly GCA_028749045.1 of Cupressus sempervirens. Classification (NCBI taxonomy): domain Eukaryota; kingdom Viridiplantae; phylum Streptophyta; class Pinopsida; order Cupressales; family Cupressaceae; genus Cupressus; species Cupressus sempervirens. Next base: position 90,182,402 of record CM053791.1, on the reverse strand, counting down.
AACTGTACCTGGTATTATAATCCAAATGGTAGTGGCTTCCATTCCCTTTTGCTGGTTGATTTGATGTCCACATGGGCTTTGATCTACACTCAAATGCCCTATGTCCATATTTCTTGTAGTTATGACAATGTCCATAAAATCTTTGAGTTCTTGGGGTGTTGGATTTACAGTCTTGTGTCATATGTCCTTGCATTTTTGCACTTGTGATAGTAACTCTTGCTTTTATTTGGTTGATTGATTCTTCTACTCCTATAAATATTAGCATTATGTCCCTTTTTATTACAGTAATGACAAGTGGGTTTATAATCCTTACCTTTGTCACTTCTTTACTCAACACTCTTTGATGATTTACCAACCTCAGTGCTGTTGTATCCAAGTCCTGACGTATCATGAGTTGATCTTGGGAATTTCAGCAACTATTCAAAATACTTTATGGCTTCACTTGACTTGTTGAGATTTTCTGCTATCTCCTTTTCTCTATTTAGTTCATTCTGTAATTGTTCATTTTGTATCTTCAAAGTAGAGATCTCAATATCTTTCATATTAAGTTCATGATGAAGGTTCATCATTTGAGCAAGTGTATCCATCTGCATGTTTGAAATCCTTATTAATTCAGTACTCTTTTCTTCCAGTCTGTTTGCAAGATTTCTTTTGTCATCTTCCATCATGACTCTATCCTCAACTGCTCTTTTATTTTGTTCAGTAATTTCACATAACATTATGGCCTGTGATTCATGTTCCATCTTGAGAGATCTTATCTCATTTTCTTGAGCTTCATTTTTCTCCATCAGTTCTATTATTGCTACATCAAATTCTTTAGTGTCTCCATTGGCAAACACTTGTGTGGTGTCAATCTCCTTGTAGTGTATGTCATTTTCAGCTATGGCTATCTCCTTTCTTCTTTTTAAAGATTTTCTTAATTCCACTCTAGCTTCCTCTACCTTTTGTAGAGCGAGATGCACATCTATCACCTGGTTTTCAATGAGCTTTCCAAGCTTGAAAACTTCCATCCTTAGATCTTTTCCTCTAAGCTGTTAGGCTTCTCTTTGAGAGAAACTGTGCTCTGATACCAATTGTTGGATTGTCTTGTTGGAAAGAATACTTCTGAGAGGGGGGGGTGAATTAGAAGAACTAGCCTTTTAACTGTTTCAAATCCTTAATAACATATTTTTAAACATGCATGCATATAAATATTAAGCAATCATAAGAAACCAATATGCATCACCACATAACACTTAAGGTTTGGTAACCCAGAAACCCTCCAAAAATAAGAAGGTAAAACTGGGGTGGGGATGATACCCATAAAATCACTACAGTAATAATGTTTAACCACTTTTGATAGTCTGCCCTGTTAAAGGCCTGCCCTATCAAAGGCTTTACACTCTATCAATAGTAACCTGGTTAAAGGATTTACAAACACTTTACATGAAGTGTCACCATGTCAAAGGATTTAGTCACCTAGTTAAAGGATCTATAAAATAGTTGCTAAGCTAACCTATCATCATAGGATTTTCTCTCTAATACAATGGTTAAAGAGTATTAGGTATGATAAACCTGATGGCTTACAATCCTTTGATTGCTGAATACAGGCACTTGATCTACTCTCTCTGATCTTGATCCTCTATGATCTGATTAGACTTCCTTATACACTTTTTTCATGCTCTCTCTCTCTTCTCAATCTGATTTCATCTTCCTTATAAAGACACTAGAAGACTTAGGCCCGGAGTCTAAAAGGATATTTTGCAGATGGGAAGTAGCTACCCCAAAAGTATTCTTTTATCATCGGGGTAATTTAAAACCATAACATTTCAAAGCACTAATAGATACAATGTAAGAATTTTCTCCAAGCTTGATACAATGTAAGAACCTTCCTAAGGAAATAAATGTAATGACATGATGTAGAAGCTCAAAAGATAGAACAAGAGAGATAGGGAAAATGATGATCAATTGATTAAGTCAATAATGATCAAGAGTACAATTCACAATAGCCTATTGCCTGATTGATATTCAATTTTAGATTAAGTGCAATGAAGATGTGCCTCAATATATAGGAAAGACATGATAACTAGGAGTGATGTAGATTATAACCAATCAACTAGAAAATGTATAACCATATTTCCACTAAAGGTGGCATCCTCCATTATGTAACAAAGTGTGTACAAAATGAGAGGATGATAATGTGATAAGAGCACAAAGGTGGAGCTCAAAAATAATGATGTGTGAGACAACAACTCACTACTACATTTGAGGTTAATTTTCTACCTTTAACTTTGACCAAGGCCTTTTTTTGGATTGTTCAATTCTTTTTTGTTTGTTTATGAGCCAGATTTGGTCAAAAGTTTGACCAAAATGCCTCATTTGGTCAAAAGTTTGACCAAATCAGGCTCATAAACAAAACATAAAAATAAAAAGGTACAAACAAGATTTATTTCACAATTTGGGCATTACAGGTCGGAGCTAATTTGAAGGTTTTCCCATTTTGGAGGTTTGCATTCTGGGGAATTGAAGTTGGAGATAGGGGAGGGATTTTGATTCTAGAGGGGGGGAGTTTTTGGTGCTTGCAGAGGAGGGGAGCTAAAAAAATTGATGGGTCACAGGGCATTTTGGCCTTAGTGGGGTGAATTTCTAATGTTTCACCCATAATCATGTCAATGCTAAAATATTCTGCTAGATCCAGATTATTGTTCATATATCAAAGAGTGTGAGTTTCAACTATGTTAATCAATCTTGGTAGAGAAGACATGAATGTATGATTTGGATGTCTATGAGTGTGAGATTCTACTATGTTAATCCCAACAGAGAAGATGTGAATGCATGCTTTGTAGCTAGGTCTACAAGTGACATGAGTTTGAAGATGTTTTCCTTCACACATTTGTTGCACATTTCTTCAGTATTCTTGTCTATTCATGTAGGTAGATTTTTATTCTTGTTCTACTTATAACATTAGAAATCTCATTAAATGGATTAAGTTGTTTTTCAAGTGCTTCAAATGATTGAGAACTTTCTCTAGTCAAGACTTTATTTCACTCCCCACACTATTACAAGTTTATACTTGGGATACCATGTTTTTATATGTGTTTTATCATCATCACCAAATGTCAATTTATAGCCATATAAGGTCATAGGAAGTTGTCATAAAAGTCACAAGTAGGTTCAAAGGTGTCACTTTTGGCTAGTGGGCAGGGGTATGAGATTCCTAAACCCTAGCTAAGAAGGTTTAGTGACAAAGTAAACCTAGATTATGAAGACAATAATTAAAAAGTTCATCATGGTAAACCAATATGGAAAAGCGAAAAGTGTGTAGATCTGTTTGGCTTCCTCTTAAGTGTTATGTCACTTCAATATTGTAAAGTCTGTTCAAATTGTGGTTTCACTCTAAGCATACAAATAGGTATACAAATATGAATGATAATATTGGATTTCTATGAAATTATTTCTCTATTAAATTGTAGAAGATTTAAATAAATACAAATCTAATGGAAGTTGATATACATGTAAGGTTCAATTCCATAGCATTGTTTATATTCTAGTCATATTTGGGCACTTGGTCATTTGGCTATGTTTTGTGCCTAAAGAAGAAACTTACTCTACATCTAATAAAAAATATAACCATAATTTGTAGAAATGAGTGAACTATTGAGACTCAAAACCTCCCTATGTTGTTACCACATTCAAACAATTCATTTTTAGGCTAAATACATGCGCTTATTTAGCCTAGGGCATCAGATTACAACCAAAAAATAAGTTTCCCATGTCCCAGCCTTCTAGAATCATGAAGTTAAATTTCCTAACTTTCATTTCACCAAGTGGCATTGAATTTCAATGGTGAACTTTCAAGTTAGGGCCACATCTTTGTTTCAAACCCTAAATTTGAGGGTTTCAAACCTATGTTCACACCAAATGGTGTAACTTCCTCTACATTGTTAGGAATAAGGTGTCTCAAACTTGGATAATTCCTATTCTTTTTTTTTTGTAAATTTATTTATTTTACAAATAATGTAATTAAGTGTGAGTGTACATGTATAGTTGGCATGTTGATGTGTCACTCCACTTGCATGTGTCAGCATCTTGAATTGTGTGTAAGGAGATCATGATTGAAATGGTTATGACAAATTCCTATGATGCGTAAGAGCTATATTTGGAAGATATGATGATGGGTGAAGACATGAAGACATGTGGCAATTGATCATTAAGTACTATACACTCGAGTCTCCATCTAGCATGCAAGGTTTGGGGAATCACCTCAAAAAAAAATTGGGTTCCTATTTTTTTGGAGAATGGTAAAACCCTAATACAATTCTTCTTTGGAAGTTGCCCTAAAATGACAAGTGCATGATATAAGAGACTTTAGAGTTACAGATATGAGAGAGTGAAAATTCTATTGTTGGTTGCTATTGAATTAGTCTTCCATTTTCTAAAAAAACTTGTACTGCAAGTGTGTTGTAACCTTTGTGTTGAAGATAATATATTGTGTAGGTTTTGGAGGGGTGGGGTTGTTTTACCAAAAGGTTTTTCCCCACTAGCATATCTTTGTGTTTATGTATTTTCTTTCTCTATATGTTTTATATATTCATGTTTAAATGCAATATTATTGTTTACATAATATCAAATCTGAAATTGTAAGGATTTAATAAGATTTTTCACAATAGTTTCCTTAAGTAATTAATGTATGAAGTTGTTCCTGCACCTGAGTTTCCTTACCTACAAAAGCCCAAATTGATCAAGACCAGATGAAATGAAAGTTGATTCACAATTCCAACTTAACATCAACTTTGTTTTGTTCAACCAATATGTAAAATGTTGTATAGAACAAGTTCCTTCCATAAAATACGATTTTCTTTCATAAAATGTTGCTACAATTTGTACAATTGGATGATCTACTTATGGAAAGATGTTGTATGTATTAAATATCTTCAACCAACTGATTTAAACCAAGTCTTGGTGGTTCTAATTGTTGGGAAGTTAAAATTCCTTTTCATGACAAGTTTTCAAAAAGTTGCATTAGCATTTTTTACAATTTTTGCAAAATATGATAACTTTTTGCAATTTGACTCCTAATTGATGCCAAATGATTCCAAACCCTTAGGAATGGTGGAAAATACATATCTAAGGCAAAAAAAACTTGTGTACAATTATTAGACTCCAAAATAGACAAAACAACAAAACACATCCTAGTGGACTAAGGACTCTTTTGTTTATAAGATGACAACAAAGATCCTTGTCCACACAAAAGGATAAAACAAACATAAAATGAATGGTGTCAACACATCACATCCTTATTAAATCAATAAAAAAATGAAAAGATAACTCTTCAAGAAGAATATAGGAATAGGTGCCCTATACCATACCAACTTAGGTTGAAGAATGATACTTATATATTCAATATGTTGGGCCTCGTTCTCAACTTTGTGTGCTTGTGATGTTAAAATTTTCTTTGGTTGGAACATCAGGCGCATCTTGAGCCATATCATGTAGATTAAGAGAAGTTTGATCTACGTGAGGCCTTTGACATTAAATCTTGCTTCTTTGAATTGTCTTCTTTATCTTTTAACCCTTATGTCTATGACAAAATTATAGGTTTCCATAAAGGAAATATAATAATTATCAACTCGCACTAAATGAATGACTTCGTATTAAAACCACCATCTACTCTGATTTGTTTGAGAAACTTTTAATATTTTAGGACTTTAAATTTAAATGACATAGATGGAAGGGTTGTACAATGGAGAAAATTTTAATGTTGGCTAATGATTTTAAGGCAAGAATGAATTAAAACTCTCATCTTTTAGTGAGATTAACACAACAAAACTAATAGCCATTTACAAATTGGAATAAATATGTACACAAATTGATGAAAAACAACTACAACCTATACAAAAACAAAGCTAACTAATGTATCTAACTTCTATGAACAATAGCAAGAATGCAACAAATTCACTGATAAAACTCAGTTTTTAAAATTTAGTTTTGCAAAAACTTGTTCCCAACCCATACAATTGCCTTTGTAATGGCTTAAATAGGATTTTTAATATCATTCACCTTAGGACGGGTAAAAATTCCTCACATAAAATATCTTACTTATTTCTCCAAGGTTGCACAAAGTTGCAACATGGCAAGTTTCTCAATTTTTGCAAATTTTACAATTTCATTACAACTTTGGGCTATCTTGCCACCAATGGAGAAAATAATGAAGTCTTGTGAGGCCTCACCCTAACCCATCCTAGCATCGATGATACATTATTATTTTGATACTCATGACTCAATATGTCAGAACATTATTTGATGCACTGAACATTATTATGCAATTTATGATGTGTGATGCTTTACTTTTAGATATATGATTTTATCATTTAAAGCTTTATGGACATGTATGATGATGAAGTGAATGAATTCCGAACTAACACCTTGATTTTTTCAATTTTAATGAGATAAACAATTGATTTGTAGAAAAATGTATGTTTTAATTTACATGAATTTCTTGATACGTATTTTACATATATACATGTGTTTCTTGAACTATTGATGTGTGCAATGAGTGTGTAGGAAATTTAGCTAAAAAATCCAATGGAAAGACGAAACTGAACCCCTTGTTAATTTGTGCTATCCTTGCATTTTCTTTCTTTGAAGGTTATTAATTGGTCTTACTATTCTCCTAGCCTTTGTTTGTTTCCTATTAAGTCTTTAATGTTTAAAAATATTAAATTTAAGTACCCTAGGGGTAAGGATATGGGTGGGGGCACTTTTCAACCCCTTAGTCTCCTTGGTTGACTTTTAGGCTCACTCAAAAACCCTATTTTTGGTTGATTGCAAAAATTGATTGTCTCCTACTTGAGTTGGTGACTCAAAACTCCACCTTGAGGTTATTTGAAGTCTAGTTGAGTTAAGGATCATACTTAGAGGCAATTGGAGTAGTTTTGGGGTTGTTACCCAATCTCTAGTTTTGGAGAAAGTTTGAAGATTGAAGGAAGAAAAGGAAAAGCTCTTCTCAGCTTACCATCTTGCCATAACTTTTTTTTGTGAAGGTAGGAGTTCTTCACTCTTTTGAATTGTTTCTTCATGTTGTTCATGCTTGAATCGTGCATAAGGCATAGTGTTTTTTTTGTATTGTTTGCATGTATGTTGAGGTTGTTTTGAGAGGGATCTTGACTTGTTTTTCAATGTCATTCTTATACTTTTCTTTGAAATCTTGAGGGGATTTCATGGGGATTGTTTTGGCATCACTCACCCTTGGATAGGGAAGAAGTGGCCATGTATGGGGGAAGGGCCTTAGTTGGACCTCAATAGTGTAGAATCTCCTCTCATGGTGAGAGGATGGAAAGAGGGTAGGGTGTATGAGCCCCTACTTGTCATCCCATACCTTGTATGAAAATTTGAATTCTTGAAGAAGGGAAGGAATGAATGCCCTTGTTATATTGGCCCCAAAAAGGTATTGTAGAAGAATAGAAGTTCTTGAATTTTAGCCCCAAAAATTCTATGTTATGGTATGGAGATTGACATCTCTTTTTGAGAAAATCTACCTCCCCCATATTTTGGTTCAATGTTGAACCTATTGTGCAAAACCGGGTTGGGAATGCATTCTTGAATTGTTCATCTTAGTATGTCGTTTTACCTCCATGTTGGTTCTTATCTTTCCCATGGTTCCCTTGATGCATTGAAGACATTGGTAAAGATCTCTTGTGAAAGCCCTAGAAGAGAATTCAATTGAATTGCAACATTATGTAAAATTGTATTTTAAATTTTGATGTATTTGGCAAAGACATCGAGTTTTCTTACTCGTTCTTTTTTGATAGAGCCTTGAACTAGGTTGAATAATAGAGAAAGAAAAAGATTGTGAAAACCTTCTTGCATTGCTCTTACGTGATTTCAGATTATGCATATGTATGTGAGAAAATAGAGTAATAGATAATATCTTCGAATTATGAATTCTCAAGTTTTCAATTATGTTAAGAAAAAGTAATTTGATACGTTGAAGTTTCCAATTCGATGTTTTATGTATTAAGAGGCAATGAAAATCTTACATTGTGGGAAACAAAGTTATCTCTCTCGTTGTTAAATTTTATAATTGACAAAATCAAATTTGATTAAAAATTATGCATCTCCTTGTATTCTAAATGATGGGGACCCAACCCAAGCACAAAATGGACACAACAGGAAAAGGAAAATTGTATTAACTGTGAAAATAAGCTAGTACATTCAGTACAGAGAAAATAGACTTCAAAACATGCCCTAAGGGCTTACAATAGCACAAAACTGGAGATAATTTCTCCTTTTGGTACCTCCTCTCAAATTCCACTTCGAACTGCCTTTTATAATGCCAAAAATGTCCTTAAATAGACCCCGAAGGGTTAAGAACTAGGAGTACATTCTAGAAAGTGCTAGTAGGCATCCACCGACCAAGTAGAAGGCTCTAGAAGCCACGTTAGAAGTTGATGCAAATCTAGAAGAATCCAAAAAAGGTAATCGAACTTTTGGGAGGCATAATTTTTGAACCGTAGCTCCGATTGACAAACTGTTTACATTTTCAGAAAGCTCTCAAAGCACTCTATAGCCCTATGGAGGAGCTTCACTCATCCCCAATTTTTGGCCTTTTTTGAGGTCATTTAATGCCCCTAACCTGACTTTGAAGCATTCTTAGGAGGTCTCCAAAAACTGAAAAATTGCGATAACTTTCAAACCGTCAGGCCTTTTGACCTAATTCTTTTTTTGGAATGCTCTAAATTATAATTACATTCATCTAGCCAATTTACACCTTCTAGTTCACCAAAATATGGCTCAATTACATACTCCTATTTTTTTGGCATGTACACGTATCCCAAGGTGTTCAAATACTCTATCCTAGAACACTAATAGTGTAACTATGAGAGTTGAAACCTTTATTTGACCCAAATGGGTATCCAAAAATGAAAAAACATGAAACAGAAACTAAGTCTAAGTACATTTTTTTGGGTGACATAGGATTGCCCTTATACCTCTGGATGCTCTTGCATCACTAAATAAAAGGAACTTATACCTTGTTATATGATGATTAATAAAACATAACCTTATTCACATCCTTGTATTAGTATGCTTGTTCAAAGGAATCTATGTTGTTACTAGGATAGAAATCACTCCTAGTATAACAAAAAAAAAACATATCAACACTTAGAAAAAAATTGGCTTCAAAAAAAAATGTGCATCTCCAAGAGTAAAAAGCTCTCTAGAAAATGTATGAGAGTAAATTTTAATTCCCCCAAGTTCATAGAGAATATTCTTTGAATTATTCCTTTTTAAAAATTCAACAAATTCATTTGCTAATTCTTTATGCCATATAGATTAAATAGATTCAAAATTAAAACATATAAATGTATATCATTTTACCTTCTCTCAACAAATTTTTTTTTAGCATTTACACCTACAGCTATCTAGCCATCACTAAATCTAGCTTCAAATCACCTCCTGCCAAATTTGGGCACAAGTTAAATGCATTAGAATTAAACTCCTTGTGGCAAAAGAGGCAAGGTACTTGCCTAGGTCATCATGTCAATTCATATTTTTTAAAAAAAATTGAAATTCACACCCACTTAAATTCTTATTTTTATTATCCCCACCTCTTACCCTTTTTTTTCCACTTCCCATTTTAATGTTAGGCATGGACTAACCAGTCACCTACCATTGTACTTGGGCCACTTGATGACCATGTCGTGTCATTGAAAAGGTGAGCAAGGAAAGTCATTATTAATGTGGACTTCAATTTATAATAGTTTTAAATAAAGTTTAGACTTACTTATAGATTTATTTGAATTAATTCTAGGCGTCAATTCTAATTGTAAATGATAGATTAATAAATTGGATTGTTATAAATATGTTGAAAAAAATATTAAATTAAAATATAGATAGTAAAATTGATAAAAAAATTTACTCCATTGTGTGTATATTAAGGTTAGTTTAGATTTTGGATTAAAGTTTTAATACGTAGATAGCATGCGTTGAATAGTAAAATTTAATTGATCTTCTAGAGTTTCAACTCTTCTTAATGTTAAATGATTTAATTTGTAATGTCGATCAAGTTATTAAGCTAATAGAAGGGACTAGTTAATTAGTTCATCATAAGGTTAGTGGTATATTGATCATAATTAAATTGTAGCTAAAACAAGATTACATAATTAAGAGATAGATGTCATTTTAGTTAGTAGCTGTTGTGTTAATCCATTGCCATCCTTCAGATGTAATATTTTAAGGAATTATTAAAAAAAATTGATGGATTGGGACTTTAGTTAAATTGATTAATCGTTTAATTTAACTAATTGATTTACTAAGAAACTCTCAGTTCACCCAAATTTTCTATTTATGAAATGTTCAAACCGAGTTGTAACTTTTTTTTTTATCGATGGTGAACTTGCATCTAGCTTCAAAGTACCTATGGTTATCTAAATTTTAAACTACTTGAACAATTAATTCCATTATAGTAAACATCTAAATCTTTTTCAACCACATTATTTTATTGAATCTTAGTTCTTAAAGATTTTTTTTAAAAAATAAAAAAAATTGTGTGTGTTTTGCCTATATATTTTGGGCATTACATTTTGGTATCAGAGCCTGTGTTTCAACACTAAGAACCTAAAACCATTATGCTTTTAAACTTAAGTAAAGCTTTAATTGTGTAGGATGCCTCCTGTTACTCAAAGCAACTGACAAGGTAGAGGTTGTAGGGTGAGAGGTGGTAGAGCAGGACAAGAGGATAGACCACCACCACCACCTCCACCACCGAATCCAAATCAAGATATTTTGGATGCCCTCCATGCATTGATTGTCATAGTCTAGCAGAGGGTAGCACCTATAGTATAGCTAGGGTAGTAGATTCCTGAAAGGGAAGCATAGGTTCCTAGAGGAGGCAGGGCCAGAGATAGAGAGAGGAGTAGGAGTCCTCCACCAAGGAAGGTTGAGGGATGGGGTGAGCATGAGGGTGAGTTGATACATCAGAGAGGACCACCACTCGACAGACCTTCAAGACATATAGGAGATGATATCAAAGAGTTTATATGACTCAGACCACCACTCTTTACCAGTTCTACAGAGGGGACAGTAGTAGAGACCTGGTTATAGAGTCTTCAAGGATGCTTTGGATTACATCCTTATGGGAGTAATCTGAAGGCACATCTTGCAGTTCATCAATTGAGGGGATATACCTCCAATTGGTGGCATTAGGAGGAGACTATAGGAGCAGTGAGCATGGATACCCTCACATGGGAGTCATTCTTAGAGAGATTTAGGGAGAGGTACCTATCTAAGCACTTTAGATAGAAGCAAATTGAGGAGTTTCACTCTCTACATCAGAGGGGTCTCACTGTAGCTCAGTATGAGAGCAACTTTCTCGAGCTCCTTCCATATGTCAAGTACATGAAGGACAAGAAACAACAAGTGTATCAATTCATTATGGGCCTGAATTTCTCCCTTCATGGTCTAGTTTGTATGGCCTTTCCTACTACTTTCAGATAGGTAGTTGAGGTAGCACTAGTCACAAAGGATACTTGGAGTAGACAGGAGTCACAGGATCAGTCTCAGAACCAAAACTCTACCTAGCAGAAACCCCCTTGGAAAGGGAATCAGAACTACATAGAAAGGTCCTCTAAGGGCCAATAGTCTCAGTAGTAGAAACCTTCACAGGGTTATCAGGGCTCCAAGCCCAAGTAGTGGCATTCATAGGGTTTGATGTGGGATCAAAAAGTACAGACTCTAGAGTCACAGTCAACGAAGACTCAACAGTCTTCTAGGGGTGGTTTCAGTGGATTTAGTAGGTCAAGAGGCTTACAACAGTTTGGATCATAGGGTGCATGATCTTATACATGAGGACCATGTTACACTTGTGGGGGCATGGGTCATATTTCTAGAAAGTGTCCTCAGGGATAGTCCTCCAGTGTTCAAAGAGGGGTACTTTCAGAGCTAACAGTTGGCAATGTGGGTAGGTCTCATAGATTTTTTGTGGTGGTTGATAACTAGCAGGTTGAGCATCAGGCTACAGTTATTGAGCCTACAAATATCATTCAGGGTAGCATGGCTTCTATTTTATTTGATTCTGGAGCTACTGACTCATTTATATCTCCCTTTGTTGTGGAGTGTTGCAGGCTAGTGGCAATTAGATAGGATGTTAGTTGGGAGGTAGAGTTAGCCTCAAGAGCCAGAGTGTCAGTTAGTTCCATGGTGCATAGTTGCCCAATTCATATAGGAGACATGTCCATGATGTCTGATCTAGGCATTACCCCTCTAGGTTCTTATGTTGTCATTGGCATCAATTTCCTTTATGCCCACAGTGTCAAGATGGATTGTCAATAGAAGAGGGTGGAATGTGTGGATGATGATGGTATCTCTAGAGTGATCCTTGGTGTAAAGAGACCCATATCCCTACGTATGATTTTCGCTATGCAGCTTAAACGGTGCATGCGAAAGGGGTGTTAGTTGTTCATGATCACCATCAGTAATGGGGAGGAAGAGTTAGAGGGGGAGCCATGCCTTGATGATTTTCCAATATTGCAGGAGTTTGTAGATGTTTTTCCTTTAGAGCTTCCTGGTAGACCTCCGCCTAGAGTAGTGGATTTTCATATTGATCTTGTGCTAGGATCAGAGCTAGTATCGAGAGCACTGTATAGGATGACTACTTATGAGCTCAGTGAACTAAAGATTCAATTGGAGGAACTCTTAGAGAAGGGGCATATTTGACCTAGTGTGTCACCTTGGGGTGCACCAGTGATCTTCGTTAAGAAGGACAAATCACTAAAGTTGTGTATTGATTATCAGCAATCAAACAAAATAACCATCAAAAACTAATACCCTCTTCCTAGAATTGATGATCACTTCGATCAGTTGCAGGGTGCTCATGTATTTTCAAAGATTAATCTTAAGTCATCACCAGTTGAGGATTGTGGATAGTGATATCTCTAAGACTGCCTTCTGTACTAGGTATGGTCACTACGAGTTCAGGTGCCTTTTGGTCTTATGAGCCTCATGAATGGAGTATTTAACACCTTTTTGGATAAGTTTGTGGTTATTTTCTTGGATGACATCCTGATATATTCTCGTGATGAAAAGGAGCACAAAGAGCACTTGAGATAGGTATTGTAGAAGTTGAGGGAGAATCAGTTGTTTGGTAGCTTGTCAAAGTGTGCATTCTTTAGACATGAGATACGTTATTTGGGTCATGTCATATCAGGCAATGGTGTCTCAGTAGACCCATCAAAGATTAGGGCCATCATGGATTGGCCATCACTTACTAATATCACTGAGGTGAGGAGCTTTATGGGACTAGCAGGCTATTATTAACACTTCATTATAGGATTCTCTAGATTGGCACACCCCATCACATCTCTTTAGAGGAAGGGAAAAAAGTATGAGTGGACAAAGAAGTGTGATAAAGCTTTTCAAGATCTCAAGAGAGCCCTCACGAGTGCACCAATTCTTGCAGTACTAGATCCATCTGTAGATTTTGTGGTGTGCACTGATGCATCTTTGGATGGTATTGGGGCAGTGCTTATGTAGGATGGCCAACCTATTTCCTTCGAGTCTAGGAAGTTGAAGACTCATGAACTCAATTAACCTACTCATGATCTAGAGCTTGCAGTTGTGGTTCATGCTTTAGTGAGGTGGTGGCACTTCCTACTAGGTCATAGATTTGAACTTCATTCTGACCACTAGAGCTTGCAGTACATATTCACATAGCCAAACCTTAATGCTAGGTAGAGAAGGTGGATGGAGTTCCTTTGTGAGTATGATTTTGATGTTCATTACATCAAGGGAAAGGAGAATGTAGTTGCAGATGCCTTAAGTAGAAGGTGCCATGAGCTTTCATCTATGACTACTAGCACCAATTTGAGAGAGTGTATTTTACAGCACTTGCCAGTGGATGAGCTTTATGCAAAGGTTAGTCAGGTGGTGTATTCTCAGAGACCCTTGGAAGAGAAGTATTTAGAGTATTCCTTGGAGTCTGATGGGCTCTTGCATCATAGAGGATGTATGTATGTACCTTCCATTGGGGGTTTGCACAAGCTCATTATACTTGAGGCTCACAGAGCACCTTATGTAGTGCACACCGATGTTAAGAAGCTACATGTAGATTTGAGACAATTATATCATTGGCTAGGCATGAGAGTACATATTGCTCACATAGTTGCGAGATGCCTTGAGTGTCAGAGGGTGAAGGCAGAGCATCGTCATCCTGGTGGGCTCCTTCAACCTCATGAGATTGCAGAGTGGAAGTTGGATGTTATATCTATGGACTTCATTGTTGGTCTCCCTTTGTCATCTCATTGCCATGATGCCATTTTGGTGACAGTTGACACGTTGACCAAGGTTTCCCATTTCTCTCCCATGCGTACTACATACATAGCATGAAACATAGCTCAGGTGTTTTTACGAGATATTGTTAGACTTCATGGCATTCCTCGTAAGATCATCTCTGATAGGGACTCACTATTCACGTCATCATTTTGGAGAGAGTTGCAGTCAACTTTGGGCACTAGGTTCAATTCAGTATAGCATATCATCCTTAGACCAACGGTCAGATTGAGTGAGTGAATTAGGTTTTGGAGAACATGTTGCATATGTACATGATGGACCATTAGGTCAAGTGGGAGGAATACTTACACCTTGTTGAGTTTTCCTATAACAACGGGCACCATTCCTCCATAGGTATGCCACCTTATGAGGCCTTGTATGGAAGAACTTGTAGGACACCTTTGAGTTGGGACAGGATTGAGAATCGAGTATCTATTGGCCCTTAGTTAGTTAAGAAGATGGAGCAACAGGTGACCCTGATTAGGCAATGCTTGAGAGTTTTCTTGAGGGTGCAGCCACACAAGATTTTGATTCTATTCGACAACAACTCTAAGTTGGCACCTCGATTCGTTGGACCGTTCAAGATCCTAGAGAGGATAGGACCAGTTGCCTACCATTTAGCCTTGCCACCTAGCCTATCATGCATCCATGATGTGTTTCACATTTTAGTAATTAGAGGATACATTTATGATGAGTCTCATATTATAGATTGGGATGCTTTGCATGTGGATTCGGATGGCCAGTTAGCATTGTAGCCTATCCGTATTATTGCCCAATAGACCCTAGCACTTTGAGGTCGAGAGCTAGACCAGGTTAGAGTCTAGTGGGATTACTATGATGAGGTTATGGCTTCATGGGAGGATGTAACACAGATGCGATTTCAGTACCCATATCTTTTTTATGAACTCCAAGATGAAGTTCATGCCTAGTGGAGGAGGATGTGAGGCCTCGCCTCAGCCCATCCTAGCATCAATGATACATTATTATTTTGATACTCATGACTCGATATGTCAGAAGATTATTTGATGCAGTAAACATTATTATGCTATTTATGATGTATGATGCTTTACTTTTAGATATTTGATTTCATCATTTAATGCTTTATGGACATGTATGATGATGAAGTGAATGAATGCCGAACTAACACCTTGATTTTTTCAATTTTAATGAGATAAACAATTGATTTGTAGAAAAATGGATGTTTTAATTTACATGAATTTCTTGATATGTATTTTACATATGTACATGTGTTTCTTGAACTACTGATGTGTGCAATGAGTGTGTAGGAACTTTAGCCAGAAAATCCAATGGAAAGACGAAACTAAACCCCTTGTTAATTTGTGTTATTCTTGTATTGTCTTTCTTTGAAGGTTGTTAATTGGTCTTAATATTCTCTTAGCCTTTTTTTGTTTCCTATTAAGTCTTTAAAGTATAAAAACATGAAATTTAAGTACCCTAGGGGTAAGGATATGGGTGGGGGGCACTTTCCAACCCCTTAGTCTCCTTGGTTGACTTTTAGGGTCACTCAAAAACCCTATTTTTGGTTGATTGCGAAAATTGATTGTCTCCTACTTGAGTTGGTGACTCAAACCTCCACCTTGAGGTTACTTGAAGTCTAGTTGAGTTATGGATCATACTTAGAGGCAATTGGAGTAGTTTTGGGGTTGTTACCCAATCTCTAGTTTTGGAGAAAGTTTGAAGATTGAAGGAAGAAAAGGAAAAGCTTTTCTCAACTTACCATCTTGCCATAAATTTTTTTTGTGAAGGTATGAGTTCTTCACCCTTCTGAATTATTTCTTCATGTTGTTCATGTTTGAATAATGCATAAGGCATAGTGTTATTTTTGTATTGTTTGCATGTATGTTGAGGTTTTTTTGGGAGGGATCTTGACTTGTTCTTGGATGTCATTCTTATGCTTTGCTTTAAAATTTTGAGGAGATTTCATGGGGATTGTTTTGGCATCACTCACCCTTGGATAGGAAAGAAGTGGTCATGTATGGGGGAAGGGCCTTATTTGGACCTCAATAGTGTAGAGTCTCCTCTCATGGTAAGAGGAGGGAAAGAGGGTAGGGTGTATGGACCCCTACTTGTCATCCCATACCTTGTATGAAAATTTGAATTCTTGAAGAAGGGAAGGAATGAATACCCTTGTTATATTGGCCCAAAAGGGTATTGTAGAAGAACGAAAGTTCTTGAATTTTAGCCCTGAAAAGTCTATGTTATGGTATGGTGATTGACATCTCCTATTGAGAAAATCCACCTTCCCCCTATTTTGGTTCAATGTTGAACCTATTATGCAAAACTGGGTTGGGAATGCATGCTTGAATTGTTCATCTTAGTATGTTGTTTAACCTCCATGTTGGTTCTTGTCTTTCCCATGGTTCCCTTGATGCATTGAAGACATTGGTAAAGGTCTCTTGTGAAAGCCCTAGAAGAAAATTTAATTGAATTGTAACATTATGTAAAATTGTATTTTAAATTTTGATGTATTTGGAAAAGACGTCAAGTTTTCTTACTCATTCTTTCCCGTCATTAAATTTTATAATTGACAAAATCAAATTTGATTAAGAATTATGCATCTCCTTGTATTCTAAATAAAAGGAACATATACCTTGTTATATGATGATTAATAAAACATAACCTTATTCACATCCTTGTATTAGTATGCTTGTTCAAAGGAATCTATGTTTTCACTAGGATAGAAATCACTCCTAGTATAACAAAAAAAAACATATCAACATTTAGAAAAAAAAATTGGCTTCAAAAAAAAATGTGCATCTCCAAAAGTAAAAAGCTCTCTGGAAAATTTATGAGAGAAAATTTTAATTCCCCCAAGTTCACAGAGAATATTCTCTGAATTATTCCTCTTTTAAAATTCAACAAAATCATTTGCTAATTCTTTATCCCATATAAATTAAATAAATTCAAAATTAAAACATATAAATGTATATCCTTTTACCTTCTCTCAACAACAAAATTTTTAGCATTTACACCTAGAGCTATCTAGCCATCACTAAATCTAGCTTCAAATCACCTCCTGCTAAATTTGGGCCCAGGTTAAATGCATTAGCATTAAACTCCTTGTGGCAAAAGAGGCAAGGTACTTGCCTAGGTCTTCATGTCAATTCATATTTTTAAAAAAAAATGAAATTCACACCCACTTAAATTCTTATTTTTATTATCCCCATCTCTTACCCTTTTTTTTTCACTTCCCATCTTAATGCTAGGTGTGGACTAACCAGTCACCTACCACTGTACTTGGGCCACTTGATGACCATGTCATATCATTGAAAAGGTGAGCAAGGAAAGTCTTTTTTTTTAAAACATGGATTTAATATCCTTACCCCCCCCCCCCCATTATTCCATTCCCCATGTGCTTGTTTCTTGCAAAGCCCATCACCCACACAAGGAGAGGGTAGGTACTATATTGACAGACTTATGTCAGCGTGTCACTACCATGGGGGCAGCATGGGACAGGGGTAAGGAAGCTAGGCCACTTGGCTAGCTAGTAGATAGGTTAGGTTATTATAGTTTGGGTTAGTTTTAGTGTGTGTGGGGGTTAGTATGATATGTTATGTAGTATATTGTTAGTAATCTTTAGTTAGGATTTAGATTTATGTTTAATTTTAAATAGGATCAGCATTAATTTATTATTAGATTAGTAGTTAATTTATGATATTAGGAAGTGATATAATATTTATATGTTAGTGTAGATGTTAGTATAGGATAGTGACTTAGTTGTTAGATTATTTATTAGTTCTAATTTAAAAGTTTTAATTTAAAATTTTTATATTTTAATTAAAATAATTTTAGTGTTTTTTTAAAAATTAGTTTTATTGAATTGTGAGTTAGCCAAGTTGACTTCAATGTTGCCATTATTAATGTGGACTTCAATTTATAACAGTTTTAAATAAAGTTTAGACTTACTTATAGATTTATTTGAATTAATTCTAGGCATCAATTCTAACTGTAAATGATAGATTAATAAATTGGATTGTTACAAATATGTTGGAAAAAATATAAATTAAAATATAGATAGTAAAATTGATAATAAAGTTTACTCCATTGTATGTGTATATTAAGGTTAGTTTAGATTTTGGATTAAAGTTTTAATACATAGATAGCATGCATTGAATAGTTTAATTTAATTGATCTTCTAGATTTTCAACTCTTCTTAATGTTAAATGATTTAATTTGTAATGTCGATCAAGTTATTAAGCTAATAGAAGGGACTAGTTAATTAGTTCATCATAAGGTTAGTGGTATATTGATCATAATTAAATTGTAGCTAAAACAAGATTACATAATTAAGAGATAGATGTCATTTTAGTTACTAGGTCATTTCGACGTATTGAATAAGTTGTTGTGTTAATCCATTGCCATCCTTAGGAGGTAATATTTTAAGGAATTATTAAAAAAAATTGATGGATTAGGACTTAGTTAAATGGATTAATCATTTAATTTAATTAATTGATTTACTAAAAAACTTTCAGTTCACCCAAATTTTCTATTTATGAAATGTTCAAACCGAGTTGTAACTTTTTTTTATCGATGGTGAACTTGCATCTAGCTTCAAAGTACCTATGGTTATTTGAATTTTAAACTACTCAAACAATTAATTCGATTATAGTAAACATCTAAATCTTTTTCGACCACAGTATCTTATTGAATCTTAGTTCTTAAAGATTTCAAAAAATAAAAATAAAAAATTGTGTGTGTTTTGCCTATATATTTTGGGCATGACAAGTCTTATGATGTTTAAAACCTCATTATACCTCACTCCACCTTATTTCATGCCTTGTGATCATGTTGTACTGGTTGTTTGACCATCTTTGACCACCTAGGAAGCTTTTTGATGTTTCAAATGAGTTTGAGAATGTTCAAATTGGTTGGTCTAATCTTATGAGCATGATTTGTGTATGTATTTGTAAATATTGTATAATCCTATAATATTTTTTTATTTTTTATTATATACAAGATTCTACTAATGCTTGTATGTTTACATTTTGTATATTTATAGCCCAAATATTTTTTTGTGAAGAAAGACCATGTCTGTCAATATGAACCCAAAACAAAATAATGAGACAATTGCTAAATTGTGGTCTCAGTTTTGAAGGAAGTTGATAAATATAATTGTTCTTTCAAAAAGTGTAAGATCTTAAAGAATCAAAGAATTCTAGTCACAACAGCCTAGAGTCATTGTATGCAAAAAAGTAATGTTGAAGGGGGGCACAATGTTTATCAATTGGTCAATGTGGATTTTAAATTAGAGGAACATGGAGGTGTGAATATCCAAGCTAACGATAACACTCCCATTGAAGAAGATGATCACGTGGTAGATAATACAATTGAAGATGATGGTATTGGTGCAACTGATTGAGATGATCATGATGATGGTAATAGCACATCTGATAATGATGATGAAGATGGTCTTGATATAACTATACTTGAGAAGGGATACAAGTCCCTATACCAAGGCTCCCAAATAAATCTTCTATCTATTATACTATTGTTGGTGAACTTGAAAGTTATCATTGCTTTATCCAATGTAGCAATGTCACGTATGTGAAGCTATGCCATTTTTGTCATCTTTAATGTTAGCATACCATTACTATTCATTATATTAACAAATCATATTTGTTGTTGTAGGTTGACAGGTGAGTTTTTGTTACCACCATCAAACATTCTTCCTTGTTAGTACCAACAATTATCTATTATTATGAATCAAATTGGAATGAAGTATTTGACAATACATACATGTCCCAATGATCACATTCTATATCATAAACAACATGAATTTGCAACAAATACCTTGATTTTCATATTAGTAGATATTGGTCAAATCAAATAACAAAATAAGCACCTCACAAGGTTCTTTGATTCATTCTCATTATTCCACATCTTGAACAATTATTCAAGTGCACTAGCTTGGCACAATTTATGGATTGTCATGCACACAATAGAAGTCAAAATGACATTATGTGAATGCCTATGGACAATTATGCATTTAAGAACATAGAAGATAGGTGGCCAATATTTAAAGAAGAACTTCATAATCTGAAGATTTCATTGGTAGTAGATGGTGTCAATCCATTTGGAGATATGAGATTTGTTTACTCAATGTGGCCTATTTTTGTTATTAACAATAGCATTCCACCTTGGATGTCCATAAAGAAGGAGCACATAATTTTTTCAATGATTGTACTAGATATATTTTCATTTAATAGTTATCTAACTTAATCTATAAGCACCGCTTCAAAATGGTCATAATAATTATGTAGTATTTATGTTCATTCAACTAGGTAAGTACCAAGCTAAAGATATAAACATGTATATTGAGCCCCTTATTGATAAGTCATTAAAGTTATGGATTGGGTCACTATTTATGACATCTCTAGATCAATAGGACAAAGAAAATTTCAATTATATGCAATGCTTATATGGACAATATATGATCTCCCTTGGAAAACTCCATTTTGCAGTATGTTATATTGTAAGGTCACATATTTTTAGTATTTTATAGTGTTTACACATTATTGTTGTATGTTAAGTTATGCATCATAATTGTACATGATCTCTTAGGTCTTTAGACAAAGAAAAAATTTGCATGTCCAGTTTGTGGTTCGAAGATGAAATCTTGTCATTCAATAAGTTTAGGAAAGTAGGCATTCAATGAGTTTAGGCACTTTCTCTATAATAATCATAAGTATTGAATTACTAAAAAACATCTTTTTAATGAGAAGGAAGAGACAATATCAAAGCTACGAAGAATGACACTTCATCTGTGGAATTTGGAATATAATAGACTAAATCATCAAGATAATGTCATTCCATCTAATGATTTTTGTTTGAAGATTATATTTTAATATTTTTTATTTAGTAATTATGTAATTGATGCTTGTGAGTTGTACTACAAGGATCACCCAATCATACATTTGTTTGATGCTATGCATATTGGAAAGAATGTAACACAGACACTATGAAAAATATTGAATAAAATATGTTACACAAAAAAAATTACCAAAATTTGTAATGACATTCATGAATCTAATCATGCACTAAAAATTTCTATTGAATCAAATAGTAATAGAGACCACACAAATACAAGTGTCCTTCCTTGGTTATAAACAGAGTAGCAAAGTGATATATTAAAAGAAGTCTTAAAAAAATTCTCATAGAATTTGTTGCAAATATAAGCAATCTTGTATCAAAGTAAGGTAATTTTGGGCCAAGGTTGAAAACATGCGATTGGCATACCTTTCTCAAGGTAAATCATGTTTTCTATTTACAATATAATTATAAAATTGTATGTACTTTTTATTGCATTATTTTATAATATATTGAAAATAAACAAATTTAATTATTGTAGTGCATCCTACCTCTATCCATCCCACACTAGTCAAGTTACCTTAATTAATAAGTTTTCCTTTTCAAAATCTAAAAAATAATTCCTTGTTGAATAATCAATACAGTAAATTAATAAGCAATATGCAAACACCCATGAAGACATAGAGTAGACAAATCTTTCAATAAAATTCTATAGTGGATTTTCAAACCCTACCTCAAAACCACAACTAAAATATGAGACAATCTGTGAACGCATGCAAATCCAAATCCTCTGAAACTTTCAATAATTCTTTTTGATCCAATTTTAAATTTTTCTCTCTAAAACCTATGTGTAATTGTAAAATGAGTTCTAGATCTCTGATAAAGAGTTCTCCCCTAAATTGGGGCTCTGATTATGTAATCATGAGAGGAAACTCACTGATAAATTACTATTTATTACTTTATTACCTTTTTACCTTTTCATGCACAACTCTTTTAGATATTTAATTATAAAATATCATAATTAAAATAATTAGCTTTCTCTCTTTAATTAATTTTTGAAGTATTTTTAATAATATATTTATTAATTTAATTAATAACATTATTTAGAGTTTATTATTAAAATAAAACTCCTAAATAATTATCATTAAATTAAATAAATATAACTATGCCACAATTAGAGCTATAACTTTATCTTTAAATTTCATTCTTTTATATTTTATTTTCCTCCAGTTTATTAATTAGTGCAAGCACTAATTAAAGCATAGTTTATTATTTAAATTAATAATTATAATCAAAGATCATTATTTAAATGCAACTCTAATTTAATTATTATTAAATAAATAATTATAATAAAAAAATATTAAATCTTTAATATGTTAATTCTCATTTTGTCTAACTTCTTAGATTAGACTTTTAAATTAAATAATTTAAACTAAAGTACATATTTAATTAATTAATAATTAATTAAATAAGATCATATTCTAATTTCTCTTTAACCAATTTTCCAAATTTAGATTTCTAGAAATTAAGATTTTTAAATTAAAGCACAGATTTAATTAAATATTCTCATACTTTAATATTTTCTTTTTAATCAACTAATATTTAATAATTCTCAGTATTATATGATTAACTAAAATATTATAATTAAATTATTTACCAAATAAATCACATAGCAAAATCCACATAAAAGAAACATTACCAAAATAAACCAAAGCTCAAAATCAAACAACACAGACAAAGATAAATTTGCAAATTTTTAAAAAAGTTGAAAAGTCAATTACGAGTCCTCCTTGCAAGACAAGTATTTAAGTTATGGCTAGAAATTGGACCTGAACATTATCTCCCCATTCTTACCATTGAGTTATTGTGATAGGGCATGCTCATCTTGGCAATTTAGGGAAGTCAATGCCCAATACCTTACATTTGCATAAAAGAAGAGCATGTACATGTATATAAATATATCTAAACTAAACAAATAATAGTAGGGAGTGATACATCGTGTAGATCCTAACTAGCAAGTGACTATGACTCCCTCCCTTAACCACATCAAACACGACAAATAGAAAGATGAAATAGACACATGCATCATACACATGCAAGATTGGGGTAAGTACCATAATAATTATAAGGAACATCAAATGCTCAGAGAAAATAATGTATTGTTACAAATATGAAGTAACCATTATTAAAGCATCATCTGACATTGCTATGAAAGGAATCACATTTATTAACTACAGATCATTAAATCATCATTAATGCACTAGTAACCATAATCATTAAACAACACATGAAATATAGTCAACTAAGTAATCATCATTGATATATCTCTAGTCCAAGTTATGAAATAATATCCTAATTATAAATCCAATATCCTTGAAACTGACACATGCATGAAATAGGAATAAAAAGAGTTTGGTCCCCAGCCCTAGCCCCCATTGCAAGCCACTCCTATAGACATGCACCTAGACTACCTTCTCAAAAATTGCAAACCATGATAGTGTCTCATACCACAAAAAGTAATTGATCAAATTCGGTTCCTTAACAAACAACTCAAAAAATAACATTAGTTCTCAAAACCCAAGTTCTCATAATTGCTCAATAGCATAAAACTCATAAAACATAAATCTCAATTCAAATAATAAAATTAATTATGACATCTAATCAAATAATTATAAAAAAAAATCTTTAAAACTGCCTCTAGTTCACATCTTAACTTGGCCAACTAAACAACCCACAAAGAAAAATTATCATGAAAATAAACGTCACAAGACTACAAATAGAATATTAGAAAATACATAGTTTTCAGCCACATTATTTAATTCCACCGATTTCTCTTGTTTAATTTGGGTCATAAGGATGTGTTTAAAAATAAAGTAAGGATATATATGTTAATATAAATTGTTATGCTAATATTCTTATTTAAAATAATAAATATTTAAATATCCAATGTTTTTGTGCATATAAAATATCATGCAATATTATCATGTTATTAATTTAAATAATCTTAAATCATAAATGATTTAATTAATAACATAAATGTATATTATTGTATTTAAATATTGATATTATTTTCAATTTCTAAAATATTAATATGACTTATATTTAAGTGTAATATTAATATTTATCTTTCTTTTAGTTCATAATGCAATTAGAGATAAAATTATAAATTTTATTTTATTTTTTTATAATTTCTCTCTTAAAGTCAGATATTTATTAACCAAATGATTACAAACTAAACTATACTAGCTTCTCTTAAAATATAATAAAATTATAAATATTTATTTATTAATTTCACTCTTGCATTAATAATTATAAAATTATATATATGTAACCAAGAGTTTAATTAGACTTAGATAATCACTAATACTAACATTCACTTTAACTAAAAGAATAATATTTATTTAATTTTAGAAATTAATAAATTATTATTATTATTTTAAATAAATAAATCTAAAAATTATATTATATTTTTCTAAAATAAAATAAAACATGCAATTAGTATTTTTGCATGTCTTTGATCTCTCAAATCATGCAAGCATACTATACTTAGTTTTCTATTTTTAGCATGCATGTAATCATACTATACTTAGCTTTCTACTTTTAGCATATTTGTTTTCACATACATGTAACCTTACTATACTTAGCTTTCTATTTAGCATATTTGTTTTCACATGCATGCATAAGTTTAGTTAAATCATGCTTTCCTCTCAATTAATCTTTTTTCTTTTTTCAATAAATTTTACAATTAAATTATTTTAGATATAAGAATAATATTTATCTATATTTAGAAAATTCATGATAATCACAAGATCTTAATGACAAATTTAAAATTGAAAACCTTACTGTTTAATTTATTATTTTTTTCCAATTTTTCAAAATTGAATTTTTTCTATATTAAAAAGGGGTTTAAAACAATACAGTCATAATAATTTTCTACAGTTTTTCTGTAGTCAAGTTATCTTGATTAATAAGTTTCCTTTTCAAAATTTACAAAATAATTCCTTATTCAACAATCACTACAGTAAATTAATTAGCAATATTCAAACACCCAAAAAGACACAACGTAGATAGATCTTTCAATAAAATTTTACAGTGGGTTTTCAAACCCTACCTCAAAACCACAACTAAAATCTGAGACAATCTGTGAATGCATGCAAATCCAAAACCTTTGAAACTTTCAACAATTATTTTTTATCCAATTCTAAATTTTTTCTCCCAAAATCTGTGTGAAATTGTAAAATGAGTTCCAGATCTCTAATAAAGAGTTCTCCCCTAAATTGGGGCTTTGATTGTGCAATCATGAGAGGGAACTCACTGATCAATTATTGTTTATTACTTTATTACCTTTCTATCTTTTCATGCACAACTCTTTTAGATATTTAATTATAAAATAACTTAATTAAAATAATTAGATTTCTCTCTTTAATTAATTTGTGAAGCATTTTTAATAATATATTTATTAATTTAATTAATAACATTATTTAGAGTTTATTATTAAAATAAAACTCTTAAATAATCATCATTAAAGTAAATAAATATAACTACACCACAATTAGAACTATAACTTTATCTTTAAATTTTATTCTTTTATATTTTATTTTCCTCCAGTTTATTAATTAGTGCAAGCACTAATTAAAGCATAGTTTATTATTTAAATTAATGATAATCAAAGCTTATTGTTTAAATGCAACTCTAATTTAACTACTATTAAATAAATAATTATAATAAAGCAATACTAAATCTTTAATATTTTAATTCTCATTTTGTCCAAGTTCTCGGATTAGACTTTTAAATTAAATCATTTAAATTGAAGTACATATTTAATTAATTAATAATTAATTAAATATCATCATATTCTAATTTCTCTTTAACCAATTTTCTAAATTTAGACTTCTAAAATTTAAGACTTTTAAATTAAAGCACATATTTAATTAGTTTTTTTAATTAATTAAATATTCTCATACTTTAAAATATATTTTTTAATCAAATAATGTTTAATAATTCACAATATTATATGATTAACTAAAATGTTATAATTAAATTATTTATCAAATAAATCACATAGTGAAATACACATAAAAGCAATGTTACCAAAATAGACCGCTCAAAATTAAACAACATAGACAAAGATAAACACGCAGATTTTTAAAAAGGTGAAAAGTTAGTTATGAGTCATGCTTGCAAGACAAGTATTTAGGCTATGGTTGGGATTGGACCTAAACATTATCTCTCCATTCTTACTATTGAGTTATTGTGATATGACACGCTCATCTTAGCAATTCAGGGAAGTTGATGCCTGATACCTACATTCTTCATAAAAGACAAGCATGTACATGTATATAAATATATCTAAACTAAACAAGCAATGGTAAGGAGTGGTACATTGTGTTGATCTTGACTAGCAGGTGCCTACAACTCCTTCCCTTAACCACATCAAATATAACAAACAAAAAGATAAAATAGACACATGCACCATACACATGCAAGTATGTGGTAAGTACCATAATAATTATAAGTT
Source organism: Cupressus sempervirens (assembly GCA_028749045.1). Taxonomy (NCBI): domain Eukaryota; kingdom Viridiplantae; phylum Streptophyta; class Pinopsida; order Cupressales; family Cupressaceae; genus Cupressus; species Cupressus sempervirens. Next base: position 90,155,752 of record CM053791.1, on the reverse strand, counting down.
AAACATCAAATGCTTAGATAAAATAATACATCATTACAAATATGAAGTAATCATCAATAAAGGATCATCTGAAATTGCTATGAAAGGAATCACATTTATTAACTATGAATCATTAAAGCATTATTAATGCACTAGTAACCATAATCATTAAACAACACATGAAATATAGTCAACTGAGTAATCATCGTTGATATATCTCTAGTCCAAGATATGAAATAATATCTTAATTAAAAATCCATTATCTTTGAAACTAACACATGTATGAAATAGAAATAAAAAGAGTTTGGTAAATATAATGAAAAAATAACTATGGGTGGGCATTATAATGATGGTATGGATTCAAAAATCTCAAAAAAATGGTTGCTCATTAACATGGGATGGTGTTGCATCATTCATTAAAGAAGCTTATTGTAATGGAGATCTCAATTTTATGCCAATGGTACTTGATCTAGCATATGGTTTAAAAAGTAGAAAGGTACATATAAGATTACTAATAATGACACAAGTTTATTATCAACTCATGAATCGATGTAAATAATATTGACATGTTTAAATCATTGCAAATCAAACACCACAAAGATATGTACTACCATGGTTGTAAATTTTGCATAAAAATGTTAGACAAAATGAAGAAAACTTTTGATTATGGAATAAGTGTAGTCTTTGAGGCCTCTAATATTTCATCTAGAAATGACATACATTCTTAACAATCTAAAAATTGATACTATGGAATTTTGGATGATATACTTGAGTGCAACTTTAACTCATTCAAATTAGTTCTATTTGTCATCAAATGGTACAAGCTATGACTGAATCAAAATGATCCTAATAGGACTATTATTGAACATGATAGTGGATTTACAATGATTAATATAGGGTCATTTGAGCTAGTTGGAGATGAGCCCTATGTTCTTCCAAGATAATATGAGCAAGTGTTTTACTTTAGCATTCCACATAAACCGGTTTGGTCATTTGTCATTAGACATGATATAAGAGGAAGGTTAGTAAAGTATAATGTGATAGAAGAAGAAGATACTAAAGAATTAAAATATGAAGTAAATGATGATCATGAATGACTTTTAGACAATGATGATGAAGAAGAAGAATATGATGATGATTTTGGTGGCACTGACGATGACGGTGATGATGATCATGATCATGATCATGATCATCATGATGAAGATGTTGGTGATCAAGGAAATTATGGTCATGATGATGAATGTCATGATAATGGTGATGAAGATGATGGTGGTGGTGGTGATGAATTTAGTGGTGGTGTTGGTTGCGATGATGATGACGACAAAGACAATGATGAAGGGGACAAGTACAATGATGGTGATGATGATTATGATGACATGGATGAAGAAGATGATCAATGACATTGTCAATGATATGTATGTCATACTATGATCAATTTCAAATATGAGGTATTGATTTATTCATAGAAATTTGCGTGACTTATATATTTTTATAATTAAGTTATTATGTGTTGAACTCTAATATCATGGAGTATATACAATAATTTTTCATAGGTACCACACATAAAGTAGAGGTAATGAATTAAAAAATATACAATGATTTCAATGAATGAATCATGTAATTTTTGTCTTCTATGAAATTTGTAGCATACATATTATGTAATTTTTTTCTAACTTAAAATAAATGATTTACGTATGCATACATATCATATTAATGAATGTTATGTGATTGTATTGATTAAATGTTATAGTTCATAAATGGAAGAATGAATGAATGAATGAAGCATGTAATTAGATGTTAATGGGGAATTTAGATTGATGTTAGGGGGATAGGGACTGAGGCCAGATGAGCTTCCACCTTCATGTGCTCGGCCTTGTTAAGTAGAGAATATAAAAGTATTCTTGAAACCAAGTGAAGCTCAAACTAACATACCTTCATTATTTAATCAATTTCATTCATTCTAGGTCTTTTCTCATAAGTGCATTTTGAATGTGTCATTGTCAAGAAACTATCAAATAACAAACTAGAAGGGCCAATACTCAACTTGGCTGGCATTATTTGGTGTTGTTGGAGGTGTAGCCTTACCTTGTATGAACACCACAATTTCAAGGTAAGACTTCAAAACAACCACTTTACTGAATGAATTCAATTACTTTTCATTATAATTTTAATGTTATCTTCATCATATAATATTAAATCACTGCTACCCATGGTATTCAGTCAAAGTGTCGTGCCTCTTTGTTTTCGCTATTCAATTGTAGATGCTCAAGATAACTTCAATATGTTAACTTTTTTCTTTTTATTCAAGGTGGTTTCCTAGTACAAAATGGGCTATAGTAGTAGGCCTCTCAATGGCTAGATGTCATCTGGATAATGTAATAATCTTACTTGCTTCTATAATATCAAAATTAGAACTTTTTCTTATTCATGACAAAATTGAGTCATGAATACAGTTTTAGTTCATTCATATTGAAATTTTCACTACATTTGAATTTAAGCACTGATATGATAAAATCACTTTCAAATTTTCATATAGGTATTTAATGTAAATTTGAAGCAAGTTGCATAGTTTAGTACTATTCCATGGGGTGCAATTATAGTTGTAGGGTATGGTGCTGGTGTTGTTTTAGACTTTTTGGTTCAATCTGCCTATTTAGTCACTATAGTGTGCAAAATCATGCAGGTTAGTTAAAGATTATTCTTGTTAGAGATAAATTACTTATGTAGTCATAAGATTTTCAAGTAAAAACCTTGAATTGTGACAATTTTAAATAATGCTTTTGTTGTCAAATTTTTTCTTAGCTCCCAATACCATATTTATCATCAGTCTGCCACTTTTGCAATGTGTTTATCATAAGGAATGTTGCACTCACAAAATTGTTATTGGTCTCCAAATATTGTTTTGTATTTATTGATTTCAATACTTGCAAGAATGAATTCATTTGATATAAATAATTTACGATAGAGCATGTGGGTGCATGGTCATGACTAGTCACCCTTATATATTAACATATATTAGTTAACAATAATAATTACTAATTCAAATTGATTAACATTACACCAATTCATTATTGTATATAACTCACACATAATACTTGCATTAATGATAATACCAAATAAGGATCAACATTTATGGTCAAACTGATAATCATATGAGATAACTAAAAATAAATGGTGCATTGTCCCACCTACAACTTCACAAGATCTGCAACCACAAAAAAACAAAAATGATTCTAGGGAACTCCAAAAAGCTCAAGAAAGCTCCAAAAATTTGTGTGTGCACACTTCATGGAAACCTAAAAACTCCTACTCTACTATGTATAAATATTTTCAAGCAAAATAAATTAAACAAAGCCATTAACTGGCTTTTTGAAGTAGTTTCCCTTCCTCGCGTGCTAATTTTTCCTTCCATACATGTGGAAGACTGAAAATAATAGCAAGCACAATAGGAACACTATTGCATAGAGTACCTTCCCAGTGCTAAAAAAAAATGAAGCTCTCCAACACTAAGACATTGTCTTAACAAGAAAAATGTGCTTGATCTTCCTTGTGAAAATATTTCTAATGCTTTGGAATGAGCATAATTGGGGGTGAGATGCATTTTTGCAAAGCTAGATACCTTGTAGGGCATCCTCTTGATGGCTTTGGGTCTAGGTAATCAACCATGACTGTGTTGTTCTCTACAACACTTGTATCCTCTTGGCCAACAGGGGTTAGCTATGATGGTATGGCTAATAATGTGTGTGTCTCTATTTGTTGTAGAAGGGGAGGACTACTCTACCTAAAGAGAGAAAATTTCCACTTTGGAGTCTTTTGTGCTTCATTTTCTTGCATCTAGGCATGCTTGAGCTTCATCTCCTCTTCTATAACAGTCAATTTCCTAGCAAGATCCTCCTAAAATTGGGCCACTCTCACCTTCCACTCCAAAGAATGGAAATAGGCCATAAATGTAGTTTTGGTTGGAACATTTTCCAATGCATGATAGAGAGGAAACATCAATTTCACAATTTCATGGAAGAAATAAAAGACACAGAGGTAAATATGACAAAAGCATCAGCATTGTTGGGAAGTATTATTCTTCAATAAGCGGCTATGGGGTTAGAACTTGAAAGAATCCTTAACTAGCTAATTTATAGTCATTTCAATCCACATTTAATGGGGTTTACACTTTACTAAGAAACAACATCAAAATTAGGTTTTACAGGGACCTAAAACCTCATAAAATATCCAATAAAAGTACCCAAGTTTTACAAGGACCTGGAACCTAGTTTAAAGACTAGAAAAAAACTAGTAAATAGGACCAAAAACATAAACCATTAACTACAACTAGCAAAAAAGACCAAAAGCTAAGACAAAAGCTAGAGATCAAAACCTAGTGAGAGCTACTACTGTAGCTCTTTGATCATTTTGACAACCTCTTTTCAATCTCTACAGTGTCTTGAATGGAATCAGCAACTAAAACACCAGTAGCCTCCTGAGCTCGCTTCCTAGAACTCTGGTTGGTTCTCTTGCTTGAACCCCCTAGTGATACGATCTCTTCCTTTGTGCATTTTCCAAGACTGGCAGTAGTAGCGTAGATACTGGAAGTCACCTGTTCCATTTTATTACCACTTTCCTTAATAAGCATTTGGAGGTTTTGTTCATAATCCTTGAGTTTGTTTGGGATTTTTCCCACCTACACTTCCAGCTGGCTAATTTTGGCATGGTCAATATCCTAGTTTTGTTGCACAATATCCATTTTCTTTTTTAGACCCATAATTTCATTATATATCCATGAATCAACTTGGAGAATGGAATTGGCTTTTTACTTAGCAGAGTGCAAAAAGGAAATCATAGTTTCCCTCTATGGAGAATCATTCTTTTCCTCTTCCACAACCTCTCTAGTAGGAGAAGCAATCTTATCTATCTATTCCTCCTCCCTTATAGCAGTAGGGTCCTCATTTTTGTCATGTTCCATAACCTCTCTAGTGGGTGAAGCAATCTTAATAGTTTGATCCTCCTCCCTCATAGTAATAGGGTCCTCTTTAGCCTTTTCCATCTCTTCTTCACCAGCATTAGTATCACTATGATTACCCTCATCACTAGTATTACCCTATTCTATTTTATCTTCATTGTTTTCTTCCTCATCCTCTTTCCCCCACTTTTTCTTTTGCTCTTTGAGTAACTTTTGAGATTAGAACTAAAATCTCCAATATCTGTGTTTTCCTCTTCCTTTAGAGTATCATCCTCTTTCCTTTCAAAGTTCTCAGACTCAGTTTTTAGTTTCACCTTGTCCTCTTGAGAATGTGAGGGTTTTTGTCCAAGAATCCTCTTCTTACCCTTAAAATTTTCTTCATTCTTATTCTTTTTAGAATGAGAATCAATAAAAAAACCCTTATTTTTATGTAATGAAGGAGTGGAAACAATGGAATTTCTTTTATAGTAACCCTCAATAAAGAGAATTAAACCTTCATGTAAAATAGGATGCAACTCCTTCCTATGAGCATGCAAACTTTGAAGCAAAGAAAATCGCAAATAGAAAGGAAAAGATAGTTTATCCTTATGTCTAAAATGATGGAGAAAGACAAAATGAAATTTATGTACTCTTTTATTTCTACCATCCAGAGTGAAATACTCATGGGTATAGGAGAGCACATCCTACCAAATTTCCTTTATTTGCTCCACATCATAGAAATCTCCACTTTTTTCTAGATTTTTCTTCTCAGCATCTGTTTTAGGAATTTTTTTGAAAGAAGCATTAGAAATGCTAGTTTTTTTAGTGAATTTTATGCCTTTTGTGGGTAATCCTATGATCTCAACTATGAAATCCTCCATCAATTTCACAGTAACACCATGTAAAAAGACCCTATCCTTAGTCCAATTTTTGAAAAGGGTCATGGTGACATGCAATTTGAACCTATGTAGGCATTCCAAATAACTAGTTGCCTTCCCCTTCTACAAAATCTTCCAAACATCCTTCCTAGCCTTCCATTCATCACAATTTTTGGATTCTTGTTTCTGTGGCTCACCTCCTATTTTCAAAGAATTACAAAGAATGGCTAAAACTAGAAGCAAGTGAAAGCTGAAAGTAAACAAGTTAAACAGATACCAAATTTTCATCACATCACATAAAACCTACTTTAGAGATGATACATGCAAATCTCGCCTTGTAATCACATAAATGTACCTCCTCAGGGAAGGAACACTGACAACCGTAGGCCCACTACCAAAAATCATTGAATTTCTAATCTTGGCATATCTTTCCCACCTTCACATGAGTAACATCATAATTAATAAGGTCTTTAAGATCAATGTACTTATATAGCTCACCAATCCACATCATTTTATAACCCATCTGGACTGCATAATTGGCAACCCAATTAGCTACCCCATTAGTCTCATGATAAGTGTGGTATATTATGACTTTTTCAAATTTATTAATTAGAGATTTAATCTCCATGATCGTTTCCTCAATTGACCAAGTAATTGAATTTTTGTTATTGAGTATGTTAATAATATTTAATGAGTCACCTTCGAACCATAGTTTAGGGTAACCCAAATCAGTTGCTAACTTCATAGTGTATGGAGTAGTAGTAGCTTCAGAAATGTGGCTATTAGAATTACCTATAGGAACTATAATGGCATCAATAATATTGCCAGAATGATCTCTTAAGACCCCTCCACATCCTACTCTTCCTGGATTGCCCTTTGCAGCACCATTAAAGTTCCCTTTAATCCATCCATTAGGGGAAGTATTCCATCTAGAAGTTAATCTTGGGTTATCAATTTTCAATTTAGGACCTTGTGATTGCAAAGGATTGTCAATTTGAAAAGTTTGAATAGCTTTCCTCTAAGATTTGAAATTTTCCTTTATTTTTGTAACAATATTTTGTCCGAGCACCCATCTTGGAAAATCTTTATTTCTAAAGATTATATTATTTCTTTCTTTCCAGATACCCCTCCAAAGATGGGAAAGACTTATTTTCCATAGTAGTTGAACATCAAGATCCCTAGAAGGACACTTCCAAATTTTTAAAAAAAAGTTCAATATTTTTTTGATGAACCCAAGATATATTCCAGTAGTTGAGAATCTCAGCCCAATCTTGTTGACTGTAAGAATAGTTCAAGAACAAATGGTCTTTGTCTTAAAATCCATTTTTACATAAGATACATCTATTTACCACATTAATACCTCTTTTTAATAGATTATCATGGGTGAGGATTTTATTTTGAAGCATAATCCAGTAAAAAATGTTTGTTTTAGGTATGAGACCATTAATCTAAGCTTGTGACCAAAAAGGATGATTACCCTTCTCTTTAGAAGTAAAGAGAGTAGAAACTTTGAATTGACCACTAGGATCAACATTCCATATCATCTCATCCTCATAAGTAGGATATAGAGAAAAAACATTCAAACTTAATTGTATGTTATTGAAGCCTTGATCAATATTAGTCAAATTCACCCAAGAATTGTTATGCCAATAATGACTCACTAAAATGCCATACCTTTTCTTACATATGTCAACTTGAGTAGTATCTTGAAATTTTTCTAGAAAAGGATGATCCATTAACCAAATATCTTCCCAAAATATCACCTTTTGCCCATTTCCAATTTTCCAAGAGCAATCCTTTCCAAGAATATTCTTTGTCCCCTGAATTGCACCCCATATGGTAGATGGATGAACATCAGGAGAAGAAAGGAAATCAGCTAGAGTATTAACATTAAAAAGGTACTTATGTTTCCATATGGTACTCCATTCATTGTCATCATGATAAGTTCTCCAACCTTGTTTAGCCAACAGAGCTCTATTCATACTTCTTATTGTCCTAATTCCCAGTCCACCTTCTCTAATAGGCTTACATACTTGGTCCCAAGCAATCAAAGGTAGTCTCTTTTTTTCCTTAGTCCTAGTCCATAAAAAATTCCTCTAAATTTTTTTAATAGTATCTGCAAATTTCACTAGAATTATAAAAAGGCTCAAAGCATAAGTAGGTATACTTTGAAGACAAGCTTTGAGAAGAGTTAACTTACCTGCCTGACTTGAAAGATTTCCTTTCCAAAACGCCAACTTCTTATTGAATTTATTTATGAGATCTTCCTAGAAGGAATCAAGAACTTTCAAACCTAAAGGTAGACCCAAATAGATTGAAGGGAAAGATCCAATAGAACACCAAGGATATTAGCAATTTTATTATGTCTAGGAATAGGGTTGTTAATAAAAAACATAACACTTGTATTCCAATTAATCAATTGACTTGAAGGTGAAGAATACAAATTTAGAGCTTGCTTCAAGTTTCTAGCTTCATTGACTTCAGATTTACCCATAAAGATTGTATCATCAAAAAACTAACCATGAGAGCAACTAAGAAGTTGGGAAGAAGGTTGCAAACCTTTATAACACCTTTTTGAACCAAATCCCCTATGTATCTCCCTAGACAATCAGCCATAATAACAAAAAGAATGGGGGGTAAAGGGTCTCCTTGTCTTAGACCATGGGAAGGATTGAAAAAATGAGAAGAACTATCATTGACCAAGATAGCTATAGAAGAGGTTGAAATCAACTGATAAATAGCTCCAACAAACTTATGGTCAAAACCAAAAGCATGTAAGATTTTAGATAGGAATGCTCATTCAACTCTATCATAGGCCTTAGCAATGTCCACTTTCATAATAAAACCTTGATTATTGGAACATGACAAAGAATGAATATTCTCATGGGCTAAGATAATAGAATTAAGAATTTGTCTACCTGGGATGAAGCCATTTAGCTAATCAAAAATAATTGAAGGAATCACCAGAAGTAATCTAGAAGTAAGGACTTTGGAAATAATCTTATAGAAAGAATTACAAAGGTTGATCGATCTAAACTAATCTAGAGAATCAACTCCAATCTTCTTGGGAATCAGATAGGGGAATGTAGAATTGATTTCTTTTAGCATTTGTTTTGCTCCATAAAATTTCTTCACAACATCACAAACATCTTTTCCAACAAGTTTCCATAATTTTTGAAAGAAAAACATGGGAAAACCATCTAGACCAGGTGCTTTGTCTCCTCCTAGAGAACAAATAGCTTTGAAAATTTCTTCATCTTTGGGAATAGAGCTTAATAATTTATTATGTTCCTTTGAAACCAAAGGTAGAATCACTTTGAGAAAATCAGGCTAGTGGTCGAAATTAATATTAGGATCAGAAATCATTAAAGAAGAGAAAAAGGTAACCATTTCTTCTATAATGTCTTTATCCTCATTAATCTTCAGATCCCCCTTTTTCAGATGTGAAGTGTGAGTTTTAGCTCTGTGCTTAAGGGTAGAGTGATGAAAGAATCTAGTATTTTTGTCACCTTTGCTCAACCATATCAATCTTGATCTCTGTCTCTAGTAGATTTCTTCTTTAGTAATGATGTCATGATATTGGGCAACTTATCATTTTCTTTTGTAATAAGGTCAAGAGTGCATCCTTCCTTCTGAATTTTATCCTGAATTTTTTGGATGTCTTCCTTGATAGTAGATTTATTCTCAAAAATATTACCAAAATAATTTTTGTTCCATATTTTAACTTCTTTTTTAACGTTTTTGAGCTTGAAAGCTACTTTTTAGAGAGTAGTACCTTCAATGTCTATATTCAAACTAAGGATGTTGCAACCACATCTTTACTAATATGCAACGTTGATGATGATTAGGATGAGTTTCTCTAGGCTACCTCATGGATGTACCAAACCACTGGAGATGTATATTATCTCAAATGTATTACTAATAATGTAGATTGCTTAGGGGGTACTGGATGGGCAATGACAAAATTTAGCTAGGATGTCAAATATGTAGGCCTCCAAGTCCTTGCAGCCAAGGTACTACAAGAATATAGCACTCTTCATGAGAAATTTCCTTACATTATGTATGACTTTCTTATTAGATTTATTGTTTATATGATACAATTCACATGAACTTTAATGAATTTATTTGTGTACTGAAGGTCTTGATGCAAGGTCAAGGTGGGAAGTACAATTCTACTTTGCAAAAATATCAATCCAAGGTCGAGTTCTTCCTCTGTGCTTGCCTCCAAAACAATCTACCAGGTTCCAATGTTGATGTTACTCCTGGTAAGCATTATAAGACATCAACTTGAATTTAATTCCATTTGAACATTGACTAAAGACAATATTACTTACACCCAGATTCCACTAATTCACATGGTTACAAAGTCAATGTAATGCCCTTTGTATTTTAGCTTTGGATTTAATTGTGTAAGTTTTTTTAGCATTAACTTTACTCAGATTATTTCTATTAAAATTGTACTCAAATTACCTAATTTCAACAAAAAAGAAGCTCATGTGTCCATCCACATAAGTACAACTAATAGAGCTTCTTAAGCTTGCGCAATCTTAGGTTTGTCTCTGCATAAACTTAGATTTATTCACATCTTTCCTGTAAATGTTCAAAATAAAATAATTACATTCACATGTTTAGTTTACTGCATTAATTAAAACCCACATGAAAAAAAAAATTCATAATGTAATTGGTTTCCTATCAATTTTTTTGTCAATGTGACTGAATGAATTTCACTATTTCAAAAAGGCAAGAAGATAACTCATTTTCTTCTTTGATTGAGTTGTAGGTTAACACATGTCCTTTTGAGGTTAACATTTTATATTAACTGTTTTCATTGTTTTGGAGAAGCACTTTCATGCTCCTTCCAAAATAGAAATTTCTATTTTGGAAGAAGCATGAAAGTGCTTCTCCAAAACAACAAAAATGGTTAATACCAAATGTTATCCTGGTCAGGACACATGTTAACCTGCAACTTAGTCAAAGAAAAAAATGAGCTCACTAGGGTGAAGAGCAAACTAAACTAACTTGGTTAATAAAGAACCCAATCCAACTAGTAAAAAGAGTTGGATAACATGAGATGTTAGCCACCAAGTTTTGTCAAACTTCCAACCAATCTTGGTTGAAACATAACAAATCTTGATTGAAATTTTGACCAAGGCACCAACAAGAGCACCATCATGGGTTTGGTATCTTGGTCAGATGGTCCAATCTTTTCAACCAACGTTCATTGAAGTTTTGACAACCACAATGACTAAATGTGCATTGACCATTTGACATAAACAAGGATTCATCAAAATTTTGACAAGAAAAGTATCAAAAAATCCATTGGTCGATCATTCAACCAATTTGGATGGAAAATTTGACCAATTATGTGTCAAAAAAAAGAGGCAATTTCTACTAGTGACTCATTGCAAGTGGAGCTCTCCTATACCATGTGATAAAATAGAATACAAACTCCTAGATGTCTACATGAAAACTAATATAAAAGTGAATTATCCTAATTGCACTTAAATAAATTATAATCATTAATATTTAATTACACCAACAAACCCTCCTTGTGCCCTTTTTCTCTTTTTAGTATTAGATCTTTCTCTCTTTGCATGATTTGTAGAGTTATATTAGATATCTCTATCTTTTAATGCACCTTGTTACATTTATGTTTATTACATCTTTTTTTTGGTTAGTTATCATTAGAGTCATTCTAATCTCTCCTTTTATTAACTTTATCAAAATAAGTCCAACCAATAGAATTTTTTATAAGAGAAGTCCTAGACTCATGGGATATTTTAATCATGATTCATCTTCCCTTCCTAGGACTCATGATGATACTAAAATCTTTACTCAAGATCTCAATCCCATCATTGATAATAACTCTACTCACTCTTTCCATGATGAAGGTGAATCCTTAAGATTTTATCATTCCAAAGTTGATAAGTTCTATCATGGGCTTGATAAGTTGGAAAATTGGCTTGTGCAAGAGAATCTAAATATTTATAGTTTTTTCACTATTAAGGTTATTGAGAAGCTTATTACTCATCATGATAAAAAATTTCCCATTTTTATATGTATTTATCACCTTATTAACATGCATGCCAATCCTTTGATGTAGTGTAATAAAGAGTTAGGATATACTCCTCCTTCCACAACCATTGAATCTCTCATTCCTATTGTAACTACCATTTCTATAATTCCCACTTATGTGCCACCTCTCATTATGAATTCTACAATAGTCTTTAATTCCTTGGGTTTTCATCTTACTAGCCCTACACTTCCCTCAAGTGTTCCTCCTACTTCTATACCTTCTTCATTACCTTAATAAATTGTTGTTCCTTTTATGTATTCCAATCCTCTTCCTGCACCATCCAATCATCTACCAACATCTTTGCATGTTCCCTATGTTTCCTATATAAAAATTTATAATATATCTAATGTGTATTTTCTAACTATTGTGCCTTCTAATCCCATCATTAGTAGCTTGGTTCAAATTGCCACCACTTTGAAATAACATGCGGATCAATTCACTCAATCTAAATACAACATCCTTGCATGTGGTATTTATAATCCTCTTTGCTTAGACATCCTATGTTTTTTTATCGTACAAAACATTGAGATACCTCATCTTGAAACTTAAAATGTTGAAGGTGATCTTATGATTTATGTCAGGACTTTCAAAACTATATGTAGTGATTTTTCTCATGACTATAGGTTCATGGCTAAATTTTTTATGTGGATCTTTAGGAAAAATATTTGCAATTTTATTTCTCTTTATCCCCTTATTTTATTGATTCCTTTCAAGTTCTTTCCAATGCCTTTGTTCAATAATTTCAAAACAAATTTTTCCTTAGATACTTTTAACAAATTTGATGTATTGCAAATAGAATGTTAAAGAAAAATTTAGTGAATTAATTGGTAGATTCAAACATTTGTACACCCAAATATCTTATCATGTTCCTGATAATGATATTCAATTTATTTTTATATCAAATTTACAAAAACACATTACATATAAGATTCTCCTTCCTAAGTACACTTCATTCTCACATCTTTGTGCAATGTTTCACCATTGTCAATTATAAGTGAGTCAGCATGAGAGACACTCTAATAGCTCACATTATTATTGATAAGAGTAACATTTTTGTTTATCAAAATAATTTTTATGAGCCTAAAAACTACATCAAGACAAATATAACAACAAACATAGTAGATGATCAAGTGGCTACTACATCTAAAGATACGGCTACATTTTCCTCTTTCTATCATCTTAATCATAAATACACTACTTTATCTAAGCCTTTGCATATGGTGATGTCAAATTCTATTAATTCTAACATTACTAAGCTTTATCACATATGTCCCATCGATACTAGAATAATAACTTCTAGGTCGATTGATCAAAACATTTTTTGTCTATACCATCACAAGCCTAGAAATGATACTCAAAAGTGTTATTCTTTGAAGAATAATATTCAATACCTTATTGATTCTAATTCTATATTTATCAATGTCATGGTTAATAGTATAAACAAATGTGTTGCACCTTCTAATAAAGGTTTACAAATTTGCACTAACCCTTTGCCTTCACACTCAATGGATGTTATCAATTAACTCTCTTCTCTTATTACTAATATTAGTTATGATGAAAAGGTATAAAAAAATAATCACATGTTTAATAATCTTGTGGCTCAACCTCAACCTTCAATTTTTCCTTTTCCTAAATCCAAACTTTTACTTCCTATTACCTTTGACCATTCTGAGATGATTAAAGCACCTAATGATCATCTTTCTATTATTACAAGGGTTTTTCATATTCCTTCTATTTTCATTTTGATTGATCCCTCTATCTCTATGAATATCATCACTAAGAACATCTTTTTAATAAATTATTGCATAAGGATACCTATGACACACGTGATATTTGTGTTCAAACTTATGATGGTTTACTTTATCACCTACAAGGTTCTATCAATATTTATGTGACCCTTTCCACTAAGGTTATGCATACTACCTTTTTTGTCATTCCTAATTTTGATCAATTTCAAGTTAAGCTTGGTATTTCATGGCTCTATTCCATGCAATTTGTAGCTTATCCTATGCATAAATGCATTGAATTTCCTCATAATGGATAAGTTGTCACTCTTAAGAATTCTCTTTATAAATATTTTCATCCTCAAGATTTTCCTAAGATCAAATCCTATTGGCCATCTCTCCCTCAAAAATTAAATATTCATCCTAAACATATTTATTGATCCTATCAGTGATACATGATAGATAATATTCTTGAGATTAGCCTTCTTAAGGTTTATCCTCCTTTAATTGTCTTACCTACCCCACTTATTCCTCCTTTGCATAATATTCCTCAACCCATAGTTGTTTCCTCTTCAAAATATATGTCATTTGATTCTAATCCTTCATGTTTATCTTCTAAGACCCTCTGTAATCAACATATTCATCAATGTTGCAAGAGCCACCAAGATAAAATAAGGCCCATGCTCTTTCTTCTCAATTTGCATCATCTTCACAACCTTTTCTTTCTTTTATCAACCCATGCTTGATCGCTAGGAAGAATTGAATCATACTAACAATGTGAAAATGGACAAGTATGATGATTCTATTCTTATCTTATATTATTTTATCATTAATCTTGATCGAGAAGACATTCTCAATGATGATGTTATTTATGTTAATGATAGTATAAATGTTATTGATGATGAATATGAAAATATTTATATGGATTTTGATTTTCCTAACATGGTTTCTATATAGTTGGCACTTAATCCTAGTATCAATCATGGTGACTCCCATCAAAGTGCTTTCTTTGATATGGATATAGTCCCTATTGTGTTAGATTTTTCTAGTCTTGCAATTTCCCCACCATTTCCTAAATGATATAGATCGAGATAGAGAGGAAAGAAACACAATTGAAGTTGAATTTTCTAACATGTTATTATTTTTATGTTTGTGATGTCTTTTTCCCTACATTATGCTCTTTTTATATGTGTTCTCATTTTCCCCAACTTATTCTCTTTTTATATGTTTTGTCTAGATTGCTTTAGATGGTTCTTGTTAATTTGTTGGTGCATGATGATAAAGTAATTGAACATGTCACACATATTATTATGTTTTTATCTCTCTTCTTCCATACATTTTTACATGTTATGATGTATTGTGATATTTTTCATACATGTTCCCTTGTTAAGTCTAATCATTTTCTTGTGACATGGTAGCACCAATTCTTTTTTATCTCCATGTCATCATCACAAAAATAATCTTCAAATCTCTTACATATTTTTTCCTCCATTTTTTTGTAGTTATATTTCCTTTGGGTAAAAATGATATCATACTTGTTATCATGTTACATATTATCATACAATTATACTGACCCAAAAGTTAGTAGATCCTTTTCATGCTCTCTCTTTTGTCATGTGTTAATTTTCCTTGAAGTGTTCTCTCTTGGAGGCATTTCATAGTGGAAATGTTTCTAGTGTATGCATGTACACCTCCACTAAATTTATTTATCCCATTAAGTAATTTTTAATTTATTTAACATGGGGAATACACTCTTCTCACTTATACACATGAAATTTAATGGTTGGAACTCCTATGTCAAACTATTAACAATTTAGGGAGATTGATCCTCATGGTTTTACTATCCATCTTTTGATAACTAATAGCCTAGGAGGCCCAATCCTTTCTTTTGATCCCTCTTTGAATTTCTAATAGTCTGGGACACTTGATTATTTATTTTCATCCATTTTTGGACTATTGTTAGTCTGTGATCTTGATCATTGTGTTTTATCATTCTTCTTGTTGGAATTAATAGAAAAGATAGAATGCTAAGAGGGGGGTTGAATCATTATCCTCAAAAACTTATATCCTTAAACAAACATAGAGCTCTCCTTCCTCCGTCACTTGATAATCACTAATCTTTTATCATGATACTTTCTAAATGGTACTAACATAACTAATTCACCATTAAAAAATTATAAATGCATGATCTGATGAAACATAACACATAACACACTCATTTGGTATCACAGAAACCATTGGTTAGAGGGAAAAAATGCATTGGGGATGGTACCCACAAATCCATCACTACTACTGTAAGAGGGTGCCTTGTTAGGGCTACAATGTTTAGTTGCTTTAGATGACTTTCATTATTAAGATTATACAATTAGACCTACAAGGATCTACCTTTTCCAAGGATTTTACAACACTCTTCAAATGTGTACTTGGTTAAGAAATTTATGTATAAGACTATTAGCTCCACCTTTTACAAGGATTTAGAAACTACTACAATGATTAGAAAGTAGAAGAAAATGATATTTACAATAGCAACTTACTTCTCTTTATTAGATCCCTCTTCTACTTACTAGTTATCACCTTTGTCATAGATCTACAATTTCTCTCTATATTGTCTTTATCTCTAAGCTCTAACCTCTGTACTGAACTCTAGTCTTCCTTTGTCACTTTCATACTTTACTCGACAGCAACAACTTCACAATCCTCTTATCAATAGCAAAAACCTTAAAATTGTTCTTGATATGTCCTTTTATATTTTTCTTTTGTCTTTTCATTATCTAACCTAATTAGTGTTTTGGAACTTTCTAGAATTCTTCTCTAATCAAAATTAATGGTTTAGAGTTTTTCACCATTTTATTCCTTTTCATCCTTTATTTTTATTGGTCCTTTCATCTTTGAAATTAGCAACAATCAATTTACATTCTTTAATAAAAACTTTGAAAATCTTTACCTTGATCAGTGTAAATGACTTCTCCAACTTGGTATGATCACATCACATCATATTTTGTGTCAATTCAAACTTTGATGTAATATCTGTATCACTTAGTAAATACAGTGTTCTTATATACTATCACTTAGTATAATCTTTTCTTGGTGAGCTCTATGTATCTTGGTAGTCTCTATGCTAAATATACTCTGACTAACCTAGTTATAATTTATGCTTGGTATATGTAGATTTACTTAGTGAATACTTGAGCTTGGGTACAATAATATAATTCATTCATCACCTTCCTTTATTTCTTACGAAA
This sequence comes from Cupressus sempervirens, assembly GCA_028749045.1. Lineage (NCBI taxonomy): Eukaryota > Viridiplantae > Streptophyta > Pinopsida > Cupressales > Cupressaceae > Cupressus > Cupressus sempervirens. The sequence continues at coordinate 90,138,920 of CM053791.1, read as the reverse complement.
TATGATGATTTGGTTACTATGCACACTTCCACTTGACATTTTGACACTGATTTGCATTATGATAGTTGTAGGAGTAACATTCTCCCCCTTTGACATTAGTGGCATAAACACTATGTACATAAATAACTTGGAATTTATACAAACTCCCCCTATACATATGCTCCCTCAGTACAGCTGATGTTTTTCAAAATCTTTTTCAAATTTGGTTTTTTTTTTAGTATATATATTATCTCCTTATAAGTCCAAAATTCATACAAACAAACATATAGATGAAAAACATACTTTCTCATTTTTTACACTTATGTCAAAAGAATTTGCAACATAGAAAATACTTACTTTGGATGTAATCCAAAGTGGTCTAAAAAATATTTATGATTCTTCATTGTAATCTCCAAGGTTTTGTCCCAATTAGACTTAATCAGCTCTAAAATCTATTTTTCAACTCTTAGATTAGCCACAAGATCAATCATGTCATCAACAATGGAAAGACTTGGGCTAACTATGAGAACCTTGGAATCTTTAATGTGATTTTGCATCATTTCAAGATGAGGTAATATCAATGCTTGGATTTCATTTGTCTTGGTTCACAGATTTCTCTCTTCTTCTAATAACTTGTGCTAAAGGCATATGAGAAATATCACTCAATTGTAGCACAGGGATGATGTGCTTGGATTTCTTTTTAGTCCATTTGCACTCATCTTCATGTCCTCATTGGTCTTCCATGATTTTTCCTTGACTTCTTTTTTTATTGAAGGAATATCTCATAATTTGTGAAATAATAATAAAACATTATGTACAATCTTCTCTAATTTATTAACATAGGTGGATTAAGCCACTTGTTGTGTAGAAATTTTAGTAGAGACTTTCTTTAATACCTTGCTCTCAAATTTCTTCTCATTTCTCTACAGAAATTTGGATTGAGAATCTATATCTAAATCATTTAGCTCATCAAATATCAATAAAAGTTGATCCAATATAGGTGCTTTCTCATGCAATTCTATTTATAGAACATTATCAAGCAATATATCTTTGACATCATGAAGTACCTATTTTTTATTATGATCTTTCCTTGATCTAGCTTGTTATTTCTTTCTCTCACATGGCTTAGGACAAATCAGAATTCTACTAACATCCAACATGTTAGGATCCCAGTTTGGTATGAAAATCTCCTCCTCTAGTTTCACTAGCTTAGACCTAATTTTTTGTGACTCCTTCCTCTTGAGCGTCTTCCCTTTATTGGTGCTTGGTGAGATAGACTCTAGCACAGGAAATTGAATTTCCATATTTCTTTGTGTTGTTTCAAATTTTTTATGTGGTTCTTCTTCCTTTTTCAATGGTTTGGAAGTGGATATAGTAATTGGTGACACAAAAGGTACTATAGCTATGCCCAATAATGTGTCATCATCCTCATTGTTCTTGGGCTCCTCACTTGTTATCTCTTTGTTTTTTTACTTTAGGTAATCCTATGCTTGAACTTTGTAGCATCACTAGATTGATAAAAAAAAACTTGGTAGTTAACTTAGAAATTTAAGTCCTTCAGTATTTTCTTCCTTTGTAATAACTAATTGGCCTTGCCAAATAATTCCCTCACTCTAAGGTTTGTGGGCTGGTGTTCCATCACTTGTAGCAAAAATACTTGAATTGTACTTCACAAAGTCTCCTCCAGCTTGAACATGTCCAACATCAATATTTTCACCTTGTGTATTTTGAGCCTATTTCTTAGTGTCCATATTCATTTATTTTCCCTCGATGTCTATTGAAATTATTTCTACCAAAATATAAAAAGAAATAATTAGAATATCACTTACATTTTATGTTGGCTTGGGATATGCCTTGATTTTCTCAATTTGTGGGTCAAAGCTAGGTATATATGTATGTGCAAGCTTGATAAGTGATGGCCTCTTGGTGTCCAACTTAGTTTCTACATTGATATCTTCATATTTCTTAATTTTCTTGGCAAGATCTTCTTCTATTAGATCTTCAATGGTTACGCTATCCTTCTTTCCTATTATAACACCAACCATTTCATGTATAGAATACATAAAGTCTTGAGGGGTTATGCTAACATATAATCATCCTTGTTGTCAAGTTCAACATTATACTAAATTTAAGTATCATCAACTTTGGCCATTTTATTTGGATCTTTAATATTATAAAATTGCCTCTAGATCCTCTCGAAATCTTCATCTACCAATTGCAAATTACTAGAAAATACATAAAGGGATATGTGCTTCTATAAAAATCTATTCTTTCAATGCTCCAATGCTTTAGTGATTTCCTCTAGACCAAAATTGGGCATAATTTTATCCAATGATCTCCCTCTCATTCCCTTCTCAATTCTAAGTGCATATTTCCACTGACTATCAATTCTTTGATATAGATCATTAGGGATCCGATCTCCAATTTCCAGTGGTGTATATATGAACTTTGTCATCATGGAAATTGTAAAATCTTGTATTTTCCTCTTATCTTCATCATTCATTTTCTCATACTTATAATATTTAAATGTTGATAGTTCATTACTCTCACTAATAGCATGTACAATTTCATCTATGTTTTGAGGTCTTCTTAATGTAGCAACTCGGTCATTACTCACCTCATCAAATTTGGTTATCTCATTATCTTAAACATCATCATCATTATCATCATCATCATCATCATCATCATCATCATCATCTTTGATAATCAATTTTATTCTCCTTTGAGTGAGTGAATTAATTGGTTTTCTTGATTGGCTTCCTCTTTTGATATGTTTTAACCTATGACTAATTGGGATTTGTGATTTTAATAGTACCATTTTTTAATGTTGGAGTAGCCTCATGTGCAGCTCAGGCTTAGGATCTATTATTCTTTGGACTCATAGGGGTAGCTGAAGGTATTTTATTGTCTTTTCTAGTTTGTCACTCGGCAAAAAAATTGCTTGTCTTGTAATGTCTTCTCCTTTATCATCTTCATCCTTGCATTTAGTGATCATTAATTATTGCTAGATTCACTTCCACTAAATGTAATCTCAAGTATACTCATCATCTTCATAGATTTGCTATCATTTCTTGTGACCACAATATCTAGTTTTATCTTTACCTTGTCTTCTTCATATGTCTTGAATCATGGGGCATCCTTGTTTACCAACTCATTCAACAGAGCGTTAATGGCCTTGGTAGATTTATCTATATTTACTTCATAATCCATGGGTTCAAGACATGTAACCCTTAGTAATATAGTTTTTACAAGCATGTTATTAGTATCAACCAAAAAATAAACATCATCATGATATTTCTCAACCAATGTTGGGAGCATTCTGAACCTTTGATTCATTCTCAACTTAAAACTTTAAAAATATTCATTCATAATACTTTCAATGTTCTCTACTAGTTCTTGAATATACTCATTAATTTGGTAAATTATTGAGGTATTATTTCTCTAGTTCACTTGTCCAATAGATAGAAAATAGTTTTTGCATATAGAAGAAAATGCATACCAAAAGTGAACCAAACTTGCATGTATAAGACTATAGACACCTAAAATTGTCCAAATACCCTTAACCTGACCAATTAAATAAATATTCAGTATTTATTTAATTACCCTACCTTAATTAAATAAATTTTACATTTATTTAATTATGTTAGCCATTCCTTGATTTAAATAAACTAAGGTTTATTTAAATCCTAACCTATTCCCCTTGCATCATAACCCCTTTCACTTTAATTAAGTATGTCATTTACTTAATTAATTCCCTCCTAATCCCACTAGGAATTAAATACTAAATTTAATCCTATTTGAGCACATGGCTCCTACCTTTAACCCTCACCTAACCTCACTATCCTACCTAACCCACCTTGCTAAACCTACCCACTTCCTTAATCATGCTTTTTTTTCCTAATTACCTAGCTAATCTCCTTTTAATCCTAAGTGTGTGCTCACACATGTGTGATGAATCTTCACACATGTGTGAGATATGTTCACACTTTCCTCATCCCTCATGTCTTGCATGTCTCTTGCACACTTTTCCTCTTGCATGAGAATCAAGGTGTCTCACACATGTGTGAGAAGCCATGCCTTCTCACACCTCTTGCACACTTGTCCTCTTGCATGAGAGTCAAGTTATCTCACACATGTGTGAGAAGCCATCCTTCTCACACCTCTCAAACATGTCACCATCAAAGGTTGCTCACACATGTGTGAGCATATTGCCCCCTTTGAATGGTCAAAATCCTAATCCACTTGGAGTCTACTTGGCCTCCACCTCATGGACACCTCATCGATCCTGAGAGATCCTAGCCCTTCATCTTGAATTCAATCTTAGCCATCCATTGCATCTCATTTCCTATAAAAGGAGAGCTCTCTCCTCATTTCCATCAAGCACCTTCTACTTCATTGTTATGCTGCTGGATTTGTAAGCAACCACATCCCACAACAATGAAATCATCTACACTTGGTGATTTCATAAGGTTTGCACTAGTGTTATTTTGAAGTAGATTAAGCTCTTTTTATTTCATGTCATCCTTATTTGCATGTTTTCTTACATATTTTGAGGTTTGCATAATCATGTAGGAAGATGCATTATTGCTTAGTATTATTTCTTTGGTTACAGTTTTATGCAATACATTTTGGCACGCCTGGTGGGACCCACTTCACGGGTTCAAACTAATCATCTAACATGTGTTTGAGTTTATTTGTGATTTTTCAAGCTTGTAGGTTGAAGGCTTACACTTGAAGATCAAGTTTCATGAAGAGCATCTAATCGAGCCATAAAGCCCATCATCACGTTTGGAGGACATACGAGAAGTTTTTGGACATATAACACTCTATATTTTATTTCTCATGCCTCTATTTTTCAAGTTTTAAGGTGTATATACGTTGAATATATTTATTTACTAATAGGAAAAACTAGAAAAAGAAAAGAAAAATACTCTTTCTTTGTTGGTAAATAAATAGGTTTAAAAAAAAAGTGGGGATTTTGTTTCCTTTCATTTCATTTTGTTTGTACACTTTTTCTTTTAAAATCATTTACATTAACGTATTAATGGGGAAGAAGATTTTAAAAAAATGAAAAATAAATTAATAAGTAAAAATAAATTAAAAATAAAAATTTTAACTCTATTTTATGTTTGAGTGCAAGCCACTGCTACACTGCCCTTGAGCGGAGCAACCCGCAACCGCTACGACCCCTGCACCCCCGACCATTGTTTTTTGTTTCTGCCTCCTATAGCCATTGCGACCCTTGCACCCCTAGCCATCATTTTTTGTTTCCGCCTCTGCTAGCTACTATGACCCTTGCACCCCCGACTGCCACCTAAGTCTGCCTCGCCCGTGACTTAACTCGCCACTCCGCCCATAGTGAAGTCGGTCGCCTCTGCGCGTCACTCGACCGACACCACCACCTTCCCCATAGCCTATCCTGCAACTTTTCCCACCATCGGCATTATCACCATCGCCCGCTCTGCAACTGTGCTGCCTTTGCTGGCCTGCTAAACCCTCCGCCCATGGTGGCACTTCCCTTCTCACCTCTACGCAAAACCTTCAACAACCGCCATCGAGCGCTGCTGCATTCTCCCTGTGCCTGTAAAACTCTCTTCACCCACAAGCACAAACCCTCCCCTCCACTGCTTCCACAACCACCTCCTTCATCCACTGATCCCACAGCCCTTCTACTTCAAACCCCCTTCTCCTGCATTCATCCTCGCTAGCGCTCGGTTTCCCTATACTGTCACCTCCTCTGTTGTGCTCAAACCCTCTGCACATTTCCTTTCTTTTTAAAATTTCTTTTTAATATTATTTTTCTTTAAAAAATGCAAAAGGAAAACCAAAACAAATTTTATTGTCTTTCTATTTTAGTCTTAACCATTATATTTATCTTTTTTAATGCACTCTAGGATTTTTTTTTTTTTTTTTGAAAAACGTTCAAAAACAAAAAAAAAAATTGCTTGCCGTTCTTCTAACCATCAAATTTTTTCTCTTAGGGTGCTGATGTCAGCACTGTATTAGTAGTCCACATGTCCCTCTAGGCCATAAGGAACAACCTTTGGTTGTTTGTTCATAACTTGAGCATACGAGCTCCATTTTTGCAAAACAAAATATCGCCAAAAAGCTGATTTCAAGCCCGTCATCATTGTGCTAGTTTCATGATATTTTAATGTTGTTTATATCTCTATTTTTCTTATCAAAGATAAAACTTTGTGCTAACTCTTTCATTTCAGAATTGTTTCATGTTTGTCCTACATTTTCACTGCATTAAATTGTGTTTTTTGCAGGGATATTTTATCACTAACCATATTTCTTTCAGATTTTTCCTTTAAGTTTGTTTTGGAATGAACTTTTATGGTTAAACACTCATCTTTGAATGCATGGTTAAATGCTAAAATAATCAAATTCAATCTTGAATGCCCTAAGGGAATTGGCATGCATGTTTAGGGTAGCAAACATTTGGGCTTGGTGTTTAAAATGAATTCATACACTCTTGAATGCCTTAAGGAAATGGACATGTATGCCTAGGCTAGATCACATTTGGATTTGGTGCTTAAAATGAAAAATCACACACTCTTGAATGCCTTAAGGAAAATTGATTTCATTTTTAAGAATTTTCTTATGCACACGCTTGATTTACTTTCTTGTTGACGAATCCACATTTTTATTTACATTGGCGACATTTCAAATTGGAAAGAACATTGTATGTTATAAACACGTGTGTCTTCAAGTAGATAGAAAACTTAAAGCTTCATTGGGAAAGAACAAGTGTCTTTTAAACCCCAAGACCACTTACATATTCTCTCCCCTCACGCCTTTGGGCAATCTTGGGTGCACAAGAAATAAGTGCTTTTATTTTTATTTTTTTAGGAGCCCTACTTGGGGATTTCATCACCCCTTGGGATGACCTCAAATCTAGTGTTTTGGCAGAGTATAAAAATTAGGAGGTGAATCAAAAGACACCTCTCTTGGAACCAAAATATTGTTGCTCTTGGCTAAGCCCTAAAGAACTTTATACCTTTGGGAAGTGAAGGAGGAGATTTGGGTTACTGTCTCCCCCCAACTATGTGGCAGTATTTTCTTTCATCTACAGATTTAGGCCTCACGTACCTTGCGTATATCGAGGATGCCCTCTAGTTGAGCTTGTATATCCTAGTCAAAACCTTGTAGGTTTGTTGGTGTGTTCTACGTGCTCGAATGTTCAAAAACCTCCCCATTCGAAGGGGACAAACACCATCTAAACTTGTCTTGTACATATTTTCTTGTTTAATTTTGCATCTTAAACACAAAAATCCAAAAACATTATAAAACATAAAAATCCAAAAACATCATAAAACATAAAAACCCAAAAAAAATCATAAAACTTCAAAAATCCAAAAAAAAAATTCAAAAACAATTTCAAAAACAACAAAAACAAGTCTTGGTTTAGGTCCTCTTAGTCAAGCTGTCCACAACACTTCCACATCACATCTTCTTTCCATCTAATTCATAACCCTTATACATCTTGTCTTCATCATTTAACCCATTCCTTAGAGTCTTAATCATCTCTACTCATCCAAATTATTTCCTCGTCATTCAATCTAATTTCATAATCTTCATCCTAGTCATGTTTCATCATCATTTAGATCCAATTTCCTCTGCCAATCTCATAATACATTCTTAATTCAATCCTTCACATCATCATCCTTCTAATCCAGTCCCTTGTCCAATTCATTCTTTTCTAATCAATTTATAATTCAATTCATTTACATCTTCCTCCATAATCAATCTTCCTAATTTCATTCACATCTTCTTCTAATTCAACTTTGCATCACATCTTCTACTTTGGTCATAGGAGCATTGTCATACACATTGGACTTTCATTCAAACCTCACATTCACTTGTTTGCAATATCATAGGGTTTTTATCACATCAAATAAAACCCTAGTCAATCTCAATATCAATAGTCAATCAAATCAAAATCAAATCAAATCAAATTCAATCAAATCAATCTCAAGTCAAATCCAATTCACATCAAATCAACGCAAAGTCCAAAGCTCCTAGTCCTGAGTTCATCTTCCATCCATAATCAAATCTTTCATCACTCTTCTTCTAACATCTATGTATTTGAATTTTCTTAATCACATGGTTGACAATCTTCAAAGACAATATGGAGTTATACCTCCCGTTCAGCCTACATATCAAATCCATCCTTCACACTTCATATCCAACTCTAATCCATCTCATGTTCATTATTCTTCTACCTTTGACAAGGGAAATCCACCTCATTATCCTTCAACTACATATGATTCCATTCATAGCCCACACAAAATCCTCCAACACAAATGACCTTTCCATGGAAATAGAGTAATCAACAAATTATCTTTTAGCAAGTCAATAGAAAGAGGCCACCTTCCATGCCATGTGTCCTCTTCCCCCATTTTTCAAAGATCATAGTCCTCATGTCCTATCCAACCCCAATCCTCCATGCAATTCCCTCCACAATCCTAATCCTCCAAAAAACATCATCCCCACCTCATAAGGGGTTTTTTACATCACTCTTGGCTAAGTGTAAAATACAAAATGAAGAGAGCCAATCACCCCAATTCCATCTCAAGTTCTTCCTCCAAAGCATGCCACTATACATTCCTCTTCTCCTCTAGATCTGAGCATTTCTTCATCCCATCCTTCCCCTATCCCTCAAGATCCATCTATCCCTCCTAGTCCATCTCATGATTCCCTTCCTAATCAAGATCAAGACATTTCATATACTACACAACTTATCGATTCCACTCCATCTCATGATGAAGTTCCTTCCACTACATCCATTAACACTCCTCCATGTCAAGATCAAATCACTCCATCTCATGGTTCCATTCCTTCCATTCCATCTCATGATCCTATTCCATCTCATGACCCATGCATTCCACTCCATGATCCTCTTCTAAGTCAAGATCAAAGAACTCTTTCATTTTCCTTTCATGATCCCACTCCATCTCATGATCCTATTCTCCCTCCTAATCCTCCACATGATCCTATCCCACCTATCCAATCCACTCATGAACCCCATATGCATGGACTCGCATCTTGTGTTGAAACTAATAAGTATCTCATTAAAGAAATAATATCTCAAGATGTTGGCACACCTTCCACAATTCCTCCTTCCAAACCTAAAACTTCCCACCCTTCCTCTTCCAAGTCCATTTTGGGACCTTATATCCATATTCCCATTCCTTCCTCACTTCCATCCATTTTAGGTACTTACGTTCCACTACCAAACCCTTCGTCCCTTCCTTCCATTTAAGGTCCTTACATACATCCATCCACCATATCTATGTCTACCATTTCATTCCCTCATGCTCCTACTAAAGATCAAAAAAGGCACACATCCTTGAATTCCTTCCAATGTCCACCATCTGTTTCCTCTTCTTCATGCACCCCTACCATAGCCAATGAAAGAAAATTGGATGCTAAAGAAAAAGAAAATAATGGAAAAAATCCACAAAAGCCCAAGGATCAACATGTCCCCTCTAAAAGACATGTCCAAGAAAAGAAAAATCTGATCGAAAACAAAATTAGAAGGCCACAAAGGCTCAAAATCAAAAATGCAAAATTTTTGTGGATCCCAAAGCTACTTAATGTAGCAATGAATCTCAAAGAAAGATTCAAAATGACATCCAATTTTGCTAATCCAAAGGCTTCTTGCATTCATAATCCATCCAAGCTTCCATCTTCCATCTCCATTTTGGGTCCTTATGCCCCAAAATCCACCATTCCAAATCCATTGTCTCCTTCATCTATTTTGGGTCCCTATATCCCAAAATCCACACTTTCCCCTACCTATCCTCCACAATTTCCTCATTTCCATCACCCTTCAAGGTGTGTGCCAATGACGATCTTTTCATTTCCTTCATCCACTCATTCACATGTCTTCCAACCTAGTATCCATTAACCATATATTCCTCCTTCCCACTCCACCCCCTTAATCCAAACCTTTTAATAAGTCCTTTTCCTCCATTCCTCAATCTGCTTCATCCTTCTTTTCACTATCCTACCAACATCTATGAGAAACTAATAGAAATTCCTTGAAAATAAAAAAGAAAAAAGGAAAAATATATCAAGGGATACCATCCATGTATATAGATTCTTGAGTCCTCCCTTCATTTTCCTATCATGTATTTATTGCCTTCCAATTCCACTTATCCCTATGTTCACTTTTCCTCTTCCACTTGCAGTCTACACTGGGGGCAAGCTCCAGCCATACTACACTTACATACATATTTTGCCTCCTTCCCTCTACCGTTCATTAGCCCCTTTTCCATCTTTGATCTTGACTTTCACTTTCCTTTCATCCATCCATACGCTCACTTGACATATCCCTTGTACATTATCTAGGCATTTTCCTACATGCTTCCATCATCATTTCATGCATTTGATCTTGACATCCTATCCATATCTTCCCTTCCATAGTTCTTGTCATGTTCATTTCATCAATTTTTCCATCCATACTCATATGTACTTTCATCCCCTTTCATATGTCCTTGGTCTTGGTTATCCCATACCTTTCCTCCACTTCATATCACACTTTTTATCCATATCATCATCCCCTTTTTCATACCCTCCCTCACATATCCCTTATTCATTCCACTTTCCTTCCCATGTTCATGATAAATACTAGAGGCACAATATCAAAATTTTCATACATTCTTTGGAAGAGCACATGCCTTCTCTTCTTCCATACGCTAAGCCTTCATGCCATTTTCCCATTTTCATGCCTCCTTTCCCACCATATCTCCTTCCATTTTCATGCATCCTTTCCCACCATTTTTCCTTCCATTTTCCTATCCTTGGAATGGGGCATTTGGACTCCTTTGAAACATGGTCCTTGGTTCCACATTTTCTGATACCATATCATTTTGCCCCTCATATCCTTTCACCATTCCTTTCATCCACCACCTCACGTTGCTTCTCCTCCATTTATGCTACCTTGACTCTCCCTTGTCATTGGTTCCATTCAATTCTATCCCACCTTCATTCAATCTAATTCTTCCAACTCACTTCAATCAAATTCATTTATCCTCTAATTCAATCAATTTTCAATTCTTCTAATTCTTTCACATCAAATCTATTCTACTCTCATCACTCTTCATCTCATCAACATCCTTCTTCCAATCTCATCCACGTTCATTCTTCTACTTGCATATCATCTATTCATCTAATCCATCATAAAAGAAAAAAAAAATTTTAAAAAATATCTCACTATGCAATCAATACTAATCCAATCAATCTAATCTTGCACTCTTATACATCAATCCCTAATCAATTCATCAATTTTACCCAATCAGTTGATAATCCATTAACCATATTCAAACATCATTATCATGGGATGAATCCTTCCCAATCCTTGGATGTGCATTATGCTTATCTTTAGCTTTGCCATCCTTAATCAATCATCATCAATTGATCCATTAATGGGTTTTTAGCTTGACTAGGGGCAAAATGGTGGTTTTCTTTTGGTCTTTTGTGCATGATTGCTTGATTACTTGTATGCATTAGTATTTTTTGCATTTATCATGGTCTTTGCATCCTATTGACCCAAGAATCATGGTCTTCGATATCATGGTTTCACAAGGCATATGGTTGTATTAGACCCCTATTTTCATGTACTTGACACATTGGCATCTTGGTTCCTCATACCTTGGTTCATAGTGTTGAATACAATATCAAACTTAGGTTGTTCAGACCATTGCAACATAGCTCTTATCATTACTCCTATCCATTTTGAGAGAACATCCATGTTCTCCTAACCCGCATGTCCTCTCGAGGGGGCATACCCTTCCACCCTTGTCATCCTTCCTCATCCTTCCATGACTAGGGCATCATGCTACTAGTCTTTTCCTCCTAGCCACTATATTTTATTCTTCTTTGATATAACATTACTAATGCTATATCAAAGAGGGGCAAAATGTAGACACCTAAAATTCTCCAAATACCCTTAACCTGACCAATTAAATAAATATTCATTATTTATTTAATTCCCCTACCTTAATTAAGTAAATTTTACATTTATTTAATTATGTTAGCCATTCCTTGATTTAAATAAACTAAGGTTTATTTAAATCCTAACCTATTCCCCTTGCATCATAACCCCTTTCACTTTAAATTAAGTATTTCGTTTACTTAATTAATTCCCTCCTAATCTCACTAGGAATTAAATACTAAATTTAATCCTATTTGAGCACATGGCTTCTACTTTTAACCCTCACCTAACCTCACTATCCTACCTAACCCACCTTGCTAAACCTACCCACTTCCTTAATCATGCTTTCTTTTCTTAATTACCTAGCTAATCTCCTTTTAATCCTAAGTGTGTGCTCACACATGTGTGATGAATCCTCACACATGTATGAGAGATGTTCACACTTTCCTCATCCCTCATGTCTTGCATGTCTCTTGCACACGTTTCCTCTTACATGAGAATCAAGGTGTCTCACACATGTGTGAGAAACCATGCCTTCTCACACCTCTTGCACACTTGTCCTCTTGCATGAGAGTCAAGTTATCTCACACATGTGTGAGAAGCCATCTTCTCACACCTCTCAAACATGTCACCATCAAAGGTTGCTCACACATGTGTGAGCATATTGCCCCCTTTGAATGGTCAAAATCCTAATCCACTTGGAGTCTACTTGGCCTCCACCTCATGGACACCTCATCGATCCTGAGAGATCCTAGCCCTTCATCTTGCATTCAATCTTAGCCATCCATTGCATCTCATTTCCTATAAAAGGAGAGCCCTCTCCTAATTTCCATCAAGCACCTTCTACCTCATTTTTATGCTGCTGGATTTGTGAGCAACCACATCCCACAACAATGAAATCATCTACACTTGATGATTTCATGAGGTTTGCACTAGTGTTATTTTGAAGTAGATTAAGCTCTTTTTATTTCATGTCATCCTTATTTGCATGTTTTCTTACATATTTTGAGGTTTCCATAATCATGTAGGAAGATGCATTAGTTGCTTAGTGTTATTTCTTTGGTTACATTTTTATGCAATACAAAGACCTTGCAACTCGAATAGTATTCATATTATATGTCATCTTCTTTAGTTGTATCTTGGAAATATTATACTTGTATCATTTCTTTGCAATTTTGTAACCTAGTGTAGATGCTCAAAATTATCCCAAACACTATATTAATTTATTTAATATCTCCTGTGACATTATAATTAATTATCTATTAATTAACTACATTTGTCATATTCTTCTACTTATTTAATTAAATAGGTTCACTTCCCTAATGTATTTAAATTTAATTTAAATGCATCCCCTCTAATGTATTAAATTTATTTAATACATAGTGCTCCATAAATCCCCCTTTAAATAAATTCTAATTTATTTAATTCTCTCCATTCCATTAAATTATTTGATTGTATGATTAAGTTAAATCTTATTTAATTTAATCATAATCCTGTCCTAAAACCTAGTCTATACCCATCACTCTCATCCTTCTAAGCCTGCTCACTACTTAATCCCACTTTATTATCCTAAACACCTTTCTAATCACCTTTTAGCTCATAAGTGTTTGCTCACAAATGTGTGAGAAGCTCTTAATCCAATAAAATTTCCACTTCATCTATGCCTCTTACATCTCTTACACATTTTCCCCCCACTCCTTTCCCCAAGGTTGCTCACACATGTGTGAGCACATCATGAGCTTCTCAAACATTAAAGGCTCTTTTTGACTTTTGCATGGCTTGTCCTTTAGCCCATGTGTCTCTCTTGTGGAACCTATGTGGATGCCACATAGCTGCCACCTCCCTGAGGCATCTCTCAAACTTATAAATAGAGCCATTGTCTCAGGCATTTTTCATCTCCCTCATTTGCATTGTTATCATGCTAGTTTATTGTTAGACCTCTTTAGTGATTTTTTTTATTTGCATATTTGCTACTAACCATTTTGGTAGATGTTAGATTTATTTCATTTATGCTTGCATCTCATTCTAAATTATCATTGCTAAGTTTGGTTCTTTGCATTTTTCATCTCACATCTTAGAATCCTTTGAGGATTGGCTCACTCATAGCCATTTCTTAAAGGTATTCTCCATTCATTTAGTCTTAAATTCACTCATCTCATTTTGTATATCATTTATCATTCAAAAGGGTTCAATAGTTATGTTTTGGAAGAGCACATCTACATCTATCACACTTAAGCACATCAAAAAGGCCTCTTATGGGTGTCCTTGTTGAGCTACTTTGAGGTTGTGTGAGGACTCTAATTTGTTGGTTGCATAGTTTATTTTAAAACTCAAGTAGACTTAGTGATTTATCAATCTTATTTGAATCTTGAATTGTCATGACCAAACTACGAGGGCAAAAACACAAGTTTGAGTAGAGTTTCCACTTCCTTCCTTCAATCTTCAAAACTCCTCTCTAAATATAGAGATTGGGTAACAACCTCCACAAGACCAAGAAGGGCCTCTAAATAGGCCTCCAACTCAACCACCCAAGGACTCAATAACTACCCCCACCCACTTGCAATTCTAGAAACTGCTAACTCAACCTACACTAGGGTTAAACCCTAAGTGGAGATGAGGTGAAGTAACTCAAGATAACCATGGTCAATTTTCGCACAAAGGCAAAAAGAAACCTTTTGAGTGACCTCAAAAGTCAATAAAAGGGGCTTAGGGGTTGGAAAAGACCCCTAACCCATACCCATACCCTCTGGGTATAAAAATTTAATGTTTTAAGCCTTAGGAAAAAGGTTTTAGAGCCAAACAAAATCTAGGAATAAAATAGGACCTTCTAACTACTTTAACGTGCAAATTAAGCACTAATTTGGATTAGGGATGACTAACCTCAATTAAGAACCTAATAGAAAATTGACACTAGCTTAAACCAACTTGGTCCAAAGGTTAAACAATTAACCCTAAACAACACACTAAAGCACATAAACATTTATGAGTGTCAAGCGACACTAAAAGAACATAATTATGAACATTAACATTCACTAGACAAAGAAGATACATACATATATCTCACAATACAATACGTGAATTACGAACAACAAGGTTTCCAAAATTTAGCACAAAGAGATCAGTTATGTTCCTCCATAGGGTTTCTCGGCTAAATATCTGCACACTCATTACACACATCAGTAGTTCCATAAAATCACATGTACATAAATGTATACGTATCAAAAATTCTCATAAATTAAAACATACATCAATAAGGGTTTCTTCATCTTGCTTAATTCTTAATCATTTAAAATCTCTTAAAGCAAAGTCTCAATCCTACATTTACTGGGTTTCATCAACATACATATACATGAAACATTAAATGACAATCATCAAATATATTTGAAAGTAACATCACACAACATGAAATAATAAAGTATTATCTAAGGATCAGATAATGTCTCAACATCTCGAGTCGTGAATATCAAAATAATAGTAATGTATCACTATGCTACAATGGGTCGGGGTGAGGCCTCACATCCTCCCCCACTAGGCATGAACTTCCTCCTGGAGTTCATTAAAAAGATACAAATACTGAGATTGCATCTACGTTGCATCCTCCCAAGAAGCTATGACCTCATCGTAACAGTCCCACTGGACCCTAACCTAGTCCAGCTCTTAGCCTTTAAGTGCTAGGGTCCATCGGGAAATAATGTGGATAGGCTCCAGTGCTAGCTGTTCGTCCAACTCCACCTGTAAAGCATCCCAATCTATAATATGAGACTCATCATAAATGTATCCTCTAAGTATTGAAATATGAAACACATCGTGGATGCGTGACAGGCTAGGAGGCAAAGCTAAACGGTAAGCAACAGGTCCTATCCTCTCAAGGATCTCGAATGGCCCAACAAATTGGGGTGCCAACTTAGAGCCCTTTTCGAAATGAATCGGACTCTTGTGTGGTTGCACCCTCAAGAACACTCTATCACCAACCTAATACTCTCGATCTGTCCTCTTCGCATCAACATACTTCTTCTGCCTATCTTGTGCCTCTCTCAGGCATTGTCTGATCAGGGTCACCTGCTGCTCCATCTCCTTTACTAACTGGGGACCAATAGATACTCGATCCTTGATCCTGTCCCAACTCAAGGGTGTCCTGCATGGTCTCCCATACAAGGCCTCATAAGGTGGCATACCTATGGAAGAATGATGCCCATTGTTATAGGAAAACTCAACAAGGTGTAGGTATTCCTCCCATTTGACCTGATGATCCATCACGTACATACATAGCATGTCCTCCAAAACTTGATTTACTCACTCAGTCTAGCCATCGGTCTGAGGATGGTACGTTGTACTAAAATTGAGCCTAGTGCCCAAAGCTGACTGCAACTCTCTCCAAAATGAAGAAGTGAACAAAGAGTCTCTATCAGAGATGATCTTACGAGGAACACCATGAAGTCTAACAATGTCCCGCAAGAACACCTGAGCTATGTCTCATGCTGTGAATGTAGTATGCATAGGTGAGAAATGGGCAACCTTGGTCAATGTTTCAACTATCACCAAAATGGCATCATGGCAACGAGATGACATAGGAAGACCAACAATAAAATCCATAGATATAGTGTCCCATTTCCATACTGCAATCTCATGCGGCTGGAGAAGCCCACCAGGGTGATGATGCTCCACCTTCACCCTCTGGCACTCAAGGCATCTCGCAACTAAGCTAGCAATCTACACTCTCATGCCTGGCCAATGATACAACTGCCTCAAATCTGCATGTAACTTCTTAACACCGGGGTGCACTGCATAAGGTGCTCTATGAGCCTCAAGTACAATGAGCTCGCGTAAACCCCCAATGGAAGGTACATACATAGGTCCCCTATGATGCAAAAGTCCATCGGACTCCAAGGAATACTCTACAAACTTCCCTTCCAAGGGTCTCTGAGAATGTACTAACTGACTAACTTCTGCATAAAGCTCATCAGCTAGTAAGTGCTGCAAGATCCACTCCATCAAGTCAGTGCAAGTAGTCACAGATGAAAGTTCATGGCACCTTCTACTTAAGGCATCTGCAACCATATTCTCCTTTCCCTTGATGTAATGAACATCAAAATCATACTCACACAGGAACTCCATCCACCTTCTTTGCCTAGCATTAAGGTTCGGCTGAGAAAATATGTACTGCAAGCTCTGGTGATTGGAATGAAGCTCGAATCTATGACCCAGAAGAAAATGTCGCCATCTCACCAAGGCATGAACCACTGCCACTGCCACTAGTTCTAGGTCATGAGTAGAATAATTGAGTTCATGAGTCTTCAACTTCCTAGACTCAAAGGAAATAGGTTGCCCTTCCTACATAAGGATTGCCCCTAAACCATCTAAAGATGCATCGGTGCACACCACAAAATCTGCAACAAGATCTGGTACTACAAGAATCAGTGCACTCGTGAGGGCTCTCTTGAGCTCTTGAAAAGCTCTATCACACTTTTCTATCCACTCATACTTCTTCCCCTTTTTCTAAAGAGATGTGATGGGGTGTGCCAATCTAGAGAATCCTGAAATGAAGCGTTGATAATATCCTGCTAGCCCCATAAAGCTCCTTACTTTAGTAACACTGGTGGGTGCTGGCCAATCCATGATTGCCCTAATATTTGATGGGTCTACTGAGACTCCATCTCCTAATATGACATGACCCAAATAATGTATCTCGGGTCTGAAGAATGCACATTTCAACAAGCTACCAAACAACTAATTCTCTCTCAACTTCTGCAATACCTATCTCAGGTGCTCTTCATGCTCTCTCTCATTATGATAATAAATTAGGATGTCATCAAGAAACACAACCACAAACTTATCCAAAAATGTACAAAATACTCTATTCATGAGGCTCATGAATATAGCTGGAGCATTCGTAAGGCCAAAAGGTACCACGGTGAACTTGTAGTGGCCATACCTAGTATGAAAAGTTGTCTTGCGGATATCACTATCCACTATCCTCAACTGATGGTAACCCAACTTTAGATCAATATTTGAAAATACTCAGGCACCCTGTAACTAATAAAAGAGATCATCAATTCTGGGAAGAGGATATCGGTTCTTGATGGTCACTTTGTTCAATTGTCGATAATCAATACACAACATAAGTGATCCATCCTTCTTCTTGACGAAGATCACTGGTGCACCCCAAGGTGACACACTAGGTCGAATATGCCCCTTCTCTAAGATTTCCTCCAACTGAGCCTTTAGCTCACTAAGCTCATGAGTAGTCATCCTGTATGGTGCTCTCAAAACTGGCTTGGCTCCTGGCACTAGGTCTATGTGAAAATCCACTGCTCGAGGTGGAGGCATACCAAGAAGCTCTGAAGGAAACACATTTACGAACTTCTGAAGGATTGGAAAATCATCAAGGGATGGCTCCCTCTCTAAATATTCCTCTCTGTCACTAATAGTGATAGAAAACAACTGACAACCCTTTCGCATGCACCGTCTAAGCTGCATAGCAAAAATCATACGAAGGGACACTGGCCTCTTCACTCTGATGATCTCCCTAGAGATACCATCATCATCCACACATTCCACCCTCTTCTATCGACAATCCATCTTGGCGCTATGGGCATAAAGCCAATCCATGCCAAGAACAACATCATAAGAACCTAGAGGGGTAATGTGTAGATCAGTCCTAGTGGACATGTCTCCAATCTTCATCTGACAACTCTGCACCAAGAAATTAACTAACACTCTAGCTCCTAAGGCTAACTCTACCTCCCAACTAACATCCTATCTAACTACCACTAGCCTTCAACGCTCCATCGCAAATGGAGATATAAAAGAGTCAGTAGCCCTGAAATAAAATAAAACTACAACCATACGGCCCTGTATAATACCTGTAGCCTCGATAACTATGGCCTGATGCTCAGCCTGGCAGTTGTCAACCACTGCAAAAACTCTATGGGATCTACCCATGTCACCAACTGTCAGCTCTGAAAAAGCCCTGCTCTGACCACTAGATGCCTATCCCTATAGACACTCTCTAGCTATATGACCCATGCCACCACAAGTGTAGCAAGTTTCATGAGTATAAGATTGTGCACCCTGTGACCCAGACTGTTGTGGGCCTCCTAACCTGCTAGATCCATTGTATCCACCCCTAGAAGACTGCTGAGTCTTCACTGACTGTGACTGTGGGGCCTGTACTTTCTAATCTTGCCTAGGTCCCTATGACTACTACTACTTGGGCTTAGAGCCTTGATATCCATGAGAAGGTTTCTACTATTGCTATTGCTGGGGTTTTGGCTACTGAGACTGCTGGCCCTTAGAGGACCCTGCTATATAGTTCTGATTCCCTTTCCAAGGGGGTTTCTGCTGGGAAGAGTTTCAGTTTTGAGACTAATCTCGTGACTCTTGCCTACCTCGAGTATCCTTAGAAACTAGTGCTATCTCCACTGTATGTCTAAAGGTGGTAGGGAAGGCCATCTGAACTGGTCCTTGAAGAGAGAAATTCAGCCCCATGATAAAGCGATGCACCTGTAGTTTCTCATCCTTCATGTATTCCACATAAGGAAGGAGCTTGAGAAACATCCTCTCATATTGTGCCACTGTAAGGCCTCTCTGATAAAGAGAATGGAACTCCTCAATCTATTTCTGCTAGAAATGCTCTGACAAGTACCTCTCCCACAATCTTTCTAGGAAAGATTCCCATGTGAGGGTGTCCATCCTCACTCCACCTATGATCTCCTCTTGAGGCCACCAGTTGGAGGCATCCCCTCTCAACTGATGAACTGCTAGGTGTGCTTTTAGATTACTCTCATAAGGGCATAACCTAAAGCACCACTGTAGGCTCTGCAACCATGCCTCTACTACTGAACCCTCAGTGGAACTGATAAATAGTGGTGGCCCAAGTCGAATCAATTCCTTGATGTCATCTCCTACATGTCTAGGAGGTCTGTCAAAAGGGGGTCCTCTCTGGTGTATGGCCTCTTTCTCATGTTCACCCTGACCCTCTAACTACCTCAGTGGGGGACTCCTAGTCCTCTCTCTAACCTTGGGCCCGCCTCCACTGGGTCCCTCTGCTTCCACTACTGGAATCTGCTGAACTGGCTAAACTACAGGTACTACTCTTTGCTAAACTACACTGATCAAAGTCTGAAGTGCATCTATAATGTCCTGGTTTGGGTTTGATGGTGGTGGAGGTGGAGGTGGTGGTGGTGGAGGTGGTCCACCCTCCTGTCTTGCTCTACCACCCCTAGCCCTACGACCTCTACCTCGTCGGCTAGGAGTAACAGGCGGCATCTACACAATTAAAAGTTTGAGTTAAGTTTAGGAAGCATAATGGTTTAAGGTTCCTAGTGTTGAAACTAGGCTTTGATACCAAAATGTCATGCCCAAACTATGAGGGCAAAAACACAAGTTTGAGTAGAGTTTCCACTTCCTTCCTTCAATCTTCAAAACTCCTCTCTAAATATAGAGATTGGGTAACAACCTCCACAAGACCAAGAAGGGCCTCTAAATAGGCCTCCAACTCAACCACCCAAGGACTCAATAACTACCCCCACCCACTTGCAATTCTAGAAACTCCTAACTCAACCTACACTATGGTTAAACCCTAAGTGGAGATGAGGTGAAGTAACTCAAGATAACCATGGTCAATTTTCGCACAAAGGCAAAAAGAAACCTTTTGAGTGACCTCAAAAGTCAATAAAAGGGGCTTAGGGGTTGGAAAAGACCCCTAACCCATACCCATACCCTCTGGGTATAAAAATTTAATGTTTTAAGCCTTAGGAAAAAGGTTTTAGAGCCAAACAAAATCTAGGAATAAAATAGGACCTTCTAACTACTTTAACGTGCAAATTAAGCACTAATTCGGATTAGGGACGACTAACGTCAATTAAGAACCTAATAGAAAACTGACACTAGCTTAAACCAACTTGGTCCAAAGGTAAAACAATTAACCCTAAATAGCACACTGAAGCACATAAACATTTACGAGTGTCAAGCGACACTAAAAGAACATAATTATGAACATTAACATTCACTAGACAAAGAAGATACATACATATATCTCACAATACAATACGTGAATTACGAACAACAAGGTTTCCAAAATTTAGCACAAAGAGATCAGTTATGTTCCTCCGTAGGGTTTCTCGGCTAAATCTCTGTACACTCATTGCACACATCAGTAGTCCCTTAAAATCACATGTACATAAATGTATATGTATCAAAAATTCTCATAAATTAAAACATACATCAATAAGGGTTTCTACATCCTACTTAATTCTTAATCATTTAAAATCTCTTAAAGCAAAGTCTCAATCCTACATTTACTGGGTTTCATCAACATACATATACATGAAACATTAAATGACAATCATCAAATATATCCGAAAGTAACATCACACAACATGAAATAATAAAGTACTTTCTAAGCATCAGATAATGTCTCGACATCTCGAGTCATGAATATCAAAATAATAGTAATGTATCACTATGTTACGATGGGTCGGGGCGAGGCCTCACATGAATGCACATGCTACTAAGGTTTTCTTATTTACGCATGCTCCTAACAGGTTAGGTTTTTGCATACACATTTTGGCATGGCTGGTGGGACTAATGTCTCTTTTTCATTTCAAAAAATTGGTCAAAAATGCAGTATTTTTGGTAAAAAAACTACGCACTATCATCTTCATTAGGACACGGTGTTGTCTATGTAGACGATTCATCATCTCTACAAATTATCGTCTCTGCATTTTGACATCTCCACCAGACTCAACCCACAAAAATTACCAAAAAAAAATTTTGATTATTTTTGTTCTGTCATCTCTGCATATTGTCATCTCCACATATTTTTGTCTCCATAGTTTGTTGTCTTCACCTATTTTATTTTTTTGTTTTTTAAGAAAATATATTCTATCATCTTCATAGCTTTGTGTCTTTTAAATATAGTCTGTCATCTCTGTAATTTCATTAATTTGTCATTTGCATTGTGGGTGGTTGAGAACTAGTCTTTTTTTTTAACTGTCTTCTCTGTAATTTTCATACTTTGTCATCTTCAATTTTTAGCATCTATGATCCTATCTTGTCATCTATGATCTGCAAATGTAATTAACAAGTATATCATACTTTCTTTTTATTTTATCAGCTTTAATTTTTTTCGTCTCTGTTGTTTGTCATCTTTGTCTGCATTTTGTTATCTATGATATTAATTATTTTTTAAAGAGTATAAATCAAATTTTGACTTTCGATGGTTCTATAGGATTGGAGTCATTCTAAGCTTATTTACATATAGAAAAAATAACAAAAAAAGTTAAAATAAAATTTCTCATAGTTAGCTTTCATTTTTTGAGATTTTGTTGAAGCTAATCAACTTATTTATCGCAGCATTGTAGATCAGAGCATTTTAGAAACACGTAACCATGTTTTCCTTAATATTTTATTGTTCTTGGGAATGAACTTGAATGCTTAATCATTTTTCTTTGAATGAATGTTGCACTTAATGGGATAAATCAAACACAATCTTGAATGACTAAACATAAAACAAATAAATCCAATCTTGAATGCATAATCAATTGAACAAAACCTTTCATTTGGATGAATGTTGTTAAAACACAATCTTGAATGCCTTAAGAAAATTCATAAATATTTTTTGGAATGAATGCTTAGAAGTCAAATACACTCTTGAATGCATAAAGGTCAAAGAACAATGCAATGATACACATTGCAATTTGAGTTTAAAATGAATCTCATCAATTCTTGAATGCTTAAGGATCAAAGAAAAAAAAATAAACCTTTGAATTTGGTGCTTAAAAAAAACACTCACTCAATCTTGAAGGCATAAAGGAATTGACTCTTTTCTTATTGAATTTGTTATGTTGACAATGCTCAATTTTCTTATGTTTGGCAAACTCTCAATTTTTATTATGTTGACGGCATTGTCAAGTTGGAAAGAACATTGTATGCTATAAACATGAGTGTCTTCAAAAGTAGATAGAAAATATAAGCATAAATTGGCAAAGAACAATTGTCTTTTAATCCCAAGACCACTTAAATATTCACTCCTCTTGCGCCTTTGGGTGATCCTGAGTGCACAACAAATAAGTGGCCTTGTTTTACAGTTTTTAGAAGGTCTACTTGGGGATTTCATCACCCCTTGGGATGACCTTGACTCTAGCATTCTAGTGGAGTATAAATATCGGGAAGTGAATTAAAAGACACCTCTCTTGGAAGCATAATATTGTCACTCTTGGTTATTCCCCAAAGAACTTTATACCTTTGGGAAGTAAAGTTGAAGATTTGGGTTACCGTCTCCTCCTGGCTATGCGGCATTATGTTCTTTCATCTATAGATTTGGTCCTCACATACCTTGTGTATATCGAGGACACCCCTAGCTGAGCTTGTATATCCTATTCAAAACCTTACAGGATTGTTGGTGTGTTTGACATGTTAAGTGCTCAAAAACCTCCCCATTTGAAGGGGACACATGCCATATAAACTATTTTTGTATGTTTTTCATTTTATGGTTCAAAAAATCCAAAAACATAATAAAATTTCAAAATCCAAAAACATTTCAAAAAACAAAAAAATAACAAAAAGAAGCTATTCTTTTTCCCATCACTTCGTCTATCCATTCATCCCATCATCATCATACATCTCTTATCTTAATCACCTTATTAATAATTCAAATCATTCATCAAAATCTTAATCATCTATAATCATCCTAATCATTTCCTCATCTTCTTAATCATTCAATCAAATTCCTAATCTTCATGCTAGTCATGATTCATAATCTGCATCAAGATCCAACTCCCTCATTCAATGATTCATCCTCATGATTCTTAATCCAAACCCTTATCAAATTCATTCCTTTCTAATCAATTCCTAATTCAATCCATTTACATCTTCAATTAAAAATCAATCAATCTTTCTTCATCTATTCAAATATTCTTCTAATTTAATTTTCATAGAATCTTCTACTTTGAAATTAGGAGCACCATCGTAAACCTTGGACTTTAATTCAAATCCAACATTCACTCGTTTGCAATATCATAAGGTTTTTATTTACATCAAATCAAATCAAATTAAATCAATTCCAATCCAAATCAAACACAAAGTCCAAAATTGATCCTAGTCCTAAGTTCATATTTCATTTATCATCAAACCTCTCACCCCTCCTCATCCAATCTCAATGGATAAGAATTGGCTTAACCAAATGGTTAGGGACCTTCAAAGGAAATATGGAGTCACACCTCCAGCACATACCCCATGTCAAATCAATCTTCAAAATTGTATATCCAATCCTAATCCATCTCACATTCCTTATTCCTCTACCTTTGACAAGGGAAATCTACCTCATTATCCTTCAACCACATACGATTCCATTCATAGCCCACACAATTCCTCAAATAGAAATTTCATGGCTAATGAAATTGAGGAACACAAGAATTCTATCTTAAGCCTAGCAAATCAAAAGTCAAAATCTACCTTCTAAGACATATGTCCTTTTCCCCCATGTTTCAAAGACCATGATCCTCATGTCCCATCCAACCCAAATCCTCCATGTAATTCCCCATACATTGATCTTAATGTCCAAAACCATTATCCCAATCCCCTTCCCATTCCCCCACTTTCAGACAATCCTAATTCTCCAAAATCAACTTCATTTCCACCTTATAATAAGTATGTCTTTGTCCCACGATCATAGGTAGAAATATTTTCTAGATACAAAACAAAAAATGAAGTGATCCAATCACCCAAAGTCATACATCCAATGCCATCTCAAATACTTGTTCCAAAGTTTGTCTTTATAGATTCTTGTTCTCCTCTAGATCCGAGCATTTCTCCATCTCATTATTCCCTTATCCCTCAAGATCCATTTATCCCTCTTAGTCCATCTTGTGATCCAATTCCCAATCAAAATCAAGACATTCCATGTACCATGCACATTACTAATTTCATTCTGTCTCAAGAGTTAGCATCCATAGATCCTCCACTTTATGAAGATTCTCCTTCCACTCCATCCACTAGCTCCCCTCCATGTCAAGATCAAAATGTTCCATCTCATAATTCCATTCCATCCACTCCATTATATGATTCTATTCCATTATATGATCCAATCATTCCTTCCATTACATGATCCTCTTTTAAGTCAAGAACAAAGTACCCTTTCATTTTCCTTTCATGATCCCACCCCATCTCAAGATCCTATTATCCCTCATAATCCCCCTTGTGTTCCTAATCCTCCACATGATCCTATAACACCCATCCAATCCACTCATGAACCCCATATACATGGACTCACATCTTGTATTGAAAATCATAAGTATCCCATTAGAGAAATATTGTCTCAAGATTTTGGTACACCTTCCACTCCTTCCAAACCTAAAATTCCTCCATTAAAACCTAAATTTTCCTATCATCCATATTCCAAGTACATTTTGGGCCCTTATATCCATATTCCCATACCTTTCTCATTACCATTCATTTTGGGTCCTTATGTTCCAAAGCCAAACCCTTCATCCCTTCCATCCATTTTGGGTCCTTACATACATCCATCCACCATATCCAATTCTTCAACTTCCTCCCCTCATATACCTAGTAAAGATCAAAAAAGGCACACATCCTTGAATTCCTTCCAATTTTCACCATCCATAAGCTCTCCATAACATTTATCCTCATACACCCCTACCATGATCAATAGAAGCAAATTGGATGCCAAAGATAAAGTGAATCAAGCCAAATATCCACAAAAATCCAAGGATCAACATGTCCCCTCTAAAAGACATGTTCAAGAAAAGAATATGATCCAAAACAAAATTAGAAGGCCACAAAGGCTGAAAATAAAATACAAAAAAATCATGTGGATCTCAAAGCTACTCAATGAAGCAATGAATCTCAAAGAAAAGTCCAACATGGCATCCAATTTTGCTAATCCAAAGGCTTCCCTCATTAATAAATCATCCAAACTTCCATCTTCCAACTCTATTTTGGGTCCTTATGCCCCAAAATCCACAATCCTAAATCCATCATTTCCTTCATCCATTTTGGGTCCCTATATCCCAAAATTTAAACTTTATCCTACATATCCTCCAAAATTTCCTCCTTTCCATCACTTTTCAAGGTGTGTGTCAATGATGATCTTTCCACCTCCTTCATCCACTCATTCACAAGTCTTCCAACCTAGATTCCACCAACCATGTCTTCCTCCCAACCACTCCACCCCCTTAATCTAAAACTTTTCATAAGTCCTTGACCTCCATTTCCCAACCCATTGCATCCTTCTTTTCACTATCCTAACAACATCTATGAGAAAATGGTAAAAACTCCTTGAAAATAATAAATAAAGAGAAACAAATATCAAGAAATAACATCATTCTTGAGTCCTCTCATTGTTTCCTTATCATGAATCCATTATATTCCAATTCCACTTATCATTCCATTTACTTATCCTCTTCCACTTGCACTCTACACTAGGGGAAAGCTCCATCCATACTACACTACATTATATATATTCCATATTCCTATCTACCATTCATCATCCTTTTCCATCTTTGATCTTGACTATCCTCTTCCTTTCATCCATTCATGCTCATTTTCCATATCCCTTGCACATTATCCACACACTATCCTACATACTCCCACCATCTGTTCACATATTTGATCTTGATCACATCCTATCAATATCTTTCATCCCATAGTCCTTGGCATTTTCATTTCCTCATTATCCTCCATCCATAATCCCAAATTCTTACATCCTTCTTTCATATGTCCTTGGTCTTGGTTATTCCATCTATTTCACCCATTTCATGTCCCGCATTTCATCCATACTCTTCATATCATTATCCCTATTTCATACCCTCCCTCTCATATCCCTTATTCATTCCACTTTCATGCCTATGCTCATGATCAATACTAGAGGCACAAAAAAAAAATGTTCAAATATTCTTTGGAAATACACATGCCTTCCCTTCATACAATAGCCTTTGCAGCATCTTTCCATTTCCACACATCTTTCCCCACCTTTTTTTTCTTCCATTTTTCCTATCCTTCATATGGGGCATTTTTTGTCACTCCTTTGAAACATGGTCCTTGGCTCACCATTTTTTGATACCATATCCTTTGGTCCCCCATATCCTTTCACCTTCCATTTTATCCATATATCCTTCCATCCATAAAATTCTCCCCACCCTTCTCATTCATTTATCATTCATTGGTTTTCCCTTGTCAATGGTCCTCATCTAGTCATTTTCATCAATTCATTTCTCCTATAATCTAATCAAATTCCATTCTTCGAGTCATTTCCTACAAATCAATTTACATCTTATTGAAGTCTCATTTTTCTTCTCATCAACATCATACCACTTCCATTCCAATTCAATTCATCCATCATCTTATCATATATTATCCAAATTCTTTTATTCATCATCTAATCTTATAACATTGAGCTTCAACCCATCAAAATGGGCTTATCAAAATAGTGATTGCAAAAAAAAATTACATAAATTTACATTGAGACTAAATGATTTGAGAACCATGTTCCTTTCACACAATTTCCAAAAAATGATCACAAAAATTTCAATACAATTCAATCAAAAAATCAATTTTTGCCTTACAAGATGCATCCTTCCTACACAGGCTTAACAAATTCACCATCAAAATAAAGTTCATGGCAAGAACTATGGACTGAATGACTACTTGGTCATAAGGTCTTTTTTTGATTTTATCTATGTGTATTAGAGATAGCCTCCCCAATTGTACCTCAATCTTCAATATCTTGGTATCATTTGAATGACTTAACTTGATTACACGTGTCATTTTGTGATATGATCTATTTTCATGATTCTTTAGCACATCTATGTCAATTTCAAGTTATGATTATGCATTACTCACTGGGGGCAATGGGTTAGCACACTTTCCACCAAGATCCCTCACAAGAATTTGGGTGTGCCCAAACCTCTCTAGTGCATATACATCATATTCTCCATCATGACTATGAATCCTACACCTATGTTCCTAAAGTCTCTATTTTGTTGAGAGTCTAGTCCATGAAAAGAATATTATCATCTATGTTTCTATAGCATTTGATGCATAACTCCTCTTGCAATATCAAACTAGGGTGTGCTCTCCCATATGAACACAACTAAATCCCATGCATTCATGTAGTTCAACTACATTTAGATTAACCAATATCCAATCCACCCTACTTCATTCCACTCTTACCAACAAGTCATGCAAGGTCATCTTTTAAGCCTTTTTTCCTTCCATTTTCTTTCCCATGTCTATTTTAGTGAAAATGGGGAAAAATATATTCCCTTTTACCCCATTTCCTTGAGGGGGCACCCTCATTCCCTATCATCATCACAACACAACTCCTAGGACTCATTTCCTCTCTTGGGCAACCTATATTTTATTTTCTTTGATATAATGTCATCCCAACATCACATCAAGTGGGGCAAAATGTAGACGCTTAAAATCATCCCAAACACTATATTAATTTATTTAATATCTCTTGTTACATTATAATTAATTATATATTAATTAATTATATTTTTCATATTCTTCTAATTATATAATTAAATAGGCTCACTTCCCTAATGTATTTAAACTTAAATGCATCCCCTCTAATGTATTAAATTCATTTAATACATAGTGCTCCATAAATCCCCATTTAAATAAATTCTAATTTATTTAATTCCCTCCATTCCATTAAATTCTTTAATCCTATGGTTAAGTTAAATCTTATTTAATTTATTCATAATCCTATCCTAAAACCTAGTCAATACCCATCACTCTCATCCTTCTAAGCCTACTCACCACTTAATCCCATTTTATTATCCTAAACACCTTTGTAATCACCTTTTAGCTCCTAAGTGTTTGCTCACACATGTGTGAGAAGCTCTTGATCCAATAAACCTACCACTTCATTTATACCTCTTACATCTCTTACACATTTGTCCCCCACTCCTTCCCCAAAGGTTGCTCACACATGTGTGAGCACACCTTGAGTCTCTAAAACATTAAAAGCTCTTTTTGACTTTTGCATGGCTTGTCCTTTAGCACATGTGTCTCCCTTGTGGCACCTATGTAGATGTCACATATATGCCACCTTCCCAAGGCCTCTCTCAAACCTATAAATAGAGCCCTTGTCTCAAGCATTTTTCATCTCTCTCATTTGCATTGTTATCATGCTAGTTTAGTGTTAGAGCTCTTTAGTGGTTTTTTTTATTTGCATATTTGCTACTAATCCTTTTGGTAGATGTTAGATTTATTGCATTTGTGCTTGCATCTCATTCTATATTATCATTTCTAAGTTAGGTTCTTTCCATTTTCCATCTCACATCTTAGAATCCTTTGAGGATTGGCTCACTCATAGCCATTTCTTGAAGGTATTCTCCATTCATTTAGTTTTAGATTCACTTGTCTCATTTTGCATATAATTTATCATTCAAAGGGATTCAATAGTTATGTTTTGGGAGAGCACATCTACATCCCTCAAACTTAAGTACACCAAAAAGGCCTCTTATGGGTGCCCTTGTTGAGCTTCTTTGAGGTTGTGTGAGGATTCTAATTAGTTGGTTGCATAGTTTATTTTAAAACTCAAGTAGAATTAGTGGTTTATCAATCTTATTTGAATCTTGAATGCACATGCTACTAAAATTTTCTTGTTTACATGTGCTCTTGATAGCTTAGGTTTTTGTATATACACCTAATTCAAATTCCTTACATAGAAAATTGTTGGACTTGCTAGATTGAAAGATTTGTATGCAACCACATACATTCTAAATTTTATCTCCAAATCAGTTATTGTATTCACTTTGAGACCTCCTCCATTCTGATAACCCCTATTTTCACTGAGCTTAAATTTGCAAAATTTTATGGTTGAAATGTTTTGAAAAAGAGTGTTGTGATGTTAGGGTTTTTATGTTATCAATTTTAATTTTCAAAGGATATCCCTAACATGGTATTTTTTTCTTAACTTGGTTATTTTTTCTTGCCCTGGTGTAAAATATGATGCCCTAAGGGTTATGTTCTCATCCTATCTTACAATAAATTTTAGGAAAATTAAAGTCTAGCCCTTACCCTAGGTTTTATATCTAAGTGGGAGTTTATTTGTTTTTCACATCATCTCTTATGATGTTGCGACATAAGGGTTTGCAGAAGATTGTAGCATAATGATTTTAGTTCCCCGATCTTAAGATATGCAGCGTATCATAATATCATAGATAAGAAAATTAAAGTTCCCAATATTATGATTCCCTTTATATCATATGATTGTATGTCATGTTAAAGAGGTTCCAAGTCTAGTGTGTGATGTTAAGACAAAGAAGGTGATTGGGTCAACATTGGGAAGGTCTTTGAAAAGTTGTAAGATGTTACAATAAAACCCTAGCCATATGATCAGAAAGTAAGATTGAGAATGCTATGATTCTACAAGGTACCTATGATCATAAGATCATAAGGTGTCAACTAACAAGGCAAAGTGGTAGTACAATGTTAGACAAGTGACAAGTGTGTGATCCTGATTGGTCAACTATAAAACATATACCAAGTGGATTCTTTGTTAGACCAGTGGGGCTAGAAACTTATTTTACATAAGTTATATTTTAAGACAACATAGTGTGATCTTCAATCTTATGATAAATAGTGTATCATAAGATCTCAAGCTAATGGATAAAGTGCTATGATGTTACAAAGAGGATTGGAATGTGAGATCATAAAATTAAAAGGTAAAGCCCACACTACTATGGTAAAGAGAGGTAATAGTTTCTCATAGTATCGTAGGGGTCTAGAGGGAAACATGAGATGTTACACTATGTAGTATAAATCACATGTCATGAGATCATAAAGATTTTAAATCAAAGCTCAGATTTCATGGTAGCTAGTATATCATGAGATTGTAGAGACTTTTTCTAAGCTTTACGACAATGTGATAAGGGTTTTTTACTTTAGGAGATCATAAGATCGAAGGACATCTCTTCCTTGCCTAAGATATTATTAGGGTTTTAACTCTAGGGTTGACCATAGGAGTGTAAACCCTAAGTTAACATTATGTTTTTCATTTTATGATATGGAAATGACAAAAGGTTCTCAATCAATGAGATTTAAGCAATGAGCAAAAAGTGCAATGTTAGATAATAATGACAAAGCTCCCCTAAGGTGATAGAATAAGATGATTTTATGGCTTGACCATGTTGATAATATACATCGATCTATAAAGACATCCTATCAATCAATTATAGTTTATTGTTTACAAAGTAAGAGATTTTGAGCAGTTGCAAAGTTTCAATACATAGAGATAATTATTTTTAGTGCCTAAGAGTGAAATTCATACAGTGTTTTCCAGCATACTTTCAAGATGTCTAATAAAGGGGTAGAAGAAATTCTAGCATAGGACATGGAAGTGGTAGAAACTTTGACTTCTAATGGAGGGAAAACACAATAAAGAAAACCTAATAGGTTTGTGGAAGAATGGATTAAGCTTTTCTTTGGTTCTTTAAATGTTAATGCTATAGACAACCATGTTTTCATCAACCCATATGCCCTATATAGAGATGTTACATGCCCTAGAGTTACAGATTCTGATATATTCAAATATTTTTATCATAACAGGGAGAAGAAAATCCTGGTGTGTAATCCATGGAAGAAGAACCTAGCAAAGTTGATATTTCCAAAGGTCTTTATAGATGTATACTTGGTGAAGGCCCTAATTTGATCATACAATGTAGCCACCAAATCCTTCCATATTGAGATGGAACTATCCTTTGTCAACTTGATCATTCTTCATTCATTGAAGCTTCTAGATTGGATAGAGCCATGGGCCAGCTTGCAGACTTGGAGGAAATGTAGAAGAGATTTGAGAGAAATACAAAAGCTTACACTAGGAATTCTATGCTATAGCATATCCTTATGGATTTAAAGAGTGTGGGTGATTACCCTAACAAGGTGGAAAAATGATGCCTTTGGACAAGTTTTAAAATTACTTTGTGAAAATAGTATAAGGTGTCCACAACGTGGTTGGAAAAGATGGAACTAATATGGTTTATGGTGCTAAATTTATTATTGCTAGAGATGTGAAAGAATCCTACCATGGAGGGGAGTAGGATTATTTTGAATACATTTTGGAGGTGATTAAGTAAAACATCATCTTGGCTCAACATGAAGAGTTAAAAGATTTCAAGCTCCATCACTATTCACTACTGATGCACCTAATCTTATACAAGAATATGGAGTACATAAGCCCTGATTTCATTGACCATACCACTAATGCAAATGGATAGTTTCTAGTTCAACTATGGATACAGGTATGGGACAATAATTATCATTTTTTTAATTTTGTTTCATTCTTTAATAATTTTAATATTGTAATAATGAGAATATTTGATCCAGGTTATTTTAGGGCACCTAAGATTTTAAAAATTCTATTGAGACCAGCCCTACTTTCTAAGGTTAAAATATTAGACCATAATTGGAGGGACATTTTCTTATTTCCAACTTTCTCCTTAACGAGAGTCTATGGTTGTCCCCATCCACCCCACATATTACCAAAGTTTATTCCCCCTAGGTTGGGTATAATAGAATTCATATGGTAGCTATTTATGGTCAATAGGGAGTATCTACAGCCTAAAATGCATAAAGGCACTTTTTTGTGTAGATGTTTCAAGGTGGGGAACTTTTCAATTGGAAAAGAGGCCCTTGATCAAATCCATTCTTTCCTCGACCACTACAACCTGTCAATTGGTCCCTACAAGATGTATGATCCTGATAATTGGGTGAAGATCACCCTTAAGGAAATAAGGAATTATGTGGTTCCTGGCACCAAGGAGCTACCACATGAGGATTTTATTCCAAATATAGTTACAGAGGGTGAGGTAGCTAATAAACTAGAAAAGTTGGATGATATTTTGAGGTTAGAGAGGGAGATGAAGAGAACTGATCCCAATTTTAAGGGATTTTATTTATATATCCCCTATCCTCATAGGATTAGGAAGATGGTCACTAACCATGCTAAAATCATGGCCAAGATGCCAAAGGGACCTATGGGAGAGGAAGAGAGGGTGTGCCAAGATAGCCCTTAACCTGATTTGACTCTAGAAATAGAGGAAGATGATGCTCTTGAGGAATCATGGGTCACAAAAGGGAATAAGAAACAAAAAGTGGTCCATATCCCTATAGAGGTGAAATAGAGGACCCTACACATTTTGCCGAGCAATATTTAGTATTTTTCTAACTTAAGGAAAAGCTATCTCCAAGATAGAATTAATGTAGCTAAAAGAATAATCACAAACTTGGAACAAGTAGTAGAAAGGCTAGATGATAGGATCATTCAAGCCCAACAATTCATAGAGGATGATGAATTCATCAAGTTGGTTGTGTTCAAGAATTTTTTGTATAAGGTAAAATAGAGTAAGTTGGTGTTGAAAAGAAACCAAGAGAATTAGATGAGAAATAGTTGGAACTAGTTGAGAAGTTATAGGCCTATGATCCTGAGAGTGAAATCATGATTCTAGAGGAAGCAAGAGACCTTGTATAGAGGAGTGATATGTTGTTAGTACCTTAATGGGATTTGGAGCAACCATTTATGCTTGATCAAATAAGGAGACAAGAGAATGACATCTCATATAAGGAATTTGGTGCTAATGGACTACAGAGATGAATTGGATTCAACATAGATACCAAATCTTTGGCATTTTGGAGCATGGATCTATCATCAAATAAACAAAAGCCAATGGATGTATAGAGCATAGAATAGGGTAACATTATGGTGTGGACTCTACAAGACACCTCTAGTATAGAAATATCAAAGGCCATGAAGCATTTCTCATTCATGAATGAGGCCAAGGTAGAGGAGATTGAGACCAAACTTTCCAAGTCCATACATGATTATATTGATATAAGGAAGCTCTATGAGGATGGGCTTAGAAAAAGCCATGTGTATAATAAGAAAATTATAGACCTTGAGGCTAAGGTCCAAGCACTAGAGGTTGAGGTTGCATCTCTCAAAGAGAAACTTGTAAATGTAGAGTAGGAGGATGCTATAGAACATAGGCAAGAGAAAAAAGATCATGAGCAACAAGTTATGGACACAATTGAGGCCCCAACACAAATAGATGTTTTAGAGGTAGAGGATATAGAAGAACCAAGAAGAATGAGTACCGATGCTCCACCTACTCAGCAAGGATATGAGGTAAGGACTATTTTCCTTAAAATGTTGGTGAGCCACATGGTTGAAACTATGAAGAATATATCACAATAGGCTCACAATGTTTATATTGCTTTCCAAAGTGTTGAGCAATTTTTCAATGAGGCACTTTCATGGCTATCACCCACATTCAATTTGTGGGGGCTATATACATAGTTTTTAGAGAGGCTCATTGTATTAATGGCTAAAAAGCCATATCTACCTGATAAGATAATCATAGTGAAGGAGGGCTTAGATGTAGTTAAAGAATTAATTGGATTCTTCGCTAGTAAATTTCAATTTATACAAGGTAAATTGAAATTTTTATCTCAAGGAATTGAGCCCTATATACCACCAATTTTGGATGTCACTAGTATAGTGAGAGATTGACAAGAATGGTCTAATTCTTTTAGTGTCATTTTGACTCAGGAAATCACTATGGCAATTTTTGAAGATAGCTTTGATACCCCTTATAATAAATTGATTGACTCCCTATTCAAAGCAGAGATAGACTTAAACAAGTTTTATGTTGATTTTAAAGAAATTACAAATGCTAGGTGGACTAAAGCCACAAAGGACCTAGAAGAGCTTAGTACTATAGAGTGGCCCACCAAAAGGGAGATCTACATTTGGGAAGAAATAGGAGAAATCAAATCCCTACTGGCGATAGGTAGTTGAGATATTTTGCTAAATATAGTAAAGGATGAAGGGAAGTAAATTCAAAAAAGCATGACATAAATTTTCACCTACCAACTTCTTCAGCTACTTCCTCTTTTTGGATTGATCACTAAGGAATGTCTTGCATATCTTTTTGTTTATATATTGTCATTTTTGTATCCATCCATATTTTGACATGTGTCCTCCTCCCATCTATAGCTTTTTACAATCCTATTTAAGGATTCCCAAGATGTAGAGTAGAGGTCAGTTATCTATAGAATTTTCCTACTTTCTCATGTCTTTTTACAGTCCATCCATTTTTTTGTAGATATATGGATGTAATCAATTTTTTTATACTTGAATATATATAATGAATATCAAATATCAATTTTCAAGTTCTAACTTATTTCTAAGTCTCTACTAGTATTGTAAGCATTTTCAAAGAAAATCCTCTATCTATCTGTGTCTTTGAGTTTTGTCTCATTTCTTATATATCTATAATCTTGAGATTGAAATGAACAAGTTTCATCCAGTTTAATGCAATTCCATAAATTATATATCTCTTGATAAGTAGGAGATAATTTCCACAGCAAGTCAAATTGTGATACGAATATCAGGATTTAACTGTGTGATTTTGAGTCAAACTCGATGACCCATGTTTCATGAGTAGTGATTCAACATGAATCCATCTCTCATGAGAATAAATGGAACACTTAGCACTCATTGGATCTAGGTGATGCTCACAGGGGTGAAGTACCGAGACTTCCCGGGAGGTCACCCATCCCAGTACTACTCCAGCCTGAGCGCGCTTAACTACGGAGTTTCCTCCATAGTTAAACCCAAAGCTTGCAACGCCATTTGCAAAATCTTCACCAAGTATATATCTCTTACTGATTGATGTTGATTCAAAGAATTAGATAATCGCTCTCTGTAATTAATAGGGTTTAGAGTTTATAAGAAGGATATGGTAAGAATGAAATTCAGAGTTCACTATTAAAAAAATTAATTACAAGTTGATTAAATGGGTCCAACTTTGTTGGTTTTGACTCTATATATCAATGGATAAGACACTAGTCAATTAAAGTTCAAGAACAAATTGATGATTCACTTAATTACAGAAAATACATAACAAAGAAATCAAATTAATTTACCATTTCATGTATTGAAGGACTAAAAATATTGGTCATTACTTATTTGTTTTTACTTTCTATGTGGTTATGGTTACCTACTATAATCAAGAAGTTTATTAAAAAATCATAGAAGAACATTGACCATTTATGCTATAGGAGATAGTCTTGAAGAGAAGAATATCAAGTTAATAAGATTGATCCCTAAGATTTGCCTTCCTTGGCCCTACAGAGCCTAAAGTGAAGTGAGTCCTGATGACTCTATTAATGTTGTCCTAGAACTAAGATTTAGCCCTACTAAATATAGGATTTAGCTCATCGTTAGGCTTGTCCCTATCTTATGCTTCTTGATATTAGGTTTGAACCCACCTAATATGTTCCTTACCTAGAAAGAACTCCAACATGTCTCATTGTGCTTTATTATATTCTTCAATTTAATTCTTTCATACCATCTGAATGGTTTTTACTTTCTCTCTAATTGGGTAGCTAATGACTATATGAATAATATCCTTTTTTATTCTAATTGGCTCATCTAGCCACATATACATTTTATGCACTCTTCTCAACACTATATGAATCTAGTTAGACTTAAATTCTTTAGGAAAATGTAGGAAATATATGAGACTTATGAATTCCAAGTATTTATGTTTTTCCTTCAATTTTCTATGAGAACACGATTCCCCATACACCTCATGTAGCTCATGATCTTTAACTTTATCAATCTTGCAATGATAAAAAGAATGCATATTGTTGACGAGTAAAACCTTAGGTGTAATTGAAGCTTGTTTATTTGTGTAGCAATTTTTGGGTATAACTTATATCTTGACTCTTCACAAGTATCATTCTAATTCAACTTAATAGGATTTACCTTTTCATTTGTCTATCATTTCACATTTGTAGAACTTGAATCCATTTTCACTAAACAAGGTTTTGGTATGCAGTTGAATCTTTACTCAGTTTCCTTTAAAATTTGTTCGATGCATGAATTAATTGTCAAATTCAAACTTCCAATATTCTACAAGTAATCCTTTATACAAATATATTGGTTAATAGTTTGTCTCCCTTATGTTTTTGGTTTATACCTTGACTCTTAAACTGCCCAATGGATTATGGAGGACAAAGAAGTTAACAACAAAATGGGTTAGTCTAGTAATCTATCAAAGACCCCTGAATTGAAAGTTATACCTCCCTTTCGAATGTAGGATATGCAATGAATTATTTTTTTCAAGTTTTTTGGGTATTATCTTAACTAGAGAGTAGAAGAGGAAAATACCCAATTGCTCAACACTTTAAACAACCTAGGAAAGTGAAAATGGGTGGCTAACTCACAATATGAAATCTATTATAAACTTAATGCAAGGAATGGAAACATGCATAACCAACTACAATGGCAAGAGAAAAAAAAAGATGGCAAAATAGGTAATTCTTGAATTACAAAGTTAACTGATGTTTTGACAATACCCAGATTGTCTATCTCTCAGCAACTCCATTGACCAATTTTTGGCCTCTTTATGTAATGGACTACACTAAACACATGAACTATGGCATATAGCAGAGAGAAAAAAAGAAACTAATTTTGAAGAAAGTAAAGCATACAATCTATTGAATAAAGGAAATAAAACCTAGTTCAGTAGCATTCATTCAATTTTTCAACAAAGGAAAGTTTGTTTCGATTACTAAACTATAACTAAATGAAAAAAATTAAAATTAAAATTGGACTCAAAGTCACACATAGTAGTCCCAGCTATAGGGATTCACCCAAAAGTAATTTTTTTGATCCTATTAATTTCTCAAAAAGTTACATATATAGGCCTTCTCAAAATGGCTAGTTACACTAGATGATTGCATCGTAGTGCATCTCTGAGTGTAATAAGATAAAAATAGGACAAGCTTGAATCATTGTTCATTAAAAAGACTTACAAAATGCCATGAATGGCTACAAAAAGAAAGAAGCTCAAGAGAATGACAGATGTCTAGAAGAACATAAGAACATCATACCTTTTTACAAGTCACCAATTTGGCTTTGTAAGCTTTCATGGTGTTAGTTACTTTGTCCAGATTCTTGAAATTTGGAATGCTAATATTGTCAACTTGAATCATCCATTGGTCATGCATCTCAGTCAATTCATCAATTCTAGTGACCCTTGACTAGAACTTCTCTGATTCTCTCCTTATGATTGAGTTTTCTATTGAGAGTTCTTGGATCTTTGACATTTGGAAGTTGAGTAGATCAATAGCTTCATCAACAAATGCCAATAACTTTGACTTCATCCTCTCAATATCCACAAGCTTATCATTAGTAGATAGAAAGGATTTTGTATGCAACATCTTTAGATATTGAAATATTTTCTCAATAACTTTCTGTACCAGGTCATGTACATCCTTGAGCTTGTTTTTGGACCTCATAGAGATCTATATAATAAACTCCAAGGATTTTTTCCAGTGAAATGATGACTCCTTGCCCATCTTGAGGATCCCATGGGTAATGACAACATTGGTATTGATGTCAATAACTTGTTATAGTAGGGCCAATTGCTTTGTTAGTCCATCTCCTAAGTTTTGTATGGTGGTCTAATGATTTGAAGTTTCCTTCCTTAGCTTGTGAGCATCTAACACTAGATTTCCAAAATTTAAAATTAATGGGGGACCTTGAGCCTTCATTTGGTCTACCCATGTTTGGCCAACTTGCCTAGATTGCCTCTCTTGTTGCAACTGTAGGAGTAATTTTTTTTCTCCTCTGTATTTAGCTCAAATTGGTTTGATTAAGTGCTCCCAAGTGCATACCTAATATAATCCATCAATTCTCTATTTGAGGCCTTCAGGACCACCTTTTCTGCTCTAAGCTCTTCTAACATATCTTTAGTCTTCTTAATGGTCAACTTCCATATGTTCACCATGGAGTCATGAATAGGGGTACCAAGATCCACTATTCTAATCTAGAATTCATCTTTGGAAAGCTCATGTAATTTTCCTTCCTTTTATGGCTCAACAATCTCTACCAGAATGTGGCTACTAGTTGAATTAGTCGCTAATGTGGCAATTATTTTCTAGTTCTTCATTTTCTTGGATGGTTGAGAAGAGGTAGATTGTGTGATCAAGTCCTTTGATGGATTTGGTTCTTTATATCTCCTCGTCTTCCTATCAATGGTCTTCTCAATCCATGACTCAGTAGGGAGAACATTCATAGTAGACTGCAAGGTAGTAGGATCAAATAGCTTCTTTGGTATTAGGGGAGTTTTCTTGCTATAGGAAGTAATAGGGAAGGTAGTGGCCTTAGTCACCAAGAGGGCCAAGGTATCCCCTTTATAAGATGCATCTTGTTCTTGGCCATACATGGGGTTGGTGTCACCATCAAAATTGATGACTTGCAAAGGAGAAGTAGG
Source organism: Cupressus sempervirens (assembly GCA_028749045.1). Lineage (NCBI taxonomy): Eukaryota > Viridiplantae > Streptophyta > Pinopsida > Cupressales > Cupressaceae > Cupressus > Cupressus sempervirens. The sequence continues at coordinate 90,099,680 of CM053791.1, read as the reverse complement.
CTTGGCTATTGATTTCTCATGTTCTTTCTCTATGTCCTTGTCTCCCTCCTTCTCCCCAAATTTTTTGGTGTCTAGAAGAGAACCACCTCCATAGGTAGGAGTGATTGGCACATTCTTCTCTCGAGGTTAGTCTCCCCTTGACCAATAGATTATAATGGGCCTATAGATGTTGAAGTAGTATTTGTGGTGGTGGCTATTATAGTTGATTGGGTAGCACTAGAAGATACTCCACCTATAGAACTATTTCTCCTATTCCTCTTCTTCCTCACTTGAGTTTACTCTAACCACTTATCAGTTCTTTTGATTATTCCATGCATGAGGACCTCTATGGTGTCTATGAAATGACCTATAGGTGAGGTAGACAAAATTTGGGTGCCTTTGATCTTCTCATAGGATGTGGGGTGCATGTAGGCTCTACCATCTACAAGGTTAGAAATATCTTTAAAAAATTATATAACTTAATCTCATCAATTGTAAGTCATGATAAAAATTTCTCCTAGGTTTGGTATTCGTTGAGACACCTAGCCCAAAAATCCTTGATATTTGGATCATGCCTGTAGGAATATCCCAATTTTAAGTCATCTCTTACAAAGTTGACTGGATCATATTGAGGCTTGAGTACCTCATAGTCCACCAATTTAATTTTTTTCTCAAAACTCTTCATCAAATTCTAAGCATTGGATTTGGAAGCATATGAATAGGGTCCAACCACTATAGGGAAGGAAATCTCTGCTATTTTCTTTACATTTGAACACAAGGTGTTCACTTCAAGATTTTTTTGGCATAACTCTACTAGAACCACCTTGTCCTCCAAGTACCTAGGCAGCTTCTTTTGAAAATCATCAAAGGCACCTATCTATATATATGAGAAGCTTGAATTGGATGAATGAGCATCCAAATTGGCTAATAGCTAAGATTTCTTCAGGTGAGAATCTCCTTTTAGGTTATATTGCAATTCTTGGCATACCCTCATTGTGAAAGCATCATTTACTACCACATACTCTTAGAAACTTCTTTGTAGCTATAGATGTGAGTAGAACTCATATAACTTTGTGTGCTCATCATAGTTCTAGATGCTAGGGAGTCTAGGCCATAAGTGGTGGGTATCCAAGGCATGAATAAGATAGAGGGACATGTAAAATTTTTTAAAGCCTCTAGTTGAATTCATCCATGAGGCAAGCTCATCACAAATGATCTACGCCCAATAAATTTGCATACCCTCAACAAAAATAGCTTGCACCAAGAAGAAATGGTGCTCAATGAACTCTAAGATCTCCTCTTTTCATTTTAGTTTGAGTAGCAGGGAAAGAATATCTACTATCTATCTCTTCAAATTTGTATTGAATAGGGTCTTGGGCATTTTTCTCTTCTTTGAGTGAGGAGTCTAAAACCATGTTCTCTACATATCTTCCCATCTAAGGGTCTTCTTCTCATTAACATAGATGCAAAAAAGTTGAAATCAATATCACAATACTCATTTTTACATATTATTAAATTAAGTTTGGCCAATGATTATAATGGTAGGATTTTCATTAAATGTCATAATCAATGACTATTTAAACTTTATGTTTATTTGCACACAAAAACTTATATTTTGAGAAGCTCTATTACTTTTCTTAGAGTATAAAATTCCTTGATAATATTAACATATGCAAGGAGGGAGAGAGAGAGAGAGAGAGAGAGAGAGAGAGAGAGAGAGAGAGTTAGCTTTTTTGCAAACCCACTTTCCTTCTATTTAGAATTGTAGTGGGGGAAGTGGTCCTTTGTTAGCTTGTGCACTTCATTCTTCCACTTTCCACCTTAAGCATTTGACACTTCCTTTCCTTTATATTGGGGTTGTATTCTCACCATTGACTTTTTTGAAAATATAATTTGAGCATCTCCAAAGAATTAATGCACTCTAAAGTGGCTTGTCTTCCAATTTTCAAAGCTTTCAAAGAAATTTCTTTTTTCATTACCTACAGATGAAAAACACCTCTCCAAGAAACATTTTCTAGAATGAAGTAAACTAACAACACTTTACCCTTTAACATCAATCTGATGGATTCAAAGCTAGATCTCAAGCATGCCTCACTAATTAAGAGCTTGAAATAGTCCATTCAACATCATTCTTTTACTGCTTTTATGTAAAGGCTTGGATTTCATATGAATCATTGTAGCTTTGAAAGTAGTTCAAAATACCTTCACTTCCATTAGTACATAGTGGAAAACTCATAGACCCACTTTTCCTTGTGAAAGTAGATTTTACCCTTGTAACATGAATGGGCTATTTTCTAACTTTGATCAGCAACTTCCATCATGACTTAATCATGTACACAAATTCTTAATCATTGTTGTAGCTTAATCCTTTAGATATGAACTTGATTAAGTTCATCAAAAAGGAAAACTTTTTTGATTGCACAAAATCCATTGGAAAGATGATGTTGGGGCAAGATAGAAAATAGTTAAACATGGACAACCTACTTGTCATTGGAAATATGCCCAAACATATCCCAACCATACCTAGATCAACTAGACCCCTCACACACCAGAAAAATAGAAAACCCTCATAGAATGATGGGTAAAGCTAATACAAGGATACCCAAAAAATATAGAAAGTAAGGCACTCAAGAAAGATGAGAAGTAAGTAACCTAAAGGATACTTAGACATCACACTTGGACACAAACTTACTCAAATACCAATGAATTTAAGTTTTACAAAGGTAGGACTAAAAATTGGCAATAGTTAGCTCTAACTGGGGACTTAAGCATTGCAAATGTCTATGAAGGGACACATAATATCTAGTTTATCATAGTTAGGATGGAAAACTACAAAGGGAAACTAAGATAAGCATGCAATAGAAAGGAAAACTAATGTGGGAAAGTAGTAAAACAAAGAAAGGAAAGACACACAAGAAACCTACCTAGATTCTCACTAACTACAAGTGCTACCTACTTTTAATTATGAAATTGAAACAACTTTAGATCATGGCCATTATAGTTAAATGGCAGAATCTCTCTAGAAGGATAAACTAGAATGAAATAATTATTCTAGTTTACTTGCATAATCTTGAAAGGTCCATTCCAAAGGGAGTCAAAATTATGATGCATAGCTTTGGCTTTGTGCCTCTTATCCCATAATAGGACCAAATCACCCTCCATGAACTTCCTTGGTCTAGCCCTCTTGATGAAGAATTTCTTCACATGCTTCCGATACTCCATAATGTGATCAACCAGCCTTGCATGATCCTCCTCCAACTTAGTTAGGTGCATGATGCACTTTCCCAAACTATTTTGGAATATTGGATCCTTGATCACTTGTTACAGTTTATAGATGAATAGCTCTAATGGAAGAGAAAGACTAGCCCCAACTTTGTATAGTAGCTCAAATAGAGAAATTTTAATTGCCTTCTTGGGTGTCACTCTATCTACCTAGAGAGCTTCATACAATCTCTTGTGCTAGTCCTTCTACTTCTCAAAAACCAACTTCTTGATGATATTGATCAACTTTTTATTACTTGATTTTTCTTGACCATTCCCTTGAGGGAAGTAATCTGATGAATGACTAAGGTGTACATTATTTTCAAGAATAACTCAATGGTCTCCACAAAAGAAAAGTAATTAAGTAGCATTTTCCATAAAAAGCTCCAATGGCACCCCAAACCTTATCAAAATGTTCTCTTTGATGAACTCATGGACAAATTCAGAAGTAGTTTTATTGGTAGGCTTGGCTTCCACCCATTTGGTGAAGTAGTCTATAGTAGTGATGATATATAAATGACCCACAGAAGAGGGAGGATTGATTAGTCCAATAAAGTCAATTCCCCATTATAGGAAGAGGCCTTCAATTACAACTAGGTTTAGAAGTAGAGCAACTAATTGAGGCTTGCTAGAGAAAATCCTACATTTTTTGTATTTGGCCACCCAATTATAAGCATCCTTGAATATGCCAAGCTAGTAGTAGCATTGCTTCAAAATCTTGTATGCCATGACTGTAGATGAGAAATTCCCACCACAAGACTCATCGTGGAAAGTTTAAAGTAGCATTTCTTATTGGGGCTTATCCACACATCTTAAGAAGGTGTCATCTATTTCTCTCTTATATATTTGGTCATCATATATGACATACTTAGTTGACTTAATCCTGATTCCTCTTTTTTTCTTGTATGCCAATCCATTAGGGTAATCTCTATAAGTGATTAAATAGGAAATGTTTGAGAACTAGAGGTGTTTGAGACTGACCATTAACACTCTAGGGAATTCCTCTTCTTGACTTGAGTTTTGATTTTCTACAATTATCTTGCACAAGAAATTCCTATGCACCAGCTTTGTTGGCTTTAGCTCAATGTCATATTCTTGCACTTTTTCTATCCATGCACCTCTAGTATTATAACCTATCTCTTGTTGGTTTAATATTCTTTTAACAACTGAGTCAGGTGCATAAACCATAGCATGTGAATGTAAGACATAGAATCTAAAATTCTTGAGTGCTCGTACCACTACATAGGCATGTTTTTCCATTTGAGAGTATCTTAACTCATGCTCTTTAAGAGGAGTACTCATCAAAGTTATTGGAACATGGATACCTTCCTTATTTTCATGTGTGGGTATTATAGATAGTGTGTGGGTTGGGGCATAGCAATATAGTATGAACTCCTTAGTATAATCTAGGTGGACCAAAATGGGTGCTTTGGCTATGGCATCCTTGATATGATCAAAAGCCTTTCTTCTAGAATCATTCCATTTGAATCTTTGACTTCCCTTCATCATATCAACTATGTATTTGGTGATTTTGTAAAAATTATTGATGAAGCACCTCAGAAAGTTCAATTGTCCAAAGAATGATTTGACTCTAGATTTGCTTCTTGGAAAATTAAACTATTGGATAGCTCTAATCCATTCTAGATCAATCTTGATACCTTCTTGGGAAACTATATGACCTAAAAAAATTCCTTTTGTAACATAGAAGACTTACTTCTTGGGATTGATTGAGATCCCTTGCTCTTGACATCTTCTTTGTACTTTCTCCAGGTCTCTTAATTGATTTTCTCTTTTCTTGGAGAAGACTGTCAGATCATCCAGGTATATAATAATGTTTTTTTCCTTAAGATCAAAAAAGGAGGAGTTCATGGCCCTTTGAAAGGTGGCTCCAGCATTGATGATCCCAAAGAGCATCCTATATATGTGAATGTTCCCGAAGGGGTGGTGAATGCTATTTTGAATTGGCCTTCTAGGTCTACCTCAAATTGATTGAAACCTAAAAATCCATCTAATATGGACATCATTTTGAAACTAGCCACTATTTGTAGTAAATCATCCATATTGGGAAAGGTGTAATTGTCCTTTAGAGATGCCTAATTCAAATTTTTGAAGTCCACACAAATTCTAATCTCACCATTCTTTTTTCAAACAAGGACAATATTGGCTATCCATGTTGAATGGTGCATGGGGTAGATGATTATTTCTTCTAACATCTTGTAAACTTCTCTAAAGATAGCATTTGAGACCATAGGGTTGTAATTATGATGCTTTTATCTAAAGGGAGTAACTTTGAATTTGAGGGGGATTTTGTGCATGAATTCACCATTCCTAAAGGTCTTTAGGTGCTCATACCCCTAAGAAAATACATCTTGATATTCTATAAACACTCCATTTTCTTTAACCCTTTCTTGACTTGAGAAAATGCTACCAATATTAATGATTTTAGTTTTATATTCAGTGCAAATGTTCATCCCTTCAAACTCTCTAGAAGTGCCACCCTTCCTACCCCTTTTCCTTCTAATAAATGCATCATGCTTATCAAATATTTTTTCAAGGGAAATGAGATGTCTAGGAATCTTAGTACCTTTGAGTTTCTCAGCTCCAAGCTCAATCTTTTTCTTTTTGTTAGGGGAAAAATCTTTGTAGGTATTTTTGCTTCCTTTGAAGTACTAATCACTGAAAGGTTTAGAGCCTTCAATGAAAGATTGGATTTTTTTATCATCATTGAAAACTTGTCATGTCTCAACATTATCAAGAACATTGGGTCTAAATAAGACTTCAACTTTGTATTGATTATTTGTAAAGTGTAGATGCAAAAGTGAGAGTGAGGATGAGGTATCTAACAAATTTTTCCTTGTATTTTGTTCTCTTGGAACAACTTGTATTGAGAAGGCATCTAGGTCCTCAATCTCATCCTAGACCTTGTTTCTATAATTTTTGAGTCTTGCATTCTTCACAATATACTGGGCTTGAACTTGTTTTACTATAAGCTCTGCATCTCCTTGAACTTTTAAGACTTCCACTCCTTTCTTCTTTGCATTAGTAATACCTAACAACAAGGCTTCATACTCTATTGTTTTTTTGGTGTTTTTAAATTGTATCTTGTATGCAAGCTAAGGTACATCTCCATTTAGGGACACAAGCACCACACTAGCACTAGACCCAATAGTAACAGAACTGCCATCAAACTCTAGGGTCCAAATCTCTAGGTCACTAGGAGGCTCTACTTGACCTTCTAATTGATTGAATGTAGAGAACATCATATAATTTCTGAACTCCATCTCATGATATAGGATCTATTCCTTAGGATCATCAGACTTTAAGACTATGAATTTGGCCTTCTCCTCAGGTTCCAACTTGATTTTCTTATTTCCCACAAGGATTATGACATGAGACCAATCCATCTTGATTTCCCCTCCCATGTCCCTATAAAGAATCCTTCTCAAAAGCACAATGTAGTTGGCTAGAATATTTGCTACCAGGATGGTTAGCTTCATTCTCTTTGCAACATGTGCAACCAATGCTAGTTGTGCATCTTTCACCTATCTTAATAGAGGGACCTACTTTGCATCCATGGAATAGCAACATCCAAATGTATTGGTAAGGATCAAGCCAAGGGCACAAGAAATAGAAGAGGGCGTGACATTATCAAAAACTCTAGAATCAATTATGCAGTTACTAAGCTAATGACCATTTATGTATAAGGACACATAATATGGATCAAGTTTTTGACCAAGGGAGGTAGCCAAGATTGATGCTTATTCCTTTTTGAAGACCATAAGAAGGATAGTCTCTTCATCAACTAGTGGGCCACTATCTAATTGAGGATGGTCATTGCTAATCGTAAAATTGACATTAGGCTAAGTTATTTCATTAGCATCACCTTTACAATAATCTACTAGCTTTTACAATTTAAAAGGATGATTTTTGAGATAGTCAAGGGGAGACACCTAAATATGAGCATCTTTACAATATTGTATTATGTCAAATGAGGAGTGATTTTTACCATTTGGATCAAACCTTATTTGCTCTTTCCTCTAGGATGAGGAAGTGGATACTCCAACTGTAGCTAGTAAAGGGCTAGCAATTGGGTTATAGGTAGGAATAGAGCACCCCAGATTGTTCTCTCTCTAACTTCTTATAGCCATGATCATCTAAATTTTGTCCAAGGTGGTGAAGCAATCACCTTCAACCTCTTAATTTTATTTATAATCCAAAAAGAATGTTCCAGAGTCGCCATGAGGAGAAAAATCATCTTCACTTCTAGGGTACTCAATTGTTAGCTCATTACTAATAGTGAGTTGCTTATACATGTTCATTTCTAGGAAGGAATCACCATCATGATCTACTCTTAGGTGAAATATGCACATATATTGCTTCTTGGGAGGTGCCTTATTAGCAATATTTTTTTGAGTGGATGGTAATTACAATGGTTTACCTTCACATTTCCTTTGGGGAATATCTTGATATGGTTTTTGGAACAAGGGAACACTCTTCCCCACTTTCCTTTTCATGGAAATAATCTCATTTGATAGATTCTAAAGCATCACTTCAATGTTGTCAATTATACTAGTGGTAGAGCTTGTTAAGGCTCCACTTTGAATCTCTCTTTTCCATTTTCCAGTTGCTATGAGGTCGTCCTCGAACTCTATTGCTAGGGTCTAATCAATCTAGAGATTAGCTACATGTGAATGTCTAATTTTAAAACTTATGTCAGGAGGCATGGAGCTAATTAAGACTATTTTATGGTTGTCTATGGTAGATCTACTTGCAGAAAAGATCCTATTGACCAACTTTTTAAACTTTAAATCAAGTCTCTCATAGGAACACAGGGTTCCTTCTTTATTTGGTTAAGTTGAGCCAACAAAGTTTGATCATATTATGTACTCTTTTTAGCATGCTTTAAATAGATTTTTCATGTCATCCCAAGTCATAAAAAATCTCATTGGGACATGCTAAAACAAGTTAGCTACATTCTCAACCAGAGTTTCCACAAACACCCTCACTGCTACATCTCCATGCTGAGGACAAATAATACTACATGAAAAAAAGAAAGTCATGATGTGTTCATCAACAAAGACCTTACCATCACCATTAAATTTTTGAAAATTCTTTTGAGAAGCTCTAAGTAGGTCATTATTGGTAGCAAGCCATAGAGGGCCAATAGCATTACCCCAAGGAACAACCATTAAGGTAGGAACGATTACTAGTATGGGCTAAAAAGTGACAGTAGTAGGGGTAACTACTTCATGAAGACTAAGGGTGTTACATAATGATGGGAGTTGAGTGCAAAAAATAGGAGGAGAAGAGGAATGATTGTGTATCCAAGAAATAAGATGGGGTGTGGGAAAAAGAGCTCCATAGACACCTTGAAACACTAGATCCCATGAGTAGGATCCCACTCTTCTTAAAGGATATCCCAATATAGGAAACTCATCTTTCTAAAATTCTCTAAACATAGGGTCAAATTTCCCTTTACCACAAGTATTGCGGGTATATTTAGGATCCAAGGTGAACTATCTTAGTTCATAATAGGTGCACTTCTCTTAATCTTCATTCCTGTAAAACTCCCTCCCAATATTCAACATTGACCTCTTCTCTTTTGAGGGAAAAGCTTACTCTTTTATATTGGTCAAGGAAATTTTGGGTTTTCTAGGCAAGGGTATTAAACTAATTTATTGTGTCCACTTGTTTGTCTTGGAAGCCAAGATTAGGTTGCACTACAAGGATTTTTCCTTCATGAGGCAATACCATTTCTCCTTATGAGTTATTATGCATGACTTAATGAATTGTATTCCAAAGAGATAAACCCTAATTTACTTATTAAATTCACATATGGACTTACTAATAAAACTTAGAACATATGAATTCAATCCCCATTAGATTTGCCAAAAATTGTTGGTTAACAATTTGTCTCCCATATCTTCTTGGTTTATACCTTGACTCTTAAATTGCCTAATGGCTTATGGAGGACAAAGAAGTTAATAATAGAATGGGTCAATGTAGTAATTTATCAAAGACCCCTAAATTGAAAGTTATAGCACCCTTTTGAATGTAGGATTTGTAATGAATTTTATTTTTCAGGTTTTGGGGGTATGCTCTTAACTAGAGAGCAGAAGAGGAAAATACAAAATTCCTCAACACTTTAAACAATGTAAGCAAGTGAAAATGGGGGGATAAATCAAAAATGCAATCTATTCTAACCTTAATGAAAGGAATGGAAACATGCATAACCAACTACAATAGAAAAAGAAAAGAAAATATGGTAAAATAGGTAATTCTTATATTACAAAGTTAACTAATGTTTTGATAGTACCTAGATTGTCTATCTCTTAGCCAATCCATTGACCAATTTTAGACCTCTTTATGAAATGAACTACACCAAACACATGAACTATGGTGTATAGAAGATAGAACAAAGGGAAACTTATGTTAAATAAAGTAGAGCATATAATCTATTGAATAAATAAAATAAAACTTACCTATTTCGTTAGCATTAATTTGATTTTTCAATGAAAGAAAATTCATTGAAAATGCTATACTATAACTAAATGAACAATAGAATTAAAATTTGACTCAATCACACACAATAGTCCTAGCTACAGGAGTTCACCCAAAAATAATTTCTCTAATGCTATTAACTTCTCAAAAAGTTACATATATAGGCATCCTCAAAATGGCTGGTTACACTAGATGATTGCATCATAAAGCATATCTTAAATGAATAAGGTAAAAATAAGAAAAGATTGAATCATTGTCTATTACAGAGACTGACAAAATGCCATGAATGGATACAAAAAGAAAGAAGAGAGAGAATGATAGATTTCTAGAAGAACATTAGAACATCATGCCTTTTTAGAATAACTACTTTGTCTCTATAAGATTTCATGGTGTTAATTGATTTGTCCAGTTCATCAACATTTAGAATGATGCTATTGTTAACTAGAATCATCCTATAGTCATGCATCTCAGTCAATTCACCAAATTTAGCAACCCTCAATTGGAACTGCTCTAATTCTCTCCTTATGGTTGAGTATACTGTTGAGAGTTCTTGGATCTTTGATATTTGGAAGTTGAGTGGATCAACAGATTCATCAGCAAATGCCAAGAACTTTGACTTCATCCTCTCAATATCCATAAGCTTACAATTAGCAAACACATAGGATTTTTTATGTAGTATCTTTAGGTATTTAAATAATTTCTCAATGACCTTCTACACTAGGTCATGTACATCCTTGAGCTCATTTACAAACCTCATAGAGCTCTCTATAATAAACTCCAAGGATTGTTTCTAGTGAAACAATGACTCCTTGCCAATCTTGAGGATCCCATGGGTAATGGCAATATTGGTCTTCATGTCAATAACTTCTTGTAGTAGGGCCAACTAATTTTTTAGTCCATCTACTAGCTTTTTTAATTGTGGATTGATGATTGGAAGGTACATCCCTTAGCTTGTGAGTAGATAACACTAGACTTCCCAAATTTTCAATTAATGGGAGACCTTGAGCCTTCATCTGGTCTACCCATGTTCGTCTAACCTTCCCAAATTGCCTCTCTTGTTGTAGCTTTAGGAGTAAATTTTTGTTCTCCTTTGCATTCAGGTCAAATTGGCTTCATTAAGTGCTCCCAAGTGTTGAACTAATGTACTCCATAAATTTTCTATTTGATGACTTTAGGACCTCCTTTTTTACTCTAAGCTTTTCCAACTTATCTTCAAGCTTCCTTTTGGTGGACTTCCATATGTTCATCATGGATTCATGAATAGGGATACCAAGATCTACCATTCTGATCTAGAAGTCATCTTTGGAAAGATTGTGGAATTTTCCTTCCTTCTATGGCTCAACAATCTCTACTAGCATGTGTCCAGTAGTTAACTCAATGACCAATGCAACAATTGTTTTATGCTTCTTCATTTTCTTGGATGGATGAGAAAAGCTAGCTTGTATGATCAAGTTCTTTGATGGATCTACTTCTTCATATCTCATATTCTTATTATTAATGGCCTCCTTGAGTCATGACTCAGTAGAGAACACATTAATAGCATATTGTAAGGTAGTAAGATCGAATAGCTTCCTTGGTATTAGGGAAGTTTTCTTGCTCTAGGAAGCAACAAGGAAGGCAGTGACCTTAGTCATCGAGAAGGCCAAGGTATCCCCTTGCTGAGATGCATCTTTTTCTTATCCATCCATGGGTTGGTGTAGCCATCCAAATTGATGACTTGAATAGGGGAAGTAGACTTGGCTATGGATTTCTTTTGTTATTTCTCCTTGTCCTTTTCTCCCTCCTTCTACCCAACTTTTCTAGTGTCCAGAAGAAATTCACCTTTGTAGGTAGGACTAATTGGCACATTCTTCTCTAGAGGCTAGTCTCCACCTTGACCAATAGACTATAATGGGCCTCTAGATGTTGAAGTAGTAGATGTGGTGGTAGTTGATGTAGTATACTAGGTAGCATTAGAAGATACTCCACCTGTAGAACTAGTGCTCCTGGTCCTTTTCTTCCTCGCTTGGGTCCACTCTACTAACTTATCAATTCTTTTGATTATTCCATGCATGATTACCTCCATGGTTTCTATGATAGGAGTTGAAAGTAGGGTAGACAAAATTTGGGTGCCTTTGATCTTCTCATAGGATGTGGGGTGCATGTGGGATCAATCATCTGCAAGGTCAAAAACATCAACATAATCATTATATAACTTAATCTCATCAATTTTTAGTCATGACCAAAATTTCTCTTAGGTCTGGTATTCCTTAAGACACCCAGCCCAAAAAATCTTTGATATTTTTAACATGTTTGTAGGCATATCCCACCTTCAAGTGATCTCTTACAAAGTTGACTAGATCATATTGAGGCCTAGGTACATCATAGTCTGCCAATTTGATTTTGTTCTCAAATATCTTCACCAAATTCTTGGCATTAGATCTAGAAGCACAGGAATAGGGTCCAACCACTATGGGGAAGGGAATCTTGGCTATTTTCTTTATGTATGAACATAGGGTGTTAACTTCAAGAATTTGTCGATATAACTCAACTAGAACATCAACAAAATTATTATATAACTTAATCTCATCAATTGTTAGTTGTGACCAAAATTTCTCTCAGCTCTAGTATTTCTTGAGACACCCAACCCAAAAATCCTTGATATCTATAACATGTGTATAGGTATATCCCAACTTCAAGTGATCACTTATAAAGTTGACTAGATCATATTGAGGCTTGAGTACCTCATAGTCCACCAATTTTATTTTGTTCTTAGAAATCTTCACCAAATTCCTTGCATCAGATCTGGAAGCATAGGAATGGGGTCCAACCACTATGGGGAAGGGAATCTTGGTTATTTTCTTTACACTTGAACACAAGATTTTCACTTCAAGAATTTGTCAACATAACTCAACCCGAACCACCTTTTCCTCTAGGTACCTGGATAGTCTCTTGGGAAAACCATCAAAGGAACCTATCCACAAATATGAGAAGCTCAGATATTGGATGAATGAGCATCTAAATTGGCTAATAGCCAACATTTCTTTAGGTGGGAATCTCCACTCAGGGCATCCTTACCATTCCTAGTAGAACCTCATTGTGAAGGATTCGTTTACTACCACATACTCTTCAAAACTTCTTTATAGTTGTAGATGTGGGTTGAACTCATATACCTTCATTTGCTCACCATAGTTTTGGATGCTAGGAAGGCTAAGCCACAACTAGTGAGTACACAAGGCATAAAAGATAGGAGGACATATAAAATTGTTTAAATCCTTTGGTCAAATTCATCTATGAGACAAGCTAATCAAAAATTATCTGCACCCAATCAATTTGCATACCCTCTGCACAGATTTCTTGCACCAAGAAGAAATGGTGCTCAATGAACTCTAAGATCTCCTATTTTCCTTTTAGTTGAGTAGTAGGACAAGAATATCTACTATTTTTCTCTTCAAATTTTTGTTTAATAAGGTCTTAATCATTTTCCTCTTCTTCAAGTGAGGAGTCTAAAACTATGTTCTCTGCATGTTTTCTCATATAAGGGTCTTCGATTAAACATAGAAATGAAAGATTCAAACTCAATATCACAATACCCCTCTTTTATAGGAATGCTAAGTGTGGACATCATTAGTACCTTGTTGATCAAGATGAGGATAGATTGGTCTGGAAACAAAATCAGCTTTGTTTCTAGGTCATATCTATTGATGTGTTCCCTCACAAGCTCTAGTGCATGTATTGCCATTAGAAGACTGGCTATCTCAACCAATCTATTATCTTTAAAATTTTGAGTGATTAGGTAAATAGGTTGATAATTGAGTCTCCTATGGAGATCATCCAAATTGTAGAATTTAAATGATGTATTTGTTAACTCCAACTCACTCTCTAGGCCTATCAACTTACCATAACTAGAAGCTTTGATTGCCATTTTCTATGATTCCACAAGATGTAGTTCTTAATAAACAACCATTTTAGGATACTTGGGGAAATCAATTTCAAAAAATTCTAATGAAATAGGTATAGGAATTAGAACATTGGCACCACATGAATGAAATTAAGTTTGGCCAATGATTATAATAGCAGGATTTGCATTAAATGTCATAATCAATGACTATTTAAACTTTTCATTCATTTGCACATAAAAACTAGTATTTTTGGAAGATTTATTGCTTTACTTATAGTAGAGTGACATTACTAAAATCACTTAACAAAACAAATGTTTAAGTTCTGCAGGGAGTGCCTTATTTCACTTTAGAATCTAGAATGCAAAAATACTTGATAATATTAACATATGTAGGGGAGAGAGATAAACTTACATTTTCCACAAACCCACTTTCCTTCTATTTGGAATCATAGCACAGGAAGTAATCCTTTGTTATCTTGTGCACTTCATTCTTTCACTTTCCACCTTAGGCATTTAACACTTCCTTTCCTTTATATCAGGGTTGCATTCTCACCACTAACTTTCTTAGAAGTATCTTTTGAGCATCTCTGAAGAATATACACACTTTAAGGTGGCTTGTCTTTCTATTTTCAAAGCTTTTAGAGAAATTTCCTTTCTTGTTACTTAAGGATGGAAAACCCATCTTTGAGCAATATTTTCTAGGACAAAGTAAACTAACAACACTTTACACTTTAACCTCAATCTGATGGTTTCAAAGCTAGATCTTGAGCATGCCTCACTAATAAAGAGCTCAAAATAGTCCATTCAACATCTTTATTTTACCACTTGTATATAAAGGCTTGGATTTCACATAAATCATTGTAGCTTTAGAAGTAGTTCAAAACACCTTTGCTTCCATTATTGCACAATAGAAAACTCATGACCTGCTTTTCATTATCAAAGTTGATTTTACCCCTGCAACATGAATGAGATATTTCCTAACTTTGATCTGTGACTTCATGGGTCTTTCCATCATAGCATTATCATGTACACAACTTCTTAATCATTATCGTGGCTTCATCCTTTGGATATGCACTTGATTAAGTTCCCAAAGAGAAAAACTAGTTTGATTGCTTAGAATCTATAGGAAAGATGGTGTTGAGGCAAGATATAAAATAGTTAAACACATACAACCTACTTCTCATCAAAAATATTACCAAACATATCCCATCCATACCTAGATCACCTAGGCCCTCGCACACTAGAAAAATAGAAAACCTGCATACAATGAGGGTAAAGGTAATACGAGTACACATGAAAAATATAGAAAGTGAAGTACTTGCTAAATATGAGAATTGAGTAACCTAAAGGATACTTAGACATCACACTTGAACATAGACTTACTTAAATACCAATGACTTCAATTTTTATAAGGGTAGGACTAAAACTTGACAACAAAATCACTCAAAATCGCACTATGCTCTTCAAATGTAGGGTAAAACAATAAATATTGAAAACCATAAATATATGCAATAAAGTTACCTTTATCGTATCTAGAGCATATTAAATGAATCATTAAATATTTTATTTCATTGTTAAAAAACTCAATTACCTTAAACTACTTGGTCACAACCCATTTTCATCATTACTCAATTAAAATAATAAAATTGTCTAAAACTCATGTAAAGTATTATCACATATCTCAATATTACTTTGTTGTTCAACACTTCTAGCTTATGGTTACTGAAAAACTCAATTAAAATGTCTATTTTCAATATTTCCACACTTTGTGAGTTATCCTTGTGCATAAAATGTTATGCAGATGTGGACTTCCTTCCAATTCATTCTAGGACCTAGTGTGAGATATATCTTTAGTAATGTTGTTCCTTACCTTCTTCTAAGGATTTTTTAGGGTTAGTGGTTTCACATAATCCATTGGATGAGGTGTCACCATTGGTTGCATTTGATGTCTCATTATCTTTTGACTTCTTCCACTATGTCTTATTTATTTGTTCACAAATTTCATCCACATTTACCTTTCCTTTACCTTTAGGACCTTCCTCTCAAGGTGTTGAAACTCAATGTCTACAGTTTTTCTTAAATGACTGATCTTGTGACAATAGGTTCCTCCAATTACCAAATCTTCCTCAGAAGTGTAATCTCATGAAATTTGTAGCAATGTGACCATACTTTCACATGAATATCATGTATTGAAATCCTAATTGATTGTGTTACCTTTCTTTCTCAATTTCCAAATAGGCTTCATCAATGATCTGCATTCCTATCACTTGTGTCCATACTTATTGCAAGTGTAGTAGTATCAATTGAATGCATACTTCTTGGGTGTTTGGCTGAACTTGGATCTACACTCATAATCTTGACATCCATACCTATTGAAATGATAAAAATAGTTGTCAAATATAGGAGTAACATTGATCTTACCAGTTTCTCTCCCATAAACATTAGTAGTGTGGCTAGGTTTTCCATAATGATATATGTAGGATTCTTTAGCACCTTACTTTGATGATTCACCTTTCTTGGTAGTGGAGTGCTTGGTATAGCCTAGTCCAGATGTATCTCTTAGTCACATATGTCCTCTAAGTTGTTCATCCCATATCTTGACACTTTCTTATGATCTTTTCATTCTTTCAATGATTTCTTTTTAATATTTTAGTTCTCTCTTTAGTTTTTCACTTCCAATTCTTAACTCTACAATCAATTTCATCTTCTTACCAATCTTAGTATTTCCATTGAGTACCTCATTGACCAAATCATAATGATTATGTGTCAATCTTCTAATTTCTTCATCTTTTGCATCTAGTCTTGCAATGATTTGTCTCTTGTCTTCTTCAATTATTTTCTTTCCATCCTTAGTTTTTCACTTTTGTTCCATCAGTTCACACATCCTAGTAGACTACAACTATTATTCTCTTTTTAGTGATTAAAATTCTTGGTAAGACTATGATTTTTCTCTAGAAAATCATCCATATGGTAGAATTAGATTCATCATACATGTTTCCATTAGATAACTCTTCAATACTTTCTTCCTAATATGTTGTTTCATTGGTTTTCATAGTTATTTCTTTTCTTCTTTTCAATGATTGTCTCAGTGCATCTTTAATCTCATTGATTTGACTCATGGTCATCCTTATCTCTAATATGTGATTCTCAATAGTTCTATCAATCCTATACCTCTCCATGACTTGGATCTTTAACTCTCTAGTGGTAAAACCTTCAACAAGAGAACTAGGTGCTAATACCAATTGTTGGAATTAATAAGAGAGATAGAATGTTGAGAGGGGGTGAATCAGTATTCTCAAAAACTTATATCCTTAAGCTTGAATAAAGAGTTTTCCTTCCTTCCTCTTGGTGGCCTAGTTTTTTTCCCTTTGTGATTTGTTATACCTCACAGTAAAAAACCCTAGGTTTATGTTTAAAATTTATGAGTTTTTTTTTAAACCCTAGATGAAATATTTTATATTTTTATAAAACCTTTCTTTGATGCCCTAGCCCTCAAAATAGTCAAAAATAATATTTGAATGAAATTGTGTGGGACATGCTTATCCTAAGTTTTCATTTTCTAAAGTTATTTTATTGCTTCCTACAAAAATAAACCTTTTCACTATACTTAGTGCCCTAACTATGGTTATGTTCTTAAGTGTCTAGCTAGGTATCTTAACCATGGTATTTTATTATTTGAGCTAACCGTTGATCTCTTTGAGATCAACAGTATGCACATGCCCACAAGATAAATCTATTTGAAGTTTAAGTGAAGTAGGCAAGAGCCTTTGAGATGCATAGCACTTAGTGATTTTGGGTTATGACTAATTGTAGAATTATCAGTTCACATTCTATTTTTCAGCAATATCATTGGTTGAGCCATGTATTTGGGTTGCTTTTTTTTCTATCATGTGATTGAGCTATTGATCTCTAGAACATCAATGATAGGTGTATTACCACTTTATGGAGATGCAAAGATTTTAACCAAAGTGGGAAAGCATCATGGTGACACCTATCCATGATAACATCACAAAATATGCTTTATACAATTCAAAGGACACATGTTATGTAAGCCATTGATCTTGAGATGATCAACGAATGGCGCATGACTGCAATAAGAAGGTGCTCAATTTTTAACTAATTTGGGTAGGCACCTACTTGACACATGGCATAGAGTGAGGTCATGGGCCTACAATCAGTGAAAGGTAATGACATAGCATGAATAGTTGGAACTTGTCAGACAAACTGGAAAAAAGGAATACATTTATTGGTCAAGTTCATCGATTGGATCCAAAAAAGGCATGACATACACACACTGTTGATCTTGAAAAGATCAACAGGTAGCGCATCCCCATAATATGAAGTAGGAAATTTTTTAACTAATGTGGACAAGTGCCTATTTGACATGCGGAAAAGTGGGCCATGTCATAAAGAAAACTGTTGAATCATGCCAAGGTGGAAAGATTTGGTGAAATGGAGCATAGTAATTGGTACAACAATGCACATACTTGTTAGGTTGGTGATGAATGTACCAGTGGGGCTACATTTTTAAGTGTTTAATCATGCAATTGTATTGATTTTTTGCAATCGTTGATCTTTGGAAGATCGAAGATCAGTGCTTCACCACATTATGAAAATGCTTGAGGTTTAAGCAATGTGGGAATGTGCTTATTCGATGCATGAAATTTTTTATAAAGCTTTAATGCAGCTTTTTAGATTTAAAAGAAGGTCATCTAATGCTTGAGAATCAATGGTTATAATTCAAATTTTCTAATATGGCACAGATTTGTGAATGTATAGTATTAATTTTGATCAATGCTACATTGTGTGAGTTTAATGCTACAATATAATTCAAAATTCACCAAAATTGAGTTACAAAATCATAAAATTATCAAAGAAAAAGTGTTTTCAGAGCTAGGGCATGAAATTATTTAGGATTTTTAGTGATTTATAGAATAATCCACTAAGAAAATAAGTAGAAAAGAATGGATAAGTTGTCTAAAATCTCTGAGAATTGAGAAATTATAATTGTGCAAGGTTAAATTGAGAAAATGCCTCCCCGTAAGGACTTTTCTAGTAAGGTGAATTACCTAAAAAGATTAGTTCATGATGACTTTCTTGAACAAATGTCTCCATCTATAAATAAGTTGAATAAGGGTAGAGAATTCATTCCCAAAAACCCTAGGTTGGTGGTCAATGAGGGTTTTTATGACAAGGTTAATTATTTGACAGGTGTAGAAGTCTTAGTGGGAGGTTTAGAACTATTTTTAAAATGGTTTACAAAATGAAATTTGGATACCCCAATGAGTAATGTGTGGGAGTTTGATATAGGAAAAATGATAATTCTTGGAGTATTTTTTGATAGTAACCTATTAGTAGATATGGATAGAAAATATGATCCAATTGCCAAGATTGTTAAAAATCATGTAGTTGATAATCTTTTTAGGGTTTTATTGGAATTAGTCAGGGAAGTGTTCAAGCTAAACCCTAACCATTCTATGCATAAGAAAATTGATATGGAAGAATATCAAGCTAGGTATGATGCACAGAGGGTATACTTAAGGGGAGGGCCATTACAACAACATTTTGTCAAAATTGGGTCACTGCCCTTAGTCACACTGAATACCCCAGAGCCCTTGCTAAAGAAATATTTTAATCCTAGGGAATAGGACTTATATTTTTCTCTCTAAAAAATATTTGGAATGGATGAGAAAGATTATATTCAAGGATTTTTTGTTCTTATCATAGTTTAGACTCTGTAGTTTGGAATGAGCTCAATTCTTGATTTTCCACCTACTTGGCTGAGGAAATTCACAATGGTTTGATTGGAATATCTCAAGCTAAGGTTAATAGGAATTTTTGCTAGTATTCTTTATTGATTTATATATGTTTGTATAAAGGGGTTACTTTCTTCTTCAAAGAGATGAAATTAGAACTGGAAAGAGATGGAGAGAAACTCCTAGTTCAATTGTGGAGCAATGACATGACATAGGAGGTCATAGATGCC
The DNA here is from genome assembly GCA_028749045.1 of Cupressus sempervirens. Taxonomy (NCBI): domain Eukaryota; kingdom Viridiplantae; phylum Streptophyta; class Pinopsida; order Cupressales; family Cupressaceae; genus Cupressus; species Cupressus sempervirens. The sequence goes on along the minus strand of CM053791.1, from coordinate 90,080,073 downwards.
AGTTTTGTTAGATTTGACAAATTTTTTGCTTCAAGGCTAAGATTATTGTTGAGAGGGGACAGCCCTAGAATACCACAACCCTTGTTAGAATTGATAAGACCTAAGGATCATGCCAAAGGGTTGTTGGTCAGTCATAATTTGGGGGATATTATCCCATATCCTATCTCTAATATTTTCAAAATTTATGGCCTCTTGGGAAAACCCCATGTATTACCATATTAGGTGCCTTTAAAGGTAGGAATTGCAGAATTGTTATGGTAGATTGGTACAATTGATGAAAGGGATTTACTAGGTAAATCTAAAGGTACATTCTTCCCTATTATTACTATTATGCATGAGTTTTTGTTTGTTAAGAAGGGATGGAGGAGTTTTCTAGATATACATCAAATGGCCCAATCCCATGCCCATTATATTGATCCAGAGGGATTCTATGACCTCCTTAGGAAAAGAAGTAAGGCTAATGCTCACATATAAACTGTGTATTTCCCTGAGGATATAATTAGAAATATGTTTTCATTGCAAGAGCAGGAGGTTAGGAAAGAAAAATGGATAGTTTATAGCAAGGTTTTGGATTTCATAAATGTTTTTGAGCCTAAGTATGACCCTTTGGCAAACAAGAAATATTAGGGAGCTAAAATGGACATGTTGATGAACAAGTTTGCTGGAATAATGCAAACTTTAAATGAGAAGAAGGACATCTTGGAAAAAGCACATTCAGATAGAGCTATTGAAGTGGAGAGGAGATTAAGTAGCAGAAAGGTTATGACTCGAGGTCAATATATATTGCAAAGGAAGGTTGGATATATTGTAGCTCAAAATGTGCAGTATGTCCCTCCTTACAAGATGCCAAGATCAGAAATCCCATCTAACACAAATGCTCCCAAGAAATAGAGGTTAGAACAAGGATCATCCTCTCAAGTAGGAGAGTACTCGCCATTCTAGACTCTACTTAGAATAGATGATGAAGCATCTCTAAGAGAATAGTTGAGGAAAATTAGAGGGGAGGGAGACATAAATTTTACAACTACTGATATTATAGGAGTGCCTAAGGAGCCTCCTATGCCATCTTTTGACCTTACTATTGTTGATTATAGAGGTAAGGAGATGGATCCAATAATTGCACAAGAATCTCAAAAGTTTATTGATGATGAAAATTTTGTAAAGTCTAGGGCCTTTGCACAATTCTTATAGAGAAGAAACATTGGCAATTTTGAGGCAAAATGTAAAACAATAAAAGTAGAGCAACCAAATAAGTTAGACTTTGAGATTGAGAAAGAGGCTAAGGCTAATTTCTTAGATAAATTTTCTCAATTGAACCTTGAGGAAGGAAGATAATTATTGAAAGATTCAAGTGTTTTGATATTACCTGAGTGGGACATAGCTAATGATATGATCTGTGACTCTGTTAGGAAAAAAAAGATGTTTAGTATAAGACTGAAGAGGAAATCCTACAAGCACATAGAGGAGTGAAATATAGAAATGATCACCAAGCTTTGGTAATTTGGTCTATTGAGAAGAGAGATAAATTTAGGATAAAATAAATTTCAAATGCTAAGCATATAGGCACTCTCACAGTCTATAGAGCAGATGAAGTTGACAGTGAAGAGATAAGTAAAATGACTCAAGAAATGGTAAATTTTGGGATGGTGGTTACTGGAAAAGAGAAAAGTAGATTCCTAGAGTTGAATGCCAAGTTTGAAGAAATACTAAAGGCATATATATTAGGAAAGAGGGAAGAGGATACAACTACTGGAAAATCAAGTATCCCAAATGGATAAGCAACTAGGAAAGAGGAAAGTGGGAGAATCTAGTAGGCCTAGGATTGTCTATCCTTGCTCCCTAGTTGAACCATTCAAGTCTACTCCAATTGTAGACTTGCCTAATACTCAAAAAAGACCTAAATTTTATACAAAAGAGGAGTTTGAAGAAGAAAAGAATAAGCTATAGGAATTGCATGTTGAGCTAAATAATCAATATGAACAAAAACTCACAAAAAAAATCTTATACTTAGTATATAAGATTGATTGGCCAGCATTCTATGACCAATTGTTGGGGATCATAGATATGTGGAATGAGATAAGAAGAGATGAAGATGCCTTAAAGCCCATTGTGCAAAAATGGAGTGAAAGAGATAGAGATATTGCTTTTATGTATATCTCAATCATCAATCTATCTTGTGAACAAATAGAGAAGACTTTTGATCTAATGAACAATTTGACAAAATTTGATGAGAAAAGGGTTTTTGTTCAAAAGAGAATAATGATTTTCCTTTCTAACTATATAGGAGAGAAATTTGATCTTTTTCCTAATGCACTCAAAAAGATTGATAAAATAAAAGAAAAGAAAGAATGGTGGAAAGAATTGGATGATTTATTATACCACAGAATGAATGAAGTCATTAATGAAAAAGGGCATGTGTTGTGGGCAATGACCAATGAAGAATTTGTCAAAGTACATCTATTCTATAATGCCATTAGAAAAGAATTTGTTGAAATATACAAAATTAAAAGCTTTGTGATTAAAAAGCAGCATGAAATCTTAAATTTTGATTGGCCTAATGATAAAATTTTCAACAAATGGAGGGAAGACTTTGTGTCTGCAACACAGATGGAAACAAAAGAAGAGGGTGTGGGCCAAGAAGAGAGTCACACAAATGACACCTCATGCCAAAGTGCAAGGTATGATTATCCCCAAAGGAGATGTCCTAGCCCCAACAATATAACCATATAGTGAAAACACAACAGCAAGAAGCAATAATGCAAGATCTGATACCAAATTATAATAGTTGATTTATAAAATATAACTGATTACATGCAATATGCCTAGCTATAAGGCCTTTTGGGTTAGGGCCAAATACAAATAGTAATTAAAAAATTAGTTCTACAAGATCCAACTAGATCCAACTTAAAAACCAATCTCATCTAGTCCAGATACACAACTAGATAAGAACACCAAGAAGAATCCACACTTGTACCCTTAGGTCCATCAAGAGATCCTCTAGTTCCTAAGTTGTAGCTCTAGCTCTACAAATTCACATCTATCCTTCATTCCATCTTCAAATCAATGACTAAAAGACTCCAAAAGGCCCCTACTTATACCAATATAAGCCACAAGTTTCCCTAAAACACAAATTTAATACAAATACATAAATTAAATGCCACAAGTTGGCCTGCAACAACAATTATATGTCCAAAAAATTGATATTTGAGTAAAATCATGATATCTCCTAGATCCAATTGAATTAGAAATTGTTCTTAAAATTTTAGGTAGAAATCTAGGTCCTCTACAACCCCTTAAATGTGAAAATGGTGATTTCCCAAGAAAAAGTGCACATCCATCCTAAAAGTCACACAGCAAATTGTCATGTGAAACTGCTAGAAATGGATACTCTAGGAGAATTACTATATCTCCCAACCTATAATTAATTAGGACTTTATCTCTAGATCATAGATAGTGATCTAGGACCTCTTCACTCCTTGAAGTGTGCAACTTCTCATTCATTAAGAAAAATTAGTTACACACTCTACAATAGGCACCTAGCAACCATAAAAATACAGTTCCAGTAGCAAGGTAAAAATAGCTCAAACTTCAACTCAATCTATCCAATCTCTATGAAATCATGAGGAAAGGTTCTCCAATGTGTCTCCAATACATCCCTAACCATGAAAACATAACTCCACCATAATCCAAGCTTGATACTCCTCAACACTTAACCATAATCCCTCCGAACATGCAGGATTTTAGGCAAGCCTATGACACTCCTGCATAACATTAGCAAAATAAGATAAAATAGAACAATTTCCCTTAGTGATAAGAAAAAAAATTCCAACTGATGAAATAGCAACTAAAAATTCACATATAATAGTTGTATTGTTAGTACATGATGATGTAAATGGAGAGCCATGAATTGAAGTAAATATGCAGCAATCAAAGCTAGATACATCACTAGCAAACCTAATGGCTACATATTTTGAAGAGTCAGAATAACAAAAGATGTAGTAGAAAGTCGTGCCACCAAAGGAATATTATGATGTAAAGCTTTTCTATTGCACAAATTTTTTTTGTAATGATAGAAACAAATGTAAATATATTTTTTCTTAAGGACATTTTTCAGTTCTCTATGCCTAAAGCTTGTTGCATCTCACCCTATATAAGTGAGATCCCAAGGCTAGAGAAAAAGGTCTAATTTATTGCATAATTTTAGGTTTTACTACTTTTTTTTGGTCCAATTTCTTGGTGTAAACTTATGGTGTGTTTCTCTACAAATATCTAAGAATACATAAATCTTACAAGATCTTGATGTCTTATCTTGTGTCATTTTGAGTTTTATTTCAACTGTATAAAATTTTCAAAGGAAATTAATACAAAGATGAACCATCCCCATATCCATTCTTGCTAAATCTTGTCTCCATTTTTATTACCTATTCATTTTGAAGTTTTATGAGAAAAGCTTGTTCAATTGGATGCAATTAAATCAAGTTGAATGTCAATCACAATTACCTTTAATTCAATGAATTAAGTAAATGCTTCAGTGAAGTTGATAGGGTTTCCATGGTAATAGGAAGGATGTCTATAAGAATGATTTTCAATGAGAATTTTTGATAGTATTGATTGTAATGTAGTCAATTAGATCTAGAAAATGAATGGACTCTGAATCCCAATGGATGAGGCATTGATCTATTAATTTAGTTTGCAGATTGAGAAGTCATGAACAAGCATCAAGCTTAAAAATCAAAACCAATTTTACTTCACTATTTAAAGAATGTCAAATCTGTTTAGCACTTGTTTGCATTAGCCTTTGATTCTTAACTTTAGCTACTATTGCCAAAAGTATTTGTAAATCTAAGAAGAATCATGACCAAATCTTCTTTAAGGGATGTGTGATGTTTCAAAGTGTCATGAAATGAATAAAATATTTATTTATTATTAGATTGAAAATCTTCACTCCTCAGGTATACCCGCCTTGGTTCTGTAGAGCCTAAAGCGTAGAAAATTTGTCTTGATTTTGTTTATATTGGGTCCAAATATGAAGCAAATATAATAATTAATGGGAGGTAACTGATCCTTAGGTTATTGTGATCTTTATTATCTTGGTATTAAGTATTTTGTTTCTTAATAGTTGAAAAACACCAACACCTCTATCACTTGGTAATCACTGATCATTTATCACGATAATTTACAAATGATAGTAACATAACTAGTTCACCATTAACTAGATATATGCAGATAAGCTCATGAAACATAACACTTAACACACTCATTTGGTATCTTATATTCCCTTAGTTAGAGGGAAAACTATGGTAAGGATGATACCCACAAATCCATCACAACTATAGTGAGAGGGTGCCCTGGTAGGGCTACATTTTTTAGTCACTTATGATGACATACTATGTTAAGAGGACACAAATAGACCTTTAAGGATCTACATTTTCTAAGAATTTTTACAACACTCTTCAAGTGTGTACTTGGTTAGAAAATTTATATAGAATACTATTAGGTTCACCTTTTACAAGGATTTAAAAACTACTACAATGATTCGAAAGTAGCGTCAAATGATCTTTACAATAGAAACTTACTTTTCTTGATTAGATCCCTCTTCTACTCACTTGTTATCACCTTCTATGATAGATCATCAATTCCTCTCTATATTTCCTTTATCTAGGATCTATGACCTTTGTATTAAAATTTGATCTTCCTTTCTCACTTTTAAACTTTACTCAGTAGCAACAACTTCACAATCCTCTTATCAAAAACAATCTCAAAACTATTCTTGATATATCCTTTTTATATTTTTCTTTTTCATTTTTATTAGCTAACCTAATTAGGGTTTTGAAACTTTCAAGATTTATTCTCTACTCAAAATCAATGGTTTAGAATTTTTCATAATTTCATTCATTTTTATCCTTTATTTTCATTGGTACTTTCATCCTGGAATTAGAAAAAATCCATTTACATTATTCAAGAAAATTTTTGAAAATATTTACCTTGATCAATGTAAATCTCTTATCTAACTCAATATGATTGTATCAAATTAATTTTTTTGTCAATATAGACTTTGATGTAGCATTTGTATTACTCGGTAAATACAGTGTTCTTATATATTGTTGCTAAGCATAATCTTTTCTTGATGATCTCTATGTAGCTTGGTAGTCTTTGTGCTCAATATACTCGTACTTACTCAATTATAACTTATAGTTGGTATATGTAGATTCACTTGGTGAAAAATTGAGTTTTGGTATAATAATAAAACCCATTCATTGCTCAAGAAATACGGTGGCCCAATTACTATGAAAACTTCCACTTGACATTTTGACACTAATTGGCAATATGATTACTTGCAAGAATAACAATTTTGACTGTTGATAATCTAATAATCCTAATCTTGTTTTCAAAACCTCAAGTACACACACCTCCTTATGTCTAGATCATTTTTTAATCTTCTTTCTATACATAGAAGTCCCTTGAGGATAATTTTTTAAATGTATTGATTAACATACCATACACACTTTCTAGATCATTCAATGATATATTTTGTAGTAGTGTATCTTCTTTATGTAGTTCATAATAAGAAACATGAACCTTATTAGGTGAATTGACTAAACTTTCTCTCATTTTCTCTTGTTAGTGATATTTATCTCTTATTATCATTTTTTGAATATGATGAAGACTTAATTTTTTTGCAAGTTTTGTACTTTCTTCATTTCCTTAGTCATGGTGAGATTGTCTCTTATTTTTTTATCTAATTTATGATGAGTATGAGGTAATTCACACTCCTTCTAAAGTAGGGGATAAATGTACCATATTAAAATGGAAGAACCCATCATTAAGAATTTTAGCTTCCACCCTTTAGTAACCTTATGTACCATGGATCAATTTATGCTCAATCATCTCTTTCTCCTATTCAGTCCCACTTCTTCCACTTCCATTTGCCTAGTTTTTGATACCTTAGGGTTACCCTTTCATAGGTTAAACCTAGAATAACTCAATCTAGTTTGACCTATTCTAGAATAGGATGACCCATTTTGACCCATTCCCCTAGACCAATTTTGTCTTGAGGTTGTAGATTTGGAAATTGAGTTATCTTGTTGGCTTGGTCTATTTTCACACCCAAAAAATATAAAAAGAAGCCTAGGCACCTAATTTTAACATCATGATCATATACATGCACAAATACCATAACTCAATAACTTAGACAAAAATATTTTCTAAGATATTTCAAGCATTCATAATTCATCAAGCATCCAAGATCCAAGGATCCTTTGTGAGCATTTCCTCTTTAAGATCTAGCATTTTGTTGGTCATTGATGCACATTTATATCAATGGCTTGATGAAATGTTTTTGGTATAACCATTACATTTGTGGATATTTCATACATCCTTCATTATAAATTCAACATTGACAAAATACAAGCATTGCAAAATCCTTATTCACAAGGGTTTCATCAAATGAGTTGAATATGTATAGTTGTCTTGCTTCTTTTCATTCTTTACATTTTATTTTAGTTCAAGATTGATTCCTCAATCTAGGACTTGACCAAGGAAATCCCTCCCCTATCAAACAAAACTAAATTTTCTTGTGTGGGTGAGCAAGATATCTTAATTGTCATTACAGATCCAAAAACCATTCACCAAGAGATTTGCAAACAATGTGGGTTTATTTTTCTATAATGCTCGAGGAACATGTCCATCATCTTGTAATGTGTCTAGATAATTTTCCTCTATGTCGACATGCTCCCAAAGATTTGGAAAAAATAAGGTTTTTTGGGTTTTCTATCCTAATCAAAGGTCCATGGTGTTAGGATTAACCTTAGATAGAAATAACAATTACATGCAAATATAACCAATATCAGAAAATAATAGATCACATAGAAGAGAAAACAAGACACCAAGATTTAATGTGGCTCACCCAATCCTTGGGCTATGTCCACCACCAACAATCTAATATCATTATTATCCAATAATTACAATCCACAATCCCTTACAGCTTAATACCACCACAAGAAGCTACAATATCACCATTACAATATGAATTCCATAACTCTAAACCTTTTCATAAAAGATTTTTTTCACTTACAAAATTAGGGCTAGAATAATTTGTCCAATAGAAAAAAAGTAGTCAACACCTTTTACAATATAAGGGCATTTTAGGCTTTGAGAGTGCTATCCCTAAAAACCCCCATAGGGGCATTGCCCCTTGCCCCTACCTTGTACTACAATAGGGAATGCACCTAGGGTGTTGCCCCTTGACCCCATCTTGGGCATAGAAATAATATGGGGAGAAAATCATGCTAAATAAACCTTTGAATCTAATTAGGCTCCACATCACAATAGTCTCCCACTTAGAGACTGATCAAACTCTACAACCTCCCATTTGGAGATTGATCATAGCACTACTAAACCTATAGCTCCCATTGGAATATCGAACCACCCTAGACTCTCTTGTTCTCTTATTTCGTTTAGTCTAGAAGACCAACCAAAGCTAAAGAGGAGTCTAACTTCTCCCTTGTCACTACCTTTTTAAACATATCTATCAAATTTCCATCTATATGTATCTTATTCAGCTTTAACTTTCCATCATCCAAAACTAACTAAATGAAATGGTACCACAACTCTATGTATTTTTTCTTTCAATGCAAAGTTGAATTCTTTGCAAGATGAATGACACTCTTTCTATCTATAAATAAATAAGTATCCTTTTAAGGGTGTCCCAATTCTTCCAAGAAGAAATGAATCCATATCATCTCCTTGGTTGCCTCTATAGAAGCAACATACTCTAGCTCTGTAGTGGATAAAGCATTAACCTTCTACAACTAAGAAACCCAACTCAGTACAGCCCCACCAATAATAAATACATAACTTGTAGTATTATACCTAGTATCAATATCCCCTACCAAATCTGAGTCAACATATCCCTATAATTATTAGTATAGCCCCCAAAGTGTAAAAACTTATTGGATGTATCTCTCAAATACCTAAGAATCCATTTTACTACATCCCAATGCTTAATTCCTGGATGACTCATAAACATGCTAACAACTCCCACTACATGTGCAATAAATAGCTTTGTACATGCAATAGCATACATCAAGCTTCCTATAGTTGAAGCATAGGGTAACTTAGACATCGTATCATCTTCTTCTTGTGTCTTTGGACACATCTCCTTAGTCAACTTCAAATGACTAGGTAAAGGTGTGCTGATAGCTTTAACATTCTCCATGGAGAAATGTTGCAACACCTTCACAATATAATCAGCCTAAGATAATGTCAACTTCTTGTTCTTCCTATCTCTGCAAATCTTCATACCAAGGATTTTTTTTGCTACCCCCAAATCCTTCATAGAAAATGCATGTGTTAACTGGCATTTCATCCCCTTAATGTGATCCATGTTAGACCCAACTACAAGCATATCATCAACAAATAAACATAAAATAATGTAGCTTTCATCATCCAACCTCTTAAAATAAACACAATGATCTAAATGACACCTATTATATCCATGCTCGTGCATAAAACTATCAAATTTTAGATACCATTGTCGAGGTGCTTGCTTCAATCCATATAAACTTTTCTTCAATCTACACACTAAGTTCTCCTTACCTTTGACCTCGAATCCTGGTGGTTGTGCCATATATATCTCTTCATCCAAAACACCATGAAGGAAGGTTGTTTTAATATCAAACTGATCCAATACAAATCTTTAGTAGCCATAATACTTAAAATAGTGTGAATAAAAGTTATTTTTACAACAAGAGATAATATCTCATCAAAATCAAAGCCTTGCAAATCCTTTTACCACTAACCTAGCTTTAAATCATTTCTTAACTCCATCATCTTCTTTCAACCTATAAAACCATTTATTCTGTAAAGCTATTTTACCTACAGGCAACTTACATAAATCCCATGTCTTATTTTTTAGCAAAGAGTCCATTTCTTCTCTCATTGTAGACTCCCACTAAATTTTTGTATCCACCTACATAGCTTCATCATAACATTTAAGTTCACTAGTATCTGTAAGTAAAATAGAATATAAAGAGGGAGAAAAAAATTTTGGAGGTCTACTTAGCCTTGTTGAACATCTAACATTCACTAGTGTGTGTGGTATTTTTTGTTGCGGCTTTTCTAGATCATGGGGAACTATTGGAACAATATCTTTTGGAGTATCATCCAATACTATATAATAATCTTCTTTCTTCTCATGTTGCTATAACAAATCTTTATACAACACTTTCTCATTGAATATGACATTCCTACTTCTTACAATTTTACTATTTTCAAAATCCCAAAGCCTTTAATTGGATTCATCAATGCCACATCCAACAAATACACTTTTTTTTGACTTAGCTTCCATCTTGGTTCTATTTTCAGAATCTATATGAGAAAATGGTTCACAACTAAAAGTTTTGAGAAAAGAATAACTCACCTTCTTACCAGTTCACGCTTCCTTTGAAATACGAAATCCAAAATAGTAGAGGGGCCTCTATTAATAAAATATACACCAATATTAATAGCCTCCACCCACATGTTTAAGGGAGACCCAGCATGTAACCTCATGCTCCTTACACGCTCCATTATAGTCATGTTCTACATTCAACCACTCTATTTTCCTATGGAGTCCTTTGAATAGTTTTATATCTACAAATGCCATTAGTGGAGAAATAATCTTCAAAGTCATTACTACAATACTCACCACCATTATTAGATCTGAGACATCTTAATTTCTTACTAGTCTCATTTTCATCGAAGCATTTACATTTTTTTAAAGTTTGAAATACATCACATTTTTGTCTAAGAAAATAAACCCATACTTTTCTAGTTGCATCATCAATAGATGTAACATAATAATGAGAGCCACCAAGGGAGGATACCAAAGCTAATCCCCATACATCTATATGCACAAGCTCTAATTTCTCACTTTTCTTTTCCTTCCCAGTCTTCACAAAACTCACTCTCTTTTATTTTCTATACACACAACTTTCCAATAAATCCATACTAACACATTTCAAATGTGGTAAAACTTTCTTTAAATGAATTACTTTCATACCTTTCTCACTCATGTATCCAAGTCAATGTTATCATAACACTATATCAGAATCTATAGCAATTGTTTGTTCTCCCTACTCAACTACATCAAATGTTCCTAAACATTTATTTTTCTTTAAAAACATCAAAGTAGAAGGAACAACATGAATAGTACAAAGATATAAGGTGCCTACTTTCACACCTTTTTCTACTACAAGGGAACTTTTTGAAACCTTTCAATTATTGTCATTAAAAGAAACTACACAACCCTCATCACCAAATTTTCCTACTGAAATTAAATTCCTACTCAACCTTGGAACATGTCTTACCTCATGTAGTAGCCAATGATTCTCATTCTGTAACTTAATCTTACCTCTTCCTTTCCCAAAATCTCACAAGGTTCATTATCCCCCAAATAAACAAGTCCAAAATTTCCTTGAACATTATCAATAAAATAACCTCTATGAGGTGTAGCATGAAATGAAGCACTAGAATCTAAAACCCACGAATCATCAACACTTTCTAAAGAAAGAAGCAAAGCATCCTCTTTGGATTTGTTACTTACCACATTTGCCTCCTTGTTCCCTTCTAGCTTATCTCCTTCATTCGTCTTTCATGTCCAACCATCTTTCTTCTTATGCCATGGTTTACCATAGTAGCAACAATCTCTTGGTCCTTTTGATTAAGACCTCTTCCCCTTTGAATTTCCTCTTGATTTTCCATGATTTCCAAAATTATTTCCTCTCTCAGTTGTTCTGCCTCTTCTTTGTGTGTTCAAAGCATTTCTTGATCTAGATCCACCTAAGATTTTCCTATGAGTTTCCTCACTCTGAATAATACCAATCACATCATCAAATTTTAGGGTATTAGATCTAGAAATAGAATTACTCATAATAGTTACCAAGCCATTTCAGCTTTCAGGAAAAGAACATAAAATCAAGAGAGCCCTAATTTCTTTATCAAAACTAATACCCATAGAAGATAACTAACTAGTAATAGTATTAAACAGACTTAAATGATGTTCAATAGATCCAACTTCTATCATCTTAATATTAAATAAAAAATCTATGAGAAATACCTTGTTTACAATAGAGGGCTTTTCATACAGTTTCATTGGGGTTTGCATCAACTCTTCTATCATCTTCACTTTTGTAATATTAAATGTCATTGATGGTGCCAAGTATAATCTGTTGGAAGCATGGATGTTGATGATACTTCTATGGGGATTTATTTTAGAAACATGATTAGATCATTATCATGATGATATGTTACATTCATGATTATATTTTTCATTAATGTCAACATAGCAATTTTCTATGGTATCTGAAAAAAGAATAGCAGAAAGATCAAGTTGTTATGGATATATAGTTGAGTACTTTCACTAGTGATGTTAAAAGGAGATAATACTAAGTGTCTAGTATATGCAGCTAACCATGGAAGCATAAGATATTAAGTCTCAAGGAAGTTACGCAATTTTTGGTGAAGACTATTCTAAGATAGAGTTTAAGAAGCTTGTTCTAGTAAACTTGTTATATCTCTAAGCAAAAAAATTATTCTGATAAGCCATAGTTAAAGATGTAAAGAAGACATTCTAGAGATGACATAGCTAAGCTTTATCATCATAATGTTACACACATATGGAAAGTTATTCAAATACAAGGTAAAATATTAATGTTATCACTAAGTGTAATGTGTTCTTAATGTGGTCCTATAGTAATTAATTGAGAAGGTGTAATAGCTAACTCATGGAATTTTTTTATGGATTCTGTATAAAGGAAGGACATTTTCCTTTATCATGATTGATGGTAAGTGAATGATTGTAAGTAGAATAAAGAGAAAAATGTGAAGATAAGAAGAGCATAGCAAAGTTGGTGAAAATTTTATTGCCAAGGTTTTATTGTGAGATTTGAGGTTTGATATTTGGATCTGAGATTCATGACCTAGTCTACAAGGTCTAACAATGATTGGTTTAGTTGATAGGATAGAGGAAATAATTTTAAATACATTATAGACAACTATTTTATAAGGAATATTTGAGAGATCATTTGGACAGTGAGTTCAGTGATCTTGCTCCAGAAGTTGTTTGGACAGTGGGTCCTTCTATCTTCCACAACTCCTAACAGGGTTGGAATCTCCTAACAGTGACTCAAAGTTTCATAAGAGAGACTCATATATACTAAATGTTCTAATAGAATCCTAATAGGTTACATCCTCTAACAAGGAATATTTATATTAGTGCATCATCTTATGGGCATCATTTCCACTGGGGTTTTCCCTCTGATCAAGGGTTTCCCTAGTTAACATATCTTGTGTAATTGTGTATGTGCATCTTAGTATGGTTGATGTTTATTTTTCTTAAATAGTGAATTTTATTTAAAGTTGATAAATGTTTTAATTATTGGATAACTGATTAACCCCCCCCCCCCAAACTATCTTGGTGGACTATTCTTTCTAACAATTGGTATTAGAGCATCAAGTCCTTGAAGATAAAGTTTAACAACTTTGGGAGATCCATGACATGCATATTCAGAAAGGATAGTCCAAAGTTTGATGGAACAAATTATGATAGTTGGAAGGAAAAGATGAAGACACATCTATTATATATGGGTCCAGGATATTGGATCTTGAAAAAATTAGAAAAGACAATTATACTTGAAAGTTCATTGGAGACTTGTAGTGAGGATGAGAGAAAAAAAATTCATGTGCAACATGAGAGCTAGAGAAGCACTATTGTCTGCACTTCTTGAAATTGAGTACAACCTGGTAAAGTCACTTGATACTTCTCACAAGATTTGGAAAGATTTGGAAAATTATTTTGAAGGTGATGAACACTCTAAGAAATTAAAGCTACAAATTTGGATTTGTGCATTTCAAGATGCTAAAATGATGGAATATGAATCTATAAGAACATATGTAGGCAAGATATCAAAAATTACTATAGGTATCAAATCTCAAGGAGGAACCAAGGAAGATGATGAGGTGATTAGGAAGATATTTAAGAGTTTAATGCCACTATTTAAGTAGCTCAAATGATATAGTTGTTGATCTCTTTTACCAAGGATTTCACAAAGGAGTCACTACTTGGGAGACTTGGAGAAGTTGAGAATGAGCTTAAACAGTCTGGAGCATTAACCAAAATAGAAATAGCTTTTAGTACCCTAAATATTCAACCCAATTTTTTAAGGAGCACTAATGCTAGTGCAGACTTTGATAATAGTAGCAGATCTGATGAGGATATAAAGATATAAGGAGTAGCCCTTCTAGTAAGAAGAGAAAAGGATGGTAAGAAACAAATTAAATGTTGGACTTTTAATGAGTTTGGTCATTATGCATCTAAGTGTCCTAAAAGAGAGAAAAAGTATAAAGGAAAGTTCAAACCTAGAAGAGATAGAGAGTGTTTGTATGCAAATGAAGAAGTTGATTTTGATGAACAAGTAGTAAGTGCTAGTGACGATGAAATAGGATTTGTAGCAATTAAAGAAGAAAGTTTTCAGAAAATGGCTTTGGTATCATAGGTTGAAAAGAAATCTAATTAGATAATTGATAGTGGTTGTTCACATCATATGACTAGTGATATGAGCAATTTTATTGACTTCAAAAGTCATGATGGAGGCATTATTAGAGTTGGAAACAATGCAGCATGCCATGTTAAAGGTATTGGATCTATAACTCTTGATGGTAAGACTAACACTGAGGATGCATATTTTTTTTATGGTTTGAAACACAATCTTATAAGTGTTGGACAACTAGTGGGTAAAGGTTATTAGTTATAGTTAACAGAGAAGACATGCATGATTAGAGACAAAGATGGAAAGGTAATTGGAATAGGAACTAGATCTAGAGTTAATGTATTTCAACTAAATCCAACTGAAATGACATGTTTGGTTGCTAAGGTAGATGACAGTTGGTTATGGCATAAGAGATTTTGTCATGTAAACTTTGATAGCATTGTCAAAAGTAGCAGTATGGTTGTAGTTAGAGATTTTTCTAAGATTGTTAAGCCTACTAACACAATTTGCAAGGAGTGTGTATTGGAAAAGCATGCCAAAACTTCTTTTCCTAGTAAGAAGTTACTATTACAGAAAAATTAGAGATTGTACATACAGATCTTAGTAGTCCTATGAAAACTAAAGGATTCTATGGTGAAAGATATTTTATGATTTTAGTTGATGATTTTTCTAAAATGATATTGGTTGGGTTTCTTAAAGAAAAATCTAAGGCATTTTATAAGTTCAAGATATTCAAGAATAAAGTTGAGAATGAATCAGTCATGAAGATTAAATGTTTAAGATTGGCTAGAGGAGGAGAGTTTACTTCAAATGAGTTTAACATCTTTTATGAAGATAATGGAATCAAAAGACAGTTATCAACTCTGAGAACCCTTGAACAAAATGGCATTGTAGATGTTGGCATAAAGTTATTTGCCATTAGTGACAACACTTTTCTCACAGTCCAAACCGAGCATCGAAGACACAGTTCAAACCAAGTGTTGAAGACTCAGTTCAAATTGAGCATCAATGACAACAATTCAAACCGAGCAGATGGACTCAGTATTAATCAAGTTCAGTTGGTTAACATAGAACTTAGTATTAACCGAGTTCAGTCGGTTAATTAAGAACTTAGTGTTAACCGAGTGAAGATGGAAGTAGTGTTAACCGAGTAAAGTTGCACTTAGTGTTAACCGAGTGAAAATGCACTTAGTGTTAACCGAGTGTAGTATTAACTGAGTGAAGACAGAAGCAATGTTAACCGAGTGTAGTATTAACCGAGTGAAGATGGAAGCAGTGTTAACCGAGTGTAGTATTAACCGAGTGAAGACGGAAGCAATATTAACCGAGTAAAAAAGGACTCAACGTTAACCGAGCTCAGTCGGTAAGAAAAGAAGTTAGTTTCTGCCGAGTGACACTATATCTACTGAGTCACCAATGGTTAACAAGTTCCAAGCAACATTGTATGACTAGTATGAACCATGCCCCTACCTCTACCTAGTGCATGACGATGCCGTGTAACGTGGTGGTTGTCGTGTATCAAAAGATCATCATGTCTGTCTGAAGAACTCGAGTTTATTTTACCATTTGGCTGACTCAGTTGTATTTTGTTTACTTGTGTTCATCCGACCTTGCATCTATTATTACTGGAATGGTATAAATAATTCTTTACATTTTGTAAAAAAAAAAAGACAACAATAATAATAATAACAATGAAAGGATGTGTGATGCGAATATAGCATCAGAACAGTATATTAGCAAGGTCTACAAGGTGCAACAAAGACTTCATCAATCACAAGAGGTGATCAATTGTAAAAGATCTAATCAAGTCATATATAGATCTGATTGGTTCATCCTAACAGGTGAATCATCTTGTAAATCCTCTAACCAGGTAGACTTAACAGTCTTTGTATAAAATCTCCTAACAGAGTGCATACCTATAAAGTGTGTTTCAAATCCTTTAACAAGGTGGATCTAGCAATCCTTTATGCTCTTAACAGGGCAGATCACCAAAAGTGATCATTGTATGCCTTAACCAGCTAACTTCCTACTGCAGTAAAGAAGATTTGTGGGTTTCATCCCCACCCCAGTTTTACTTTCTATTTTGGAAGGTTTTTGGGTCACCAAAATCTTTGTGTATATATGTTTTGGATGTTTTACATGCTGCAGATTAGGTGAATGAATACTTTACTGGTTTATGTTGAATTGATTAAAAGGTGTATTGTTACTGATTCACCCCTCCCCTCTCAGTAACCTATTATATCTTGAATATTTCCAACAATTGGTATCAGAGCTTTTTTGGTTCTCAGGACAAAGCTTGACAGCTTGAGCAAAGATCAAAGTCAATGGAGATATTCAGACTTGAGAAAGTTATAGAAAATGAAAAGTTAGATCTAGAAATGGCCATGGTTCAACTCAAAGAAGCAAAGGAACATCTTTCTCAATCCCTAAAAAGAAGAAGGGAACTTGCAAAACAAATGAATGACCATCTTTATGTTGAAGAAAGGATTGAAGATCTGTTACCATCAAGCAATTCAGAAGAAGCTGACAAAGCAATCAAAGAACTTCTAGGAAAGAATGGATCTCTGCAAGAAGAGGTAAGAAAGCTTAAGAGAGAACAAGAAATACAGTCAATCAGGCTATGTGAAGTTTTGGATCAAAGAAACAAAGCACAAGAAGAACTGGAAGATAGAAGTCATGAAATTTACAATCAATCTCATCAGCATGATGATCTTATAGACCAACTTGCCAATGCAAATGAAGAAATCAGGATTCTCAGAGCACAAAATGAAAGAATAAGGAATTATTTAAACACTGAAAAGCAAATCAATGAAACTCTACATAGTGACTTAAGATTTGAGAGACAAATCAATGAAAGCTTGGAAAATGACCTAATCTCTGAAAGGCAAGTCAATGAAAGGATGATGAAATCTCAGGCAGATGTGAATCAATTAAATGAGCAGAATCTTCACAGACAAACAGGCAAAGCTGGTCTTGGATACAAGGAAGCTGGTGAATCCTCCAAACAAGGTGAACAAAGGAATAAAAGACTCACTTGTAATCACTGTGGAAAGTTAGTTCATACATCAAACAAATGTTGGAGCAATGGGAAAGAAAAATTCAATGGTAAATGCTTCAACTGCAATCAGCATGGTCACAAGGCAAATGAGTGTAAAGAAAAACCAAAATTTGAGGGCAATTGTCACAAATGCAAAAAGCATGGTCATAAGGCATTCTAGTGCAAATCCAAATCATTCAATCTAGTTGAACAACTTTTCAAAGCTATATTTGGATGGGACTACAACACCTGGTGCAAATGTCACTATTGTGGAGAATATGGACATGCTGGCATAAATTGTGCTAGACATCACCTAAGGAAGAAGGACACTACTGTAAGGTGCTATACATGTACAGAACTTGGTCATATAGCTAAAAATTGCATGAATATCAAAAGAATTGAAGATGAGAAGAAAATCAAAGCAGACAACATTTGAAAGCAAATGAAACAGCAATGGATTCCAAAATCTACCGAGCAAGATAAGTCAGATAGAAATGTCACTCAAGAAATGGGTGACTCCACCATTTCCAATTAATATTCATATAAGAAATATTGGAACTGCATCCTCCAAGATTTATCCTAAGTAGCTCCAAAGGAAGAAGAATGATCAAATTAGTATTTCAGATACACTTTGATTCCAGGTCTGTTCAACACTTTACCGAGTTCGGTCGGTTGTAACAAAGCTTCATTAACCGAGTAGCAGTTACCGAGTTGAGTCGGTAAGAGACTTTACCGAGTTCGATCGGACGCAACAAAGTTTTATTAACCAAGTTGTGTCAACCGAGCGAGGTCGGTTCATGACCTAGCCGAGTTAGGTCGGTACTTCAATATTTTCATTCGATCGCCGAGTTGATAATATCTACCGAGCTAGTGGATGACAACTTGTCATTTCATCTACCATCATACCAAAACATTTATGGCAAATTTGTTATCAAAAGGGGCAAAATTTGATCTTAATTTTTACTGTGAACAAAGAGCTAAGTTATCTTCTGCGATTTCAGAGCGAGCTTAAAATATTCTCGAGCAAATTTTTCAAAAGGGAGAAAGAATCAGTTCAGAATTCTTCTACACCTACCGAGTAGCAATGGCATCCGGAAGTGGCAGCTCCAAGACCAAGAAAGGTTCAGAAATGCTGGTTAAAGGAGAAGAATGGAAGGTGCCAAACTTCAAATTGGTACCAGCTATTGCAGAATCATTGGACCCTAACGGTGCTCAATCTCAAATCCCTACAAAGGTACTTCTTATTAATGATATCCGCTCTCATTTCAAATGCTCCATTCAAGAACTTGGAAACCTAGAAATTGATAATGCCCTAGGTGAAATGAGCATAAATGGAAACCTGAAACCCGAACATAAACATCTTGAAACAAAAGGGTTAACCCACATTTTGCACTTGCCAAGGAAATTTCATGTAAAATGGGTTAGGTATTTACTCAGTCGGGTTCACAATGGCCAATTGTGGTTAGAGCAACCAGTGCCCATCACAAAGAAAATGATTAGCAAAATTACTAGACTCCCTATGTTGAGCAAAGCATAGACTACCAAAACCCTAGGTGGAGAAGAATTGCAGAGACTGACCCGAGAAGAATGGGATGGTAGGGGACTTAAGCTCAGTACAGTAGCTGACGTTGAATTGAGATTTGGTATTCACATCATTGCTCACAAAATCTACAGTTCAAGCCATCCAAATAGTGTATCCTGTGAAGCTGTGGATTTGGCATACAAAATAGTAAATAAGAATGTAGAATATGATTTATCGGAATTGCTTTTGTCCCAATTCAATAAGAATATGGAAAGCATAAGAACTTCCAAAAACAATCCCTGCAAATTCGGTTTTCTTTTGATTTGTTTATTTTTCTATATTCAAAAGTCTTTTCCATCAAAGGGGTCAGTAGTATGGAGTAAAGATATTCCAATTCTTTATCAGATAAATGAGTTCATTGCAGAATTAGGCAAAAATTTTGACAATGTTTTGGATAACTATTTTGAAGATTTTAAGGAAAGAATGAACCATAGGTTTCGAATACCACCCAGACTTGTTGAAGAATACAAGGAAGAAGTATGCTTCATGGTAGATTGCGAAAAGGTATACATACAAGCAGTCAGGCCTCGGGTAGCATGGGTGAAACCTCTTCCCTATGAGGTAAATATTGATGAAACCAAGGACATCATAGAAGCACTAGTGAATGAACCAGTAGACCCAAGGCAACCATTTTTTGGAACATATGATCAAGCTAAGGCCAGAATTGAGCTTCAAATTAAAATCCCTCAGGCCATTAGCAAAGGAAAGAGAAGGGTAGCTCAACTAAAAATAGAAGTTGGTTCTCTTATGATTACAGAAGGAAAAGGAGAAGATGATGAAGAAGAAGAGGAAACTGAGTCAGAAAAAGAAAAAGAGCCTCAACGAAAGAAAGGTAAGGTGATCATCACCAAACCTAAAAGGGAAACTTCTATAGTTTTCTCCAGGAGAACAAGACAGGGGAAGAAGGAACCTGTACTCATTAAGCCTCCACTCACATTTGAGGCAAGATTGAAGCAATTAGAAGCAAGTGCTAGCTTCACAAACTTCAAAGCATTGAAGTTTGAAACCAGAACAAAACAAGAAAAGATGCAAATTGAGGAACTGGTACTGAACAAGATAGGTAAATGGAAATACTCACCGGATCAGATAGCCTCTCAGATATCCAAAGAACTATTGGAGAGGTTGCAATCAAGATGGGAAGCTACAACCAAGATTGTCAAAGACATCTATGAGCAGACCCTGAGGAATCTCCTGCCAAGTCTCACTGATGTTGAAGTGAAGACATCACTGAAAGACCATGAAGGTAACATGATGATTAGATTCCACACCTATTTGATACTTGTCAAAAATATTGAACATGTGGTAAATGATGCAACAAACATGTGGAAAAACATCTATCATCTATACAAATCCAGTGATGATACTATTGAAATCAAGGACATTGACAACAGTGATGATGATGATGATGATGATATTGAAGATATTCTAGGGGATCTCCATTCAATAATGTTAGAAGAAGAAGCTAGAAAATAAATTGAGGAAGAAGAAGCTGAAAGAGAAATGGAGGAAGAAGAAGATGAACAAGACAAAGAGGAAGAAGATCCAGTAAAAATTGTAGCTGAAGTCATTGCATCTCTTCCACACTCTCCACCTAAAATAGTTACAGCTTCTACTAGTGAGATTGTGAGCTCATTGACCTCATCAATTGATCAATCTTCACCTATCTCCTCTCAGCTCCGGGTACCATCTATGCAAGTGTCAACCACTTCATCAACCAAACTGCAGCCACCTTCATTGACTGAGTCTTCCTCAGTCATAGCAGTAAGATCATCAAGCACATCAACTTCTACTATAGAGTGTATAGTAAGTGTACCTATAGGTACTACAATTTTGACTTCTCCTGCTCCAATTTTGGCAACTGTTAGTTCTCCCACTCCATCCTGTACAGCAATTTTGGGAGTAACATCAATTTTTGATACTATTAGCACATCTCTCAGTCTTCCTCTACTTAGTCCTATTCCAGTTTTGTCAGCCAGCCCTTCCTCATCAACTATAATCTCAGTTTCCAATGGTCAAGGTGAAGTCTTTGCAAGAAAAGCAAAAAGATATATGTTTTCCAGCAAGACAATGGATGAGGAAATTGACTTGGATAAGGACATTGTCATTCCTAAAATAGATCTAGATATAGCATTTGTTGATGAAATGAGAATGCTCAGTCAGCTATTAGAGCATAAGGCTAGGCAAAAATAGCTCAGGCATGAAAGAGACTAGGAATATAGCATTATTGAAAGTGCTAAAAATATAATAACAGAGGCTATAGGTGTTGAAGTAGATTCTACTCAACACATTTTGATTCAATTGGAAGAGGCTGTATATAAATTCAATGAGGATACCTCCGGCCAAGAAAAATTGATTGAAAAGGCAGAGAAGAAATTTGACAATAAGGTGCTTGAGCACATTGCTCAGCATATTGCATTAAAACAGGTAGAATTGTCTACAATTCTGAGTAATTTTGAGAATTCTTTTAATAATGTAACTTCACTTTTTGGCAAAATTTGTGATGTTACCGAGTATACCAAAGAAATCAAAGAAAAGTTGAATAAAATTGATGAGGACATGAAGGTCAGTGCCCAAATGCTGCAATCTGACCATAGTGCAAGTTCATCCCATCATCATAAAATAAGATTTTTGTCAGAGAAACAGGCAGAATTGTTGAGAGAGGAAGCAAGAATCAGGTTTACTCTAATTGATATCCAGAATATGATTCTTCCTATCATGGATACAATGCAGAAGCATATTGCCCATTCTAAAACATTGATCCATGACAACAACTTCTCAATTGCAGATCATATGATTGAACTTTCTGCAGAAATTCAAATAGCACTCTCCGCCAGCAAAATTTTGCAAGAAAATTGGGATAAGACCTTGGCTCTTATTCTCAAGGTACATTTAGGATTTATCTCTCATTTTGGAATCTCTATGTAAATTGTTTGGCATTATTGTCAAAAAGGGGGAGATAGAACTTCAAGAGCTAACTGTGCAAAGACATATGTATTGACTTGTAAATACTGTGCATATTGTATGGGGGAGACATATATGTAGACACATCTAATAAGATTTGCATTTTTGAAAACTTTTCAACTATATGTCAATTTCTATACATAAACTTTGATTCATAATTGTTTTTGTCACTAATGCCAAAGGGGGAGATTGTTGGCATAAAGTTATTTGCCATTAGTGACAACACTTTTCTCACAGTCCAAACCGCGCATCGAAGACACAGTTCAAACTGAGTGTTGAAGACTCAGTTCAAACCGAACGTCGATGACAACAGTTCAAATCGAGCAGATGGACTCAGTATTAACCGAGTTCAGTCGGTTAACATAGAACTCAGTATTAACCGAGTCCAGTCGGTTAATTAAGAACTTAGTGTTAACCGAGTGAAGATGGAAGCAGTGTTAACCGAGTAAAGTTGCACTTAGTGTTAACCGAGTGAAAATGCACTTAGTGTTAACTAAGTGTAGTATTAACCGAGTGAAGACGGAAGCAGTGTTAACCGAGTGTAGTATTAACCGAGTGAAGACAGAAGTAGTGTTAACCGAGTGTAGTATTAACCGAGTGAAGACGGAAGCAGTATTAACCGAGTATAGAAGGACTCAATGTTAACTGAGCTCAATCGGTAAGCAAAGAAGTTAGTTTCTGTCGAGTGACACTATATCTACTGAGTCACCAATGGTAACCGAGTTCCAAGCAACATTGTATGACTAGTATGAACCGCGCCCCTACCTCTACCTAGTGCATGACGATGCTGTGTAACGTTGTGGTTGTCATGTATCAGAAGGTCATCATGTCTGTCTGAAGAACCCAAGTTTATTTTACCATTTGGCCGAATTAGTTGTATTTTGTTTACTTGTGTTCAGCCAACCTTGCATCTATTATTACTGGAATGGTATAAATAATGCTTTACATTTTGTAAAAAAAAAAAGACAACAATAATAATAATAACAATGAAAGGATGTGTGATATGAATATAGCAGCAGAACAGTATATTAGCAAGGTCTACAAGGTGTAGCAAAGACTTCATCAATCACAAGAGGTGATCAATTGTAAAAGATCTAATCAAGTCATATATAGATCTGATTGGTTCATCCTAACAGGTGAATCATCTTGTAAATCCTCTAACCAGGTAGACTTAACAGTCTTTGTATAAAATCTCCTAACAGAGTGCATACTTATAAAGTGTGTTTCAAATCCTTTAACAAGGTGGATCTAGCAATCCTTCATGCTCTTAACAGGGTAGATCACCAGAAGTGATCATTGTATGCCTTAACCGGCTAACTTCCTACTGCAATAAAGAAGATTTGTGGGTTTCATCCCCACCCCAGTTTTATTTTCTATTTTGGAAGGTTTCTGGGTCACCAAAATCTTTGTGTATATATGTTTTGGATGTTTTACATGCTGCAGATTAGGTGAATGAATACTTTACTGGTTTATGTTGAATTGATTAAAAGGTGTATTGTTACTGATTCACCCCTCCCCTCTCAGTAACCTATTATATATTGAATATTTCCAACAGTAGAGAGAAGAAACAAGTAAGTCATAGAAGCAACAAGAGCTATGTTAGCTAAGAATGATCTATCCAAGATGTTTTGAAGAGAAGCTATGAATGCAATAGTCTACACTATGAACAAAGTGCAAGTCAAGATAGACACAAACAAGACCCCTTATGAACTATGGTTTGGACACTCACCTATAGTTAAGTATTTCAGAGTTTTTGGTAGAAAATGTTAGATCAAAAGAGACTATGATGTTGGTAAATTTAATGCTACAAGTGATGAAGGTGTGTTTCTTAGTTATTCATTAAAAATTAGAGCTTATAGATGTTATAATCTAAGAACTAAGACTATTGTTTAGAGTGCAAATGTAAGAGTTCATGAGAAATTTAGCATATAAGAAAGAGTATTTTATTATAGTTTTGATAATGAGAATGTTGTTACTAAGCCAAGGAATGATGAATAATTCTTTGAGACTAATAATTATTTGTAGAATGAAGGAGAGAAAAGGAATGAACAAATATTAAAACCTTCAATAGAGCTAAGAATTGTTATAACAACTCCTACTTCTGGTAAGAATATGACAAAGAATCGTCCACTAGAGTAGATCATTGGAAGTAGAGATAAAGATGTGATGACAAGAAGCAAAATCAATTAAGAACTATGTGTAATATCTCAAGTTGAACCAAAGAATGTAGATGAAGAATGTAAAAATGACTATTGGAAGCAAGCTATGAAATAAGAATTGGATCAAATAGTAAAGAATGAGACATGGGAATTGGTCCCTATACTAGCAGAAAAGAACATGATAGCAACAAAATGGGTATTCAGGAATAAGATGAATGAACAAGGTGAATTTTTAAGGAACAAAGCAAGATTGGTAGGTAAAGGTTACTCATAGCAAGAAAGAATAGACTATGATGAAACCTATGCTCGTGTGGCAAGAATAGTAGTATTAAGGTTATTCCTAGCCTATATAGCACATAAGAAATTGAAGGTATATCAGATGGATGTCAAGTCAACATTTCTAAATGGAGAACTTGAAGAAGAGGTATACATAGAACAACCTAAAGGTTTTCCTTTAACTGAGGACAAGGACATAGTATGCAGATTGAATAAATCATTGTATGGCTTGAAGGAAGCACCTAGAACTTGGTATGAAAGGTTGGAAAAGCATTTGACAAAGCTTGGATTTGGCAAAGGTATGGCAGACAATAATCTATACTAGAAAGAAATAAATTATGGATTGATGACTTTGGTAATTTTTTTGATGATATCATGTTTAGAGGAGATGATTTTGAAAGTGACAAGTTTGTAGAAGAAATGAAGAAGGAATTTGAAATGACTATCACAGGAGAGAAGAAATACTTCCAATGATTATAGATTGTACAGGACAAAGAAGGAATCTTTATTTCTTAGACTAAGTACTTCAAAGATCTATTGAAAAGGTTTGGTTTGGAAACATGTAAACTAGTTGGAAAACCTATGGTTATTGGACACAAGTTATTTTCAAAGGATGAGATAGCAAATGTTGAGCAAAAGAAGTATAGATCTATGATTGAGGGTTGCAATATCTAACTCATGCAAGGCTAGATATAGTAAATGCAATTGGAATTGTCACAAGATTTCAAGCTGATCCCAGAGAAACACATCATGCAATAGTCAAAAGGATATTTAGATACCTTAAAGGAACACAAGACTTTAGATTGTGGTGTGAAAAATCTAATGTTTTCACTTTATATGCTTATACTAATGTTGATTGGATAGGCAGTATGGATGACAAAAAGAACACCAGTGGTGGAGCCTTATTTCTTGGAGGAAGAATGGTTTCTTGGTTAAGCAAGAAGCAAGATTATATCTCATAGAGTATAGTAGAAGTAGAATATGTTGCAGCAGTAAACAATTGTAATCAAGTTGTTTGGATGAGCAAATGCTAAAGGATGTAAGGATAGAATTTAGTGAACCTATTGTCATACATTGTCATAACACAAGTAAAATGAATATGTCAAAGATTCTGGTATTGCATTCTAAGACTAAGCATATTTCTATTAAGTATCACATGTTTAGAGAGAAAGTTGCAAACAACAAAAATAAATTGGAGTATGTAAACACCAAAGAGCAAATTGTGAATATTTTCACAAAGCCTCTTGCCAAAGAGATTTTTGAGTATTTGCAAGGTATGTTAGGGGTTATGCCCCTTCCTACATCAGAGTAGATGATGCAAGAGTGCAGTAGTCTAGTGTAACAGAGCACTATTATTTTTTTATACTAAATGTTGATGCTTCCTATATTGGGAAGTATATGTAATGGATAGAGTAATTCAAGACTCTTGTTGGTGTATCACCTATTCTAGTAGTCTAATAAATGAATACTAACTTAATAAAAGTATTCACAATACTAAATAAGCTAACACTTATGATAGGACCAAGATTATCACCAAGAAGGAAAGAAAACCAAGAATTTTAGGCTCCTTATGGTATAACCTACGATGAGATAGATATGTCTCTGATGGATGGGGATGTATTCTCACGGTGTGCTCAAGCTTCCAATAGGTGGGCATTTTTACCAATTGTGTGTATGGGTGAGGGTTTCAACAATGGAGGTATGGATGGGTTTCAGCATTATGATTGTGTAAATTGGCTATGATGGAGTGGTTGGTGGAGCATTAGAATTTTGCATAAAAATGGACTCTATTTCTGAAGGGAGAGGGTTTCATTTATAGGCTAAGGGGTAGAGAGATGGATGGTCAAGATGCAAGGATGGAAGAATGGTGAGGGAGGGTTAAGATGCATTCAAAGGGGATAACATGGATTGTGCTTATTTGGGGCCAATAGGAGAGTGACACTTGTCACAAGGAGGATGAATGTGAGGGGATGAGATAATTGTTGGAATGTTCATTCTGAGAGGGGGGTGAGTTAGAAGTACCTAGTTTTTATCCTTTTAAACCCTAATTAACACATAACTAAAAGTAAAGTACATGCATGTAAACATATAAGAAAACATGAAATGAAAGCATGCATCAACACATGACACTAGAGATTTGGTAACCCAAAAACCCTCTAAGAATAAGAAGGTAAAACTAGGGTGGGGATGACACCCACAAAAAATTACTGTAGCAATATGTTCAACCACTTCTGATGGTTTGCCCTATGAAAGGCATGCCCTATTAAAGGTTTTACACTATATCAATAGTGACCTGGTTAGAGGATTTATTTTAATAATAATATATTTGGAGTTCATTTTTAAATAAATGACTAAATAATATTATTATTAAAGCTAATAAATATTTTAGCAATTAAGTTTTGAAAATGAAATTTAAAAGTGGAACATATATATTAAAGGTTGCATGATGTGTGCACATGATTAAAATATAAACATATTAAGATAAGAATAAGTGGAATTATTAAAGTTAGTGCATAAGATTTAATAATTAATAAATAAATAAAATTGGAAAGAGTAAATTAAATATTATATTAATGATTGTGCATTATTTTAATATTTGCTCACATAGGAGTTGGCAAATTATTGGGAGTTGTCATGTAGACAACACAGGAGTTTGCACTCTAAGAATGCACTAGTTGTCTACACTTAGGAGTTAGCATTTTATTTGAGCACATGGTGTCTACAACCTTAAGACTCATCTACAAGGTTGGAGAAGACCCATGCTTGGTTGTCATGCTTATCTTCTAATTGTTTCTAGAGACACTCTAGATGCATCTTAGAGGCCTTTAAATAGAGGCTCTCCTAGTGTGTTTTGGGAAGCTGAATGGAAGCTACAAGCTTCAAGCTTAAATGGAAGCTTCAAAGCTTACATGCATTTGAGAAGCCCATATGCTTCTACATGCTCATATGTTTCTACATGCTACTATGCTTCTTCTAGCACTTCTAGTCACTTGGAGGTTTTGGTTGGCTTGGATCTTGGAGGAATTGTGAATGATGGAGAAGGAAGGGATTTTCTATGGACTTCTGAGGCATGGAGGATTAGCATCAATCTCCAGGTGCACTCATGATATTCACATATTCTCTTTGCACTATTTCTCTTCCTGTCTTCATCATGTTTGTTATATGTATCTGAATACTCTACAATTGGAATCTAGATATGCTATTTGGTTGAGAAGAAAACAATAGAAAAACCCTAGATCCAAATGAGGAAGAAATTAGATTTGAATTGAGTTTGGGTTCAAAATTATATTGTAAATAGTTAGATGTAATCTTTCTATCAAATTATACGTAAGGAAAAATCTATTAGATGGACTATGGTCATATTGAGAGAAACAACTATTTTAAAAGAGAAATTCTTATTTAAAAGAATTAGAAAACCCTTTATTTAAAAAGTTATAAATATGTTCTCTCTAGAAGAATACATATACATCTGAATACATATATTTAAATAGTAGTGCTGATTTACAATTTGTATATACATACACACACACACACACATATATATATATACATATATACATATGCGTATACATATATATATACATATATATATATATGTAATTGTCTAAATGATGTTTTATTAAATTTGAATATATATACATATCGTAGGACCCGAAATCGCATATGTGGAAAAAATGTTTTATAAAAAAGTTATAATAATAAATGTTTGCATATGTATTATGAGGGGCAAGTTACACCCCCCTGTGCATACTGCAGTACACATACAGGTCATAGGGTACCTGCGCACGCAGTGTACCCGTGACAGAGCAGTCAATGCTTAAGTCACAGGGTACCTGCATAAGCAGAGTACCCGCGATGGAATGTCGCTGAGGGACACTCGCGACAGCGATGTCCATGTGTTATTTAATATAATGACGCAGTGATATATCAGACTAAATTCATAAATCGTTCTCTTTATTATTAAGAATGCAGTTGTGTGATTCAAATTTTATAATTCGATGGTATGTGTAAATATATATATATATATGTATGTATGTATGTATGTATATTTATATTATATATATATATATATATATATATATATATATATATATATGTATGTATGTATGTATGTATGTATGTATGTATGTATGTATGTATGTATGTATGTATGTATGTATGTATGTATGTATGTATGTATGTATGTATATATATATATATGTATATTTATATATAGCTATTAGATACATTAAAGATGTTATGTATTAATAATTATAGTTAGTATATATATATATATATATATATATATATATATATATATATATATATATATATATATATATATATATATATATATATATATATATATATATATATATATATATATATATATATATATATATATATATATATATATATATATATATATATATATATATATATATATATATATATATATATATATATATATATATATATATATATATTAATTGATTTTAACATATGCTATGTATAAATGTTAGATGTTGAGAATTGTTAATATGAAATATTGATAATTTGTCAATTATCGCTAGTCGAAAGAGACATTGAAATTCATTTAAATTATTAAATTGAATCTTAAGGGATTAGTAAATGGTTGACTTTAATATGGATTTTATTTAATGTATATTAAATACTATTTAATATATATTAAA
Source organism: Cupressus sempervirens (assembly GCA_028749045.1). Lineage (NCBI taxonomy): Eukaryota > Viridiplantae > Streptophyta > Pinopsida > Cupressales > Cupressaceae > Cupressus > Cupressus sempervirens. The sequence goes on along the minus strand of CM053791.1, from coordinate 90,050,857 downwards.
TAATTTAGAATTGTTGGAGATTATTCATGTTAAAATCTACAATGAGTCTTATTGGATTGTGATAGGGGTCTTTTTCTTAAACAACGTTTATATAGACAAAATATTATAGAACAATTAGCATATGGAGTCTAATGGTTGACTTTTAATAATGATTTTATTGAATAATTGTGAGATGATACATGATATTGGAATAAGATTGAATAATTATATTATTGGTTAATATGTTTGAATTATTAAATAACCCATTGATATACCTTAATGGTGTTAAGAGTTAGTCAAATATTAACTAATAAGTATATGGAAGGATTCTATAAATTGAGTATTTATAGTTTGATGAGTTCACTATTTATTAATGTTTGTAAGGACTAGCAAACTATTAATAAGTAATGGTTTGAATAGTTATCAATAAATACGATTAGATTTAATCTAGTGGAGATTATTTAATGATTAAAGTTTTGTAAAAGATATTAGTTTTTGGTTTGAAGTATGATTGATTATTAATCAATTAATATTCATTGAGTTGTCAATATAATTATATTATGCAATTGAGATTTATCTTGAAATGACTATCATTAATACGAATTAATTAAGGAAACATTAGTATTCATAAAGAATGATGAATGTGATCTATTAATAAGATTCCCAATATAGCTTGTCATTAAATATTAGCAAGTTATTATTATTGAACTATGAACATGAATATTTGTGTATGGTTGACTTTTAGTTATTAGTCAACTAATATTCATTGGGTTGATGGTTTGGTTGTGAAATTATTAATTAAATCAATTAACTAGAGTTAATAGGATTTAATTAATAATTAAGTTATGTAATGGAGATTTAATTGATATAATTCTTTTAATGAGATTGTAGAAATATTGATATCAAGTTGATAGGTCTTATTCTTATGACTTGAATAAAGACTTTAGATATTTTAATGGTGAAGACTTAGTAATATATAATTGAGAATTATTAGAATGATAAAAGGTCAAGGATTGTGAACCGATATTAATTGATCATTCTAATAAAGTTATGATCTCTTATTCAAAGAATGATAATTAGTCCTCTTATATTATAATGAACAATGATCCTTGATTATCTCGAAAAGCTGAGGTAACATTAAAGAAGAGTTATCAATTAGACTATGGATCATAGTTAAATAAAGAGAGAAATTTAATTAAATGGACAATGAAGATTAGTTTAATGAGTAAATATTTACCCTTAAGCTATTCTTAGAATATTATTTTAATAAATCGAGGAACAAATGGGTTGACTTGTAGGTCAAATGATGAAACTTAAAAAACTTGAAGTATACTTGCAAATAGGAAACTGAAACCCCTACACTTGAAAATGGGAACTGAAACTCCACACATTATTCAACTATGTAATATAGAAAAACCAAAACATGTGTTTGCATCATATATTCTCTATGCTTCTTGTTTTGGGTTTTGGGTGACTAGTGTTGACTAGTCTTAGGTTGTTACCAGAGGCTCGGGGGTTATGAGATGTGATGGCATGTTGATCTTATTTGGTCTCGATCTTTATAAACCCAACCATGATAATGTGATCATATGCTCTATGAAATGTTTGTATTTACTTATTGTTATTGTTCATCAGTCTTCATGTTTAAGGCTGAGTTATTTGTATCTGAGACACTTGACTTAACCATTTTGTGAGTCATCGATCAATTATCCTTAGATTGCTTTCTAGTCGCCATGATGGGACTGAAATGTTGATTTATTTCTTGATGATTTCATGTTGTGACATGTTTTGACTCAACTATTTTGGAGTTTTTGATCAGTATGATTTTGAGATATTCTTGGTTTCTTGTTGAAGAACCAATAGATATGGTGATTTATTTTGAAATATATTTTGGTTATTGAGAACCAATGGATATTTATGATTATCAGTGATGCCTTCAGTTGCCAATAGAGAACTGTTGTGGTCATGATTTTCTATGGATGCTTTTCCAGATGCTCATGGAGATTTGATAATTCTTATTGTGGATATTTGATGCTTTTATCATGGATATTTGATGATTCTTTTTATGGATTTTATTTTTAGTCGCTTGTATAGGACTGGGGTAATTTATGATTCCATGAGCTTAGGGTAGGTAATCTACTTGTAGTGTTGGGAAGTGGCTTGCAATGGGGGTCGGGGCCCTAAGTGGCTGCCAGGGTAACTCATTGTAAGTTTGGTTAATAAGTGATAACGTTTACACACTAAATGGAATTACTAAAATGACACTTGTATATTTTTTAAGAATTTTGGATGTATCATTGTTATTTCATAAGGATGTGATGTTAGATGAATAGTTAATTTAGATGTGATACAACGTTAAGGGATCTTTAAAGAATGTGATCTGTTATGTTATATTATGTTTATTTTTATTGGTATTGTTACTATTGCTTCTGCAAATGTTATGAATGGTTTATCTTTCTTGTTTTAAAAAAAAAATTATTTGGCAAACTTAGTGATATTTTAGATTAATTCTTTGGATCCCTTGGCGGGCATTACAAGAAAGTATTAGAATATTTCACTTGATAGAGTGCAATCTTTAATTTTTGGGTTTAGATACTAGATCTGCTCTTCCTGTTATAATCCTTGCTTGATTTGATCTCTATATATGTCCCCTATTCTATTCTAATCAACTAGATATGAAACTATTGCATTGTTCCTCTAAGTCTTTCCTTCTTCACACTGAAATTTTGCTATAATCTCCCCATATACTATTCCTAGTGGATTTTTTGACCTCCTTTTAAAGATTGTGAAGACTTAGAGTTTGGTATGGATCTATGATCCACATTGAATCTAAAATTCCTGCTCATACCTTGTATTTTTCTCATTGGTTGCAGGCTTTCTCTATTTTTTTGATTGGTTACATGTAGATCACATAAGGAATGTAATGATTCATCCTTATCCTTTTTCCTTTTCAAAATCTCTCTATGTTAGCTCCAAAATTTGTTTACATCTAAGTTTGTGAGGGCACAAACTCATATGTTGATTCAATGTTACTCAACACATACTATATTACTGGTGCTCGGCTCATGAATGTTCCTGTTTGCTCGACACATGTTAAATTTCTAGATTTCTTGGCACCTATTACACGCTACATTTATTGGCACATGAATATCCCTAAATCACTTGACACATGCTACACTCTATCTTAATTGGCATCTACTACTTGCTCGGTACCTAAAGTCACTCGACACCTGTTAAGATTCTAACTCGGCAACTACTATAACTTACTTGGCATACATAGTGTACTCGGCATATATGGTGTAATTGGTTAAGTGTGTTGACACTTGAATTTCAAGACCATTCTAAGACCAATAATGTCTCCCTTTGACATGAGTGTCAAAAACACTTAACTATGCATTAATGAACTGATTTGATTGAGTACAATATTTATTCTTGCTTAGCATACATGCAAAATTTCAATAAATTGTTCAATTTTTTTGTGAGCAAACAACATACCTTATGACTCCCCTTGATTTGATTATGCCTAGTCAATTCTTGAAACTTAAAATTTTGTGCTGATGTGCCTAATTCTCTCTATTCTTTGTCTTGTTCATATTCCCTATGCCTATATACTATATCTGATCTATATGAATTCTTTGTTTCAGATCTGTTTTCCACATGCTTGTCAAAATTTTGCATCTCCCCCTCACTTTGTCTTATTTCTTATCTTCCCCCTTTTTTTTGGCTATCTATAGACTTTCCACTTTATTCTCAAAATCAAATGAAAGAATGTAATCAAAATTATCAAAATTTAGTATTCTCCATATATCTTCATATATATCCCCATATATACATATCTCCCCCTAATGTATATATCTCCCACTTTTTGACACTGATGTCAAAGGGTCCTAAGGAGTAATACCATATTTAGACAAAAATGTACTATTTACCTCTAGGAGTATCTTTAGAGCTGCATCCCAATTCTCCAATGCAATGTCCAATGACTTGTGCTAGATGGCAGTCTCTACAGCAAGGTGTACAAGTCCATCTAGGGTAGAAAGATTTGGATCTTTCTTCAGGATTGTTTCTATGTATGTTTTCTCCTTGTGGAGGACCTCTAAGTGTGGGGTTATGGAAGACTAGATTTGTATCAATTTTTCCTTTATGTTTGCCTTCTCTACTATTAATACAACTAATTCCCTTTGTGTGTGAAGCGTCTATGCAAAATGCTTCTCACTCTAAGCTAGATTTGTTGGAAATTGCATGCTAGAAATCTTGAGATTTATTTCCAAGCTCATTATTCTTTGGCTAGTCTCTTGTGTGAAGTTGGAAAAATCACATAGTTTGGTGTACAATGAGAAAGTGTTCCCAAGTATACTTTTCACTCTTTCTAGTTTCTTAGCCAATTCAACTTGTGCTAATGCTATATCATTTGATATTTTCTCATTTACTTTGCCCTAGAATTTTCTTTCTGACCATTCCATTAATTTTACATTTGTATTATGGTCTTCATTAGTCACCTGGTCAACTATATCTAATAGTTGTTCTACTATAGGCCTTGTTTCATCTGGTGACTACAAGCTAAAAGCATCCATGAAGATGTCCTTTATCTCATTCAATGCTTTCCTAGACTTGTATTCTCTTCTCAATACTTCTTGTCCCTTTCTCCTATCCAATGCACCTTGTATTTCATTTATCTTTTCTATGGTGAGGGTGTTGGATTCATAGGAGGGAATGATGATCTCTTCATTAATTTTAGGATCTCCATAATGAAGTATCCTGGCTACCTTTCTAGAGCTCAAGCCTGGTGTTTGAACTTGCATTGATATCATATCAGTGCTTGGCTTCTGAAGAATCTGAGTGGGAGTACCAATTTTTGGTAATTCAACCAATGTTTGTATTGAATCTTGCTCCTCATCTCTTTTCTCTTCCTTCTTTTCTTCTAATTTCCCTTTATCACTAACAATTGTTGGGGGTGAACCTGTTGACTATTCTTGTTTTCCTATATCTTCCCCTATTATTGCACTTGGCATCTAAAGTGCATCACTTACTGCTTTTGGTGGAGATGGTGGTGGAAGTAGTAGGAGTTTAGTAGCAGTGTATGTAAAAAAAAATTCCTTTGGCTTCACCTTTTCTCTCTGAGGTGTTGCTACTGCTCTTTGTAATTCATCTACACTCACCAATATAGGGCTTGTGCACAACTGTCCCTATAGAGTGGATTGGTGAAGGATCTTTGAGAGATCCTTTGTAGTTAAAGGATTGATGTTTTGACATGAAGCATCAATAGCATCCTTTATTTTTATGATCTCTGCAGGTGTGATGGTGGCATGAGGAGGGCTAGGAGGTGGCATTTGTTTGTCTTGCACACTTTTTTCTTCTTATTCATCTAATGCCTTTTCCGTTCATTTAGCTATATTTTCTTCTTCCTCCTCCTTATTTACTTCCCCTTCTACTCTTCCTTCTTCACCTTTCTTCTCCTCTTCATCTTTCTTCTCCTCTTCACTTTTCTTCTCCTCTACCTTCTATGTTGTCTCATTTGATTCTTTTCTCTTTGAGCTGGCCTATGCCTTAGATTCCTCATCAAATACATCATCAATTGACTTGTTTATTGACTTCCACAATTTCATGTATTTATTTACAACATCCTCTATCTTATTTTGAAGGATGCAAAATGCTCTATTTTTAGGAGAAAATTTTCTATTATGCCTTTTATTTGCCTTAGCTATTTGACCTTTAGTCAGGTCTGGTAGTATTCTAGCTAGGGTTGATTCTCTAATCTCCTTTTCTATTTGCAAACAAAAATGCTCTTATTTGCAACTATCTTGTATAGCTCCTTCGGCATTGTATTATCTAACTCTAGAGGTGTGTGTTTGTATTTGACCATCATTGCATACACTGATTCCTCTATTTTATTTTTCTCTTCTTTATTGATATTATTAAAGTTTATAGTCTTTAAACCATTCAAGTTTTCTTTTATAATATTTACACATAACTTGTCAATGGCAAACTTTGTGGAATGACTTACCACTTTAAATTGGTTGATATCATCTGACTATGTTCTTTCTTCATCTGAGTCTAGCTGGGAAACATATTTCCTTCTCTTCCTTGGTTCTTGACCAGTCTACTTTGTGGCTTTCTTCTTCTCTTTGGCTTCATCTTTTCCCTTTTTAGTTGTAGCCCTGGTGCTAGCCCTTTTAGTAGGATTCTTTGTTTTGACTGGAATGGGCTTTGTCCCCTTCTTTGCCTTGGGCTAGGATGTAGGCTGAGTTTTGGCTTTCCTTTTGGTGGCTTTAGCTTTAGTGGATGCTTCCTTAGCTTCTTCTTCCTCAACACCTTCTTCATTGTCCTCTCCTAGGCTCTATGTCAACTCTTCTCGCTCTTGCCCTTGCTCACCTTCTTCCTCACTATCACCTTCTACTTCTACTTCTTCTTCACCTGCTTCACCTTCAATGCTTGCCCCAGATGTCTTCTTTATTTTTATTACCATTTTATCTTTCTTCTTCACTAAAAAGGTTGTCTTCAAATCTGTTATCACCCTAGATTTGACAATATCATAAGTGCCAAAATGAGGACCATCCTTGTCAATCTCTTCTACAAGTAAAGCAATGATTGCAGCTGAAGCTTGGTCTACATCAAGCTCATGTCTAGGTGGCCTAAGCCATCTTACTCTAGGTATCATGGCTTGGATGTAGGTGTAATCTATGTCAACCAAGAAATAAATGTTATTTACATGTTGCTCAACCAGTGATACTAGTATCCTCATCCTTTGTTTCATGGACTTCTTGAAGTCCTGTCATCTGAGCATCAAAATTGTCTCCCATTTGCTCAATAAACTCATTCACTTGTGTGACAATTTTCTTGTTAGGATCCCATCTTACCTTTCCAACTGAAGGAAATTCTTTCATGACATAGAAAAATATGTAAACCAACACTGATCCAAATTTGCATTGAGCTCCTTTTGATTTCCTTATGGCTCCTAAATTTTCATTAATTTTTTGTAGCATGAGCTCTGCTAGATCATATGTGTGGTCCTTCTTCACAAGTTTTTATGCAACATCTACTGCTATACATGGCATGCTATTCAATCTGCTTGATTGATAGAATTTATGAGATATAACTCTGACAGTGAAATCAAGTAGGGGTTCAGTGATGGTATTAATGGTCATTCCCCTGTTGTTCCATTTGGCACTAGTGTTTTTCTCTATGGCCTCCTTTTTGTCACTTCTTAGGGTCTTAGGCTAATCTAGGGTTGGGAATCCAGTAACCCTATGAACAATTTTCTTTGTGATCTTTGTTGGTTGTGTTTCTAACCAAAATGATTCATCATGAATATGGCTCAATGCTATATGAATCCATTTAGTCTCAAATACAATGGGGAAAACTAGGGCTTTAGTTAAACCCTTCTTGAAAATTTGAAACTCATCCTTCAATATACCCTTGTCACATAGCTTATCAAAGGCATTGAAAATTTCTAGGTCACCTATAGCTCCAATCTTATAGTTATAACATTTTCTGACATCTTGGACCATTACTACTTTGTCTAGAATGACTGACAAAACACAAGCTAGGTCATTTTTATAAGCAATTTTAGGTATTGGCCTAAATTCGGGTTGTTTAACTTCATTGATAACAAGCTGAATCTCATGATCATCCTTTCCCTTTGTGGTTTTAGACCTAGATGCAATCTTGACCAAACTAGGGTTTAATATTAAATAAACTTTCAAATACTACATAGCTCGGCACTTCATGAAATACCTTTAAATCAAAGAGTTCAAGTTGAATTGATGTTGAGATCGGTGCAAATCACTGCTAAATCACTATTTGATCACCTCTTCGCTCTTCTCATTTTTTCTTTGTGTTCAAATGGCTTGAAAATGAGTGATTTTCAACTTTATTAGGCTCAAAACCTAGCATTTATTGCATAGTGCTTATAGCTATACACTTAGCACTTAAAGGTTTTAGTATAACTCAACTCCCATTGTAATTCATTTACTTGGCTTCCACTAACATATCTCATTCAGCATCAACTAGACTTTCCAGTTTGGCATATACTAGATTTTCACTCAACATCCAAGGGTAGCTTAGCATCTTCTACTAAAAAAATTAATTTTTAACTTGACATCTTTTCTCATGCAAATTTCTTCTTGGCAGAACTTCTTTGTTCTTTTGGAACTAATGTATGATTTGACTTAGTATCTCAGTCCCATACATTTTCCCTTGCTTAGTTGGATGAAGTGTGATCCCTTGACCTCTTGGGTGAAGTGATCTCTCCATTGGATGTACATGATCCATCTCTTCTTTGCCATGTCTTTTTCATTTCTATCCTGATGTGTTCCATTTCAACTTTTTCTTTACCCTTGTTGACTTCTAACTTGGGTGCCTTGGCCTTTCTTGGGAAATTCCTGCTGACATGTCATGTCATCAAGCAAATAAAACATGTGGTTTGGCTTAACCACCTACTATAATTTCCCTTGAAGTGTGTTCTTACGCAGTTCTAAGGAACATGACCATATTCCTAACAATAGTGACAACTTTTCCTGGTATTGTAATCCCAATTGTAGTGGTGTGCATATTTGTTTCTCCTTGTAGGTTGATTGGGTGTCCACATAGGCTTTGATCTGCACTCAAAAGCTCTATGTCCATATTTTTTGCAGTTGTAGCAGTGACCTTCAAATCTTAGTGTCCTCATGGTTTTGGTTATGTAGTCTTGTGTTGAATGTCCTTGCATGTTAAACTTGTGACAATAACCTTTGTTTTTGGATGTGTCCTACTAATTGGTCTTTCTACTCCTACAAACATTAGCAGTATGCCCCTTTTTATTACAAAAATGACAAGTGGGTTTAGTGTTCTTACCTTTTTTGGTCCTTTTTGCTATAGTCTTGGATGATTCTCCTTCTTTAGTGCTAGTGTAACCAAGTCCTGAAGTATCATTACTAGCCCTTGGTGATTTCAATAATTGTTCAATTACTTGATAGCCTCATTGGGTTTGTTGTAGCTTTCTTCTATCTCATTTTCTTTCTTCAATTCATTCTGCAATTTTTCATTCTGCATCTTCAAGGTGGAGATCTCAATGTCCTTCATGTTTAGCTCATGATGAGCATTCATCATTTGGCTTAATGTGTCTAGCTGCATGTTTGAGATCTTTTCAAACTCAATTGTCTTCTCCTCCAGTCTATTTGCAAGGCTTCTTTTTTAAGGCTTCTTTTGTCATCCTCAAGCATGGCTCTATCCTCAATTGCTCTCTTCTTTTTTTTAGTTATTTCACATAGCATTATGGCTTGTGATTCTTGTTCCATTTTAAGAGATCTTATCTCTTCTACTTGAGCTCTATTTATCTCCATCAATTCTACTATTGCTACATCAAATTCCTTGGAATCTCCATTGGCAAACACTTGTGTGGTGTCAATATCCTTGTTATGTCATTCTCAACTATGGCTATGTCCTTTCTTCTTTTCAGGGGTTTTCTCAATTCCTCTCTGGCTTCCTCTACCTTGTGTAGAGTGAGATGCACATCAATCACTTGATTGTCAATAATCTTTCCAAGTTTGAAGACTTTCATCTTTAGACCTTTTTCTCCGAGCTATTATGCTTTTCCTTGTGAGAACCAAAGCTTTGATACCAATTGTTGGAATGTTCAAATGGGAAGAGTACTTCTGAGAGGGGGGGTGAATCAAAAGTACCTAATTTTTATCCTTTTAAATCCTGATTGACACATAACTAAAAGTAAAGTACATGCATGTAAACATATAAGAAAACATGAAATGAAAGCATGCATCAACACATGACATAAGAGATTTGGTAACCCAAAAACCCTCCAGGAATAAGAAGGTAAAACTAGGGTGGGGATGACACCCACAAAAAATTACTACAGGAATATGTTCAACCACTTATGATGGTCTTCCCTATTAAAGGCTTTACACTATATCAATAGTGACCTTGTTAGAGGATTTATAAATGCTTTACATGAAGTGTCACCATGTTAAAGGATTTACAATAGGTTGTTAAGCCCACCTAATACATAGGATTTTCAATCACCTTCTCCAAAGGTTCTTCTACCTAGCTATTAAGCTAACCTATCAATATAAGATTTCAGCATCTAATACAATGATGAGAAAGTATTAGAACATTTGACTTGAGAGAGTGCAATCTTTAATTGTTGGGTTCATGTACTAGATCTGCTCTTCTTGTTCTAATCCTTTCTTGATCTGATCTCTATATGTGTCCCCTATTTTGTTCTAATCAATTAGATGTGAAACCGATGCACTGTTCCTCTAATTCTTTCCATTTTCACACTAAAATTTTGCTATAATCTCCCCATACATTGTTCTCATCCTCATACCTAATGCAGTTTTTGACCTCCTTTAAAGATTGTGACGACTTAAGGTTAGATATGGATCTATGATCTACATTGAATCTCAAATTCTCACTCATACCTTGTATTTTTCTCATTGGTTGCATGTCTTCTTCATTTTTCTGATTGGTTGCATGCAATTCGCATAGGGAATGTAAATGATTCATCCTTATCCTTTTTCCTTTTCAAAATCTTTGTATGTCAACTCCAAAAGTGGCTTACATCTGATTTGTGAGGGCACAAACTCATATGCTAATTCTATGTTACTCGACACATACTATATTATTGGTGCTCAACTCGTGAATATTCCTATATTGCTCGGCACATGTTACATCTCTAGATTGCTTGGCACCTATTACACTTTGTGTTGCTTGGTAGATGAATATTCCTGAATCACTCAGCACATACTATACTCTGTCTTACTCGGTATTTGTTACTTGCTTAGCACCTAAAGTCACTCGGCACCTGTTAAGATTCTAACTCGACAACTACTATAACTTACTTGGCATACATAGTGTACTCAGCATATATGGTGGAATTGGTTAAGTGTGTTGACACTTGAATGTCAAGACCATTCTAAGACCAATAATAATGGTTGGTCAAAGGGAGTGATGAGGAGTAATGAGGGAAGATGAGTGTGTAAGAGGGATGTAAGAGTCATTAATGGAATGTAAGAGTCACTAATGCTCTTGGATAGGGATGGAAGGGGATAAAGGAGACTTATGGACTTTGGCTTGGCTTAGCAAGTCTTAACCATTGCTTAAAGTTCTGCACATGTTTAGGAGGTGGATTAGACTTAGCTTAGGAAGGGGGTTAGGGGACAAGTGGCTTAGCTTTGATGGGATGGGTTAGTTAGGTGACTAAGTGAGGTTAGTATGAGTGAATGGGTTGGATTAGGGGTAAAGGTTGGGTTTAGGGATGTTTTCAAGGGTTTGGATGGTTTATTAAATGATTTAATTAATAAAATAGAGGATGTAGGACTAAATTAAATAGATTTGAGGATTTATTTAATTTAATAGAGGAATAGGATTTTTAATTGGTAAAGTGATTTTGGATTATCATTTGATTTTATCAATTGGACTATAGTTAATTAAATAAATTAACTAGGGGATGATAATTAATTAATGAATATTTAATCAATAATGTCCTAGGAGATGACTAAATACAATTACTCAATGATGTAATCAGATTTAGGTGTCCACAGTTGGATGTTATTTTGAATAGTTTCTTTAGACACTCAAGCTAGTCAGAGATAGTTGTTGCAAAGACTGATGGTTGTTGAAACCTTTGATATTAATGTCAATGGAGGAGAGATTATAGTATGAAAAATAGTTTGATATAGACTACATTGAAAGGAGAGATTGTAGCATGATATAGAGCACATTGAGGTATATCAATGGGGGAGAATGGTTGATGAAGAGGACTTGAAAAGGAAGGTTAACAATCTTTTACATTTGGTATTTTTGGAACTAGATGTATTTCATCTATGTTGCCATCAATGTTAAAGGAGGAGATTGTTGGAAGCATGAATGTTGACGATACTTCTATGGGGGAGTATTTTAGAAACATGATTAGATCATTATCATGATGATATGTTACATTTATGAGTATATTTATCATTGATGTCAACATAGCAATTTTCTATGGTATCTAATAGAAGAATAGTGGAAAGATCAAGTTGCTATAGAGAGATAGTTGAGTACTTTCACTAGAGAAGTTAAATGGAGATAATACTAAGTATCTAGTATATGCAACTAACCTAAGAAGCATAAGATATGAACTTTAGAAGAAGTTGTACAAGTTTTAGTGTAGACTATTCTGAGATAGAGTTTACAAAAGCTTGTTCTAGTAAACTTGTTATATCTCTTAGCAAAATTTGTATTCTAAGAATTTGAAGTTAAAGATGTGAAGAAGACATTGTGGAGATGATTTAGCTAAGGTCACTTGTCATAATGTTACACGTACAAAAATTTATTCGACTTACAAGGTGAAAGATTAATGTTATCACTAAGTGCAATATGTTCTTAATGTGGTCCTATAATAACTAATTGAGAATGTGTAATAGCTAACTCAGGGAATTGTTTTATGGATTCAATATAAAGGAAGGATGTTTTCTATTATCATGAATGAAGGTAAGTGAATGATTATAAAGACCACAAAGAGTGGAATGTGAAGATAAGTAGGGCATATTGAAGTTGATGAAAACTTCATTGCCAAGGTTTTATTGTGAGATCTAGGGTTTGAAATTTGGATCCAAGGTTCATGACCTAGTTGACAAGGTCTAACAGTGATTGATCTGGTTGAAAGGAAAGAGGAAAGAAGTTAAAGTGTAGTAAAAACAATTATTCTGCAAGGAATAGTTGAGAGATCATTTGGGCAGTGAGTTCAATGATCTTGCCCCAAAATTTTTTTGTAAAATGCATCCTTCTATCTTCCATAACTCCTAACAGGGTTGGAATATCCTAACAAGGATTCAAGGTCCCTTAATAGAGACTCATATGTACTAAATGTTGTAATAGAATCCTAATATGGTCCATCCTCTAACAAGGAATATTTATATTAGTACATCATCTAGTGGGAATCATTCCCATTGGGGTTTTCCCTCTGATCAAGGGTTTCCCTAGTTAACATATCTGGTGTAATTGTGTATGTGTATCTTAGTATGATTAAGATTATTTAAGGTTGATAAATGTTTTAATTATTGGATAACTAATTCTTCCCCCCTATCATTTATCTTGGTGGACTATTTCTTCTAACATAATCAAATGCTTCCAATTTTTTTTTGTCTAAAATCTCTTTGATGGGGACACGACCCAAGCACAGAATGGACAAAATAGGAATGGGAAAATTTTATTAACTATGAAAATATGCTAATACATTCAGTAAAGAGAAAATAGACTTCAAAACATGCCCCATGGGCTTACAATAATATAACTCTGGAGATAAATTCTTCTCCCTGAACCTTCTCTCAAACTCTACTCCAAACTGCTTTTTACAATGCCAGAAATGTTCTTAAATAGACCCCGAAGGGTTAAGGATTAGGAATACATTCTAGAAAGTGCTAGTTGGCATCCACCGACCAAATAGAAGGCTCCAAAAGTCACATTAGAACTTGGCACAAAATTAGAAGAACCCAAAAATGGGAACCAAACTTTCGGGAGGCATAACTTTTGAACCGTAGCTCTGATTGATGAACCGTTTACATTTTCAGAAGGCTCTCAAAGCGCTCTATAGCCTTATGGAAAAACTATGCTTGTACCCCTTTTTTGGCCCTATTCAAATTCATTTAATTCCCCTAACCTAACTTTGAAGCATTCTTAGGAGGTCTCCAAAAATTGAAAAACTACGATAACTTTCAAACCGTGGGGCCTTTTGACCTAATTCTTTTTTTGGAATGTTCTAAATTACAATTACAATCATTCAACCAATTTACACCTTCTAGTTCACCAAAATGATGTCTTAATTACATACTCTTATTTTTTTGGCATTTACATGTATCCCAAGGTGTTCAAATACTCTATCCTAGAACACTGATAGTGGAACTATGAGAGTTAGAACCTTTATTTGACCCAAATGGGTATCCAAAAATGAAAACACATGAAATAGAAACTAAGTCTAAGTACATTTTTTTGGGGTGACATAGGATTGCCCTTATACCTCTGGATGCTCCTGCATCAGACACCCAGGGTAGATTGAAAAGTGACCCTATCACTTTATGAATGGTAGAGGAAATCCCAAATGGGAAACCTTAGCTGCTGAAATCCAAGTTGAGTCCTCTATCGGCTGTCCTTTCCACTTGACCAAATACTCTTCATACTGCCTATTTTTGGTACTCCTACCCACACGATGATCTAGAATGTCTTCTATCTCCTCCTTCTTAGAAGTAGGAATTGGACATGGCTCTAACATCGGCTCCTCATCTGCACCATCATCATGATACTCTGTTAAGGTTGCAATGTTAAAAATAAGAGAAATGTGAATTCCATCTGGCAACTCCACTTCATATGCATTTCCCGAGTCATGTTTCTTCAAAATTTTGCAAGGGCCAAATTTCTTCATTTTCAGCTTGTTGTAAGTACCGGCTGGAAATCTTTCTTTTCTTAAGTGTACCATGACTAGATCCCCTACTTGGAATTCCTTATGTCTTCTCCTTTGATCAGCCCTAGCTTTATACTACTGGTTCATCTTGGTAATGTGTGCCTAAACCTCCTCATGTAGATGCTTGATATGTTTAGCAAATTCTTCAGCTTTAGCACTTGTCCTCTCCCCTTGCTCTATCTTCCTCAATTCTGGTGCAATCCTTGGGCTACTTCCATGTGTAATTTGGAATGGTGATCTACCAGTACTCCTATTTATAGAGTTATTGTAAGAAAACTCTACTTGTGGTAGAATCAAATCCTACCCTTTGGGCTTATCCCCAACTAAACATCTCAACAAATTGCCCAGACTTCTATCTACCACTTTTTTTTGGCCGTCAGTCTACGAATGATGATTGGAACTGAATTTCAAGTCTATTCTCAACTGCTTCCACAATGTTCTCCAAAAATACCCCACAAATTTAGTATCTTTGTCAGAAACTATACTCCTTGGGAGACCATGTAGTCTTACCACCTCTCTGAAAACCAAGTCTGCAATATAGACAACATCATGAGTTTTGTGGCATGGAATGAAATGTGCCATTTTGGAGAACCTATCAACCACCACAAATACTGAGTCATTACCCCTTTGTATCCTTGGCAATCCAAGAACAAAATCCATACTTATGTCCTCCCATGGCTTTAATGGAACAAGCAATGGCTAATATAGTCCAGTATTGTGACTAAATCCCTTGGCCACTTGACAAATCTGACAACTCTGTACAAACTTCTTCACATCGTGTGACATTTGAGGCCAAAAATAGTCTCAACCAAAATGTCCTGCCATCCCTACACTGTGTTTCTCCTTAATTAGATTTTCCCTCATAGAAGTCCTTGGAATGCATAATTGACTACCCTTGAATAACATACCATCTTGAATCAGATAGTCTAACCACTTAGTTCTATCTACAGCAACAGGCTCTTTACAAGATTTCCATGCTTTAGCAAAATTAGGATCCTCAGGGTACAGATTCTTGAGTTCATCAAACCCAACTACTTCAACCTACATTACTATAAGCAACAATTGTCTCCTACTTAGTGCATCTGCAACACTGTTAGATTTTCCACTTCTATGCTTCAAAACAAATGTATAGCTCTGCAAGAACTCTACCCACTTCATATGCCTCTGATTCAATTTACCTTGGCTATTTAGGTACTATAATGCCTAATGATCAGTATATAAAACAAATTCCTTTGGCAATAAATAATGCCTCCATTTCTTTAAGGCCTTAACTATTGCATAGAACTCTTGATCATAAACAGAATACTTCTTCTTCGCATCATTCAATTTTTCACTAAAATATGCAATAGGCTTACCTTCTTGGCTTAATAAAACTAAAATAGCACTGCCACTAGCATCACAATCCACCTAGAACATCTTTCTAAAATCTGAAAGTGCCAACACAGGTTGTTCTGTCACCTTCTTCTTCAATAATTCAAAACTTCTCGCAACTGCCATAGTCCATTTGAACTCTTTTCTATCCCCTCTTATTGTGTCAGTTAGGGGTGCACATATGCCACTGAAATTCTTAATTAACTTCCTATAAAAACTAACCAGACCATGAAATGATCTTACCTCAGTAGTAGACCTTGGAGTAGGCCATTCCAAGATGGCTTTTACCTTCTCTGGATCCATTTTGAGACCTTCAGGTGATATAAAAATCCCCAAGTAGACTAACTCCCTTTTTGCAAAGATACACTTCTTCAAATTAATTAACAGTTTTTCTTCCCTTAACCTTTCAAGAACACTATGAATATGCAATAAATGTTCTTCCAAAGTCTTGCTAAAAATTAAAATATCGTCCAAATAGACAATAAAAAATTTTCCCAAGAACTTCTTAAGTACCTCATTCATAAGCCACATGAAGGTGCTTGGGGCATTCGTCAATCCAAAGGGCATGACTAACCGCTCATAAAGACCCTCCTTGGTCTTGAAGGCTATTTTGCACTAATCTCCTTCTCAAATTCATATCTGATGATAGCCACTCTTGAGATCTATCTTTGTGAAGTATTGAGCTCCACTCAAGCAATCCATAAGATCATCCATTCTTGGTAAAGGAAACTGATACTTGATGGTTATTCTATTTATAGCTTGAGAGTCTGTACAAATCCTCCACTCTCCATCCTTCTTTGGTGCCAGTATTGTAGGTACTGTACATGGACTCAGGCTCTCCTGAATCAAGCCCTTCCTCAATAGCTCCTAAACCTATCTACTTCGCTCCTCAGTTTCAGTAGGAGTCATCTTGTGAGCAACCTTGTTAGGAAAACTAGGTCCTGGGATTAAATCTATTTGATGATTGATTTGCCTTAATAGTGACAATCCTTCTAGAACATTATCAGAGATGATATCTCTAAACTCACCTAGTAAATCTGAAACATCAAGTGGTATTTCACTACAACCTTCTTTATCTTTCCTAGGAATCAAAGCATAGCACATACGCTGATGTTTCATGCCATCTAAAAACTTCCTTCCATCAACAAGACAAATCCTAGCACTGCTACATACCTTTTTGTCTTCCTTTTTCATGGGCTTCAGTTTGTGGCAAACTCCATCCTTTGTTAGAGAGTATGTGTTTGCATGACCATCATGTATTGCATGCCTATCAAACTGCCACGGTCTTCCCAATAATAGATGGCAAACATCCATTGGAATAACATCACAGAGAACTTCATCATGGTAACCCCCAATTTTGAATTTCACTAAACATTGTTCACTTACCAAGCCCTTGTGATCATCTTTTACCCAAGCAATCTGATAGGGCTGGGGGTGTTTCTCCCTCTTGAGCTTCAGCTTAGAGACCATCTCCTCTGATACCAAGTTATTAATGCTACCACCATCAATGATCACATCACAACATTTATCCTCACACTTGCACCTAGTATGGAATAAACTCTTCCTTTGTCCTAGTTCAATCTCCCCACTTAGTAGGACCCTCTCATTTACTAAAGTCTCTCCTCTTTTTGCATCCTTTGAATGTGATGATTTTTCATCCTCATCCACATGAGCAACCCTAGCTTGACCATCAGCTCTCCTATCTGTCCTTCCTTGTCGTTGAGGGCATTCAAAGGCACGATGACCTTCTTCATTGCAATGAAAACAAGTACCATGCAAGCCTCCTCTTCCTTGTCCATGTCCTCTACCTCTTCCTCTCTAATTTCCAAAGTCTTGATCATGGGAGCAGTTGAGACACTCATTCCTCTAGTTCCTGCTAGTACCCACATCTTCATTTTTCTTTTGGGTTTCATTTCGGCCTCCAGATGACCTACCACTACCCCTTCCTCCTTGACCACACCCTCTTTGTCTCCCTTCAAACCTTTTATTTAGCTTCTCTTCAACTCATAGGAAAAACTAGTATGCCTCTTAAACACTGGTCATTCTTACCAGACTTAATTCCTCCTGGATGCTAGGTCGCACCCCACTGATATAACGAGCAACCTTCTTATTTGCTTCTACATGCCCTGCTCTAATCAAAAGTTGATAAAACTCCTTTATATATTCTTGGACTAATTTTCTTGCTTTCTTTAACCCATGCATCTTCTTAAACAAATCAAGCTCATAGTCAATGGGAATGAACTGCTTCTTTAGTTTGTCCACCATGCGATCCCACCTTGTGATCTTATCATTTCTTCTTCTATTTCTTTCCAATTGAACCTCTTTCCACCAGATTTTGGCATGTCCTTTCAGTTTGGCCTTTGTAAACTTAACCCTATCTGGGTCCCTGATATCCTCATACTCAAAGTATTCTTCCAATTCATTGATCAAGTCGATCAACTCATCTAGTTTCAGGTTTCCTGAAAATACACCCACATCAATTGTAGGTCTTTTCCCAAACTTAGTAATGGCCCTAAAAAGCCTTTCCTTTGCCTAATTTAGAACTTCCCCTTCTGGTAATTTTTCTTCTTCTTCATTGTTGTCCTCACTTTCGTCACCTACAGTAACATTTGTTCCTCTATAAAGCTCCTCCTGTAATGCTTGTACCTACCTTTGGAGCACTCTAACCTTCTTAGGATTAATAGCTCCGGCCCTTCCACCATGATCTCTTCATGGAGGCATCTTCTTAACTTAAACCCATAACCACACAGTCCTAGTGCAAACTGCCTCACAATCGGCGCTCTATCTACACACTCAAGAAAACCAGCTCTGATACCACTTGATGGGGACACGACCCAAGCACAAAATGGACACAACAGGAAAGGGAAAATTTTATTAACTATGTAAATATGCTAATACATTCAGTACAGAGAAAATAGACTTCAAGACATGCCCTATGGGCTTACAATAGCATAACTTTGGAGATAAATTTTTCTCCCAATACCTTCTCTCAAACTCCACTCTGAACTGCCTTTTGCAATGCCAGAAATGTTCTTAAATAGACCCCGAAGGGTTAAGGATTAGGAATACATTCTAGAAAGTTCTAGTTGGCATCCATTGACCAAATAGAAGGCTCCAAAAGTCGCATTAGAAGTTGGCACAAAATTAGAAGAACCTAGAAACGGTAATTGAACTTTCGTGAGGCATAACTTTTGAACCGTAGCTCCAATTGATGAACCGTTTACATTTTTGAAAAGCTCTCAAAGTGCTCTATAGCCCTATGGATGAGCTATGCTCATCTCCCAGTTTTGGCCCTATTCAAGTTCATTTAATTTCCCTAACCTAACTATGAAGCATTCTTAAGAGGTCTCCAAAAATCAAAAAACTGCGATATCTTTCAAACTGTGGGGCCTTTTGACCCGATTCTTTTTCTTGAATGCTCTAAATTAAAATTACAATCATCTAACCAATTTACACCTTCAAGTTCACCAAAATGATTGCTCAATTACATACTCCTATTTTTCTAGCATTTACATGTATCCCAAGGTGTTCAAATACTCTATCCTAGAACACTAATAGTGGAATTGTGAGAGTTGGAACCTTTATTTGACCCAAATGGGTATCCAGAAATGAAAACACATGAAATAAAAACTAAGTCTAAGTACATTTTTTTGGGTGACATAGGATTTCCCTTATACCTCTAGATGCTCCTGCATCACCCTTAGTCCTCATCTAACATAGTTCCTTACTTCTTCAATTTTCCTTCCAATGACTTCCATAAATACTTTTGATAAAGATAGTCCTCCATTTGCATCTTTCAAAATTGAAAGTTCTCCCATTAAACTTCTCCGCCTTTAGCTTACCCAATTCTACCATTGCTCCCACTCAATTGGTGAGACCTTCTTGCAGAGAATAGCTAAAAAAAAATGATGATGGTCTAGCTAAAAAATGGATGACATTCTGAGCTTAAAAAAATGATGTTCGTCTGGCTCTAATACCACTTGTTAGGATTAACCTCAGAGAGAAATAATAGTTACATGAAAATATAATCAATATCAGAAAATAATAGATCAAAGAGAAGAGAACACGAGACACCAAGATTTAACATGGTTCACCCAATCCCTGGGCTATGTCCACCAACAACAAGTTCAATATTATTATTATCTAGTGATTAAAATCTACAATCCCTTACAGCTCAATACTACCGCAAGAAGCTACAATATCACCATTACATTATAAAATTCCTAACCCTAAGCCTTTTTATACAAGATTTTTTTTCACTTACAAAATTAGGGCTAGAATAAATTGTCCAATAGGGAAAATACTTGTCGATGCATTTTACAATATAAGAGCATTTTTGGCTTCAAGGGCGTTGCACCCAAAAACCCTTGTGAGGGTGTTGCCCCTCTACCCCACCTTGTACTATGATAGTGAGCACACCTAGGGTGCTACCCTAGGACCGCACAAGGGTGTTGCCCCCAAACAATTATAGAAATAATATGGGGAGAAAATTGTGACAAATAAACCTTCAAGTCTAATTAGGCTCCACATCACAACACATGGTTGGAATTGTAGTCATGGTTTTAGATCCATAATATGTTGGGTAAAAAGATATATTCCCCTACATAATCTAAGGTAAGTTCTTCATCCTTTCTTTTGTCAATTATAATAAACTTATTTCCATATTTCAATTGGGTTGATTGCATGCACTATGTTCCTAGACCTATCTTACTCTTGTCACTAGGTCAATTAGTTCAAGTTTACATTCATATTGCATATCTTTAAAAAAAAAATCATGAAAGAGAAATTTCTTGCATACTTCCTTTATATGATTTAAATTAGGCACTTGAATCCCTTCATCCTAGTTTGGTTTTGCTATTCTAACTTGGGTTATATTTAGAGTTATGTTTTGAAGCCCCTCTTTCTCTTGTATTGAATGGTTTAATGAATGAATGGTTGGTTAATATATTCATCTCACATAGTTTATATTACTAAATTTATTAGAAATTCCATTTATTCACTAAAAATAAACATTGTGATTCTTAGGGGACTAAATACCCCTAACAAAAGCACTTATTATAATGCAACCTAGCGGTCTTCGAATCTGAAATTGTTATACTACAAGAAACTAAACTCAATAAAGAAAAAGGAGACAAACTCAAAAAGAAACTTGGTTATTGGAAAATATAATTAATAGAATCCAATGGGGCCTCGGGAGGAATAAGAATCATTTGGGATCCAAGGAAGGTAAATTTTAGCAAGAAAGAATCAAAAAATTATTGGATATGGGGGTGAAATTGATAGCTATCAAAGCAATACCTAGCTAACTCCCATAAATTTATATGAACCAACACCAATAGAGAAAAATAAAAAGGTATGGAATCATATTATCAAATTCATAGAAGAAAATTTTAAAAAAAATTATTGCAATGGAGGAGATTTCAATGCCATCAACATCCTGAGTGAAAAATCAACTGGAGTCAAAACTACTTCATAGAGTATGATAGACTTTAAAGATTGGATAGATCAAGAACACTTAATAGATATCCCAACTATAAATGTTATGTTCACTCGGAACAATAGAAGAATAGGCTTATGTAATATAGTAGAGAGATTCGCCAAGGCTTGGTGGCCCCTTCCCCTGGCCCTTTCCTTTCCTTGTAGAGCATGATAGACATTAAATATTGGATAGATCAAGAAGACTTAATAGATATCCCAACTAGAAATTTTATGTTCACTTGGAAAATAGAAGAACAGGCTTATGCAATATAGCAAAGAGATTAAATAGATTCATGATCAAAGGAAATCTAAGAAGCTTTGATCACATAATTTAGGTAGAAATACTACCAAATATAAGCTCAGATCATCGTCCAGTAAGAATAGAATATAAGGAACCAAATAAACCAGCAAGAAACCTATTCAAGTGTGAAAAGATGTGGTTCCAAGATGAAGAATTCTTAATGAAAATCAAATAGTGGTGGCAAGAAATTGACTTTGAGGGATGTTAAATATTTTTCTTTATCTCTAGATTAAAAAATCTCAAAGAAAACATACTACAATGGAATAAGAACCATTTTAAAAATATATTTTAAGGAAAAAATAGAAGCTAGAGAGGAAATCAAGAAGCTAAAAGAAGAGGTAATAAAAAAAAGGAATGAATAATGAAACATATCTCAAAGAAAAAGAAATAATTGCAAAATATGAAGATTTATTAACAAAAGAAGAAAAATTCTAGAAAGAAAAATTGAGAAAAACATGGTTATCAGAAGGAGACCAAAATACAAAATTCTTTCATAATAGTACCATAAATAATAGGAATATTAACAAAATAGAAAAAATAAAGATAACATGAGGGATGTAAGAGAAGAAATAGATCAAGTGGTGGAATTATTCATAAAATATTATACTGACATTCTTAATAACTTTGGAATCTCTAACCAAATAGCACAAAACAACATGAAAGAATCAATATCAAAGTTTATTATAGAGGAGGATAACTGTAAGAATTTTTCGTAGGGCAGAATTCACCCAAGACAAAGGAACTCAAACACAAGCACAATAGTAGACCAAAGAGAGTATGATCAGAATGATGATATATTCATTCAATATTAATTGAAAGTACACTAGGAGTGCCTATATATAAAGGCCTATGGAATGCTTCTAGAATGCATAGTAGTTAGTAACATGATAAGTCATACAACTAGGCACATGTCCACTAGATATGGGTTATCCTCCATTAAGTACAAGAATAAGTGTGATGATTAGAGGATAAGCCTACAAAGGTGTAGCATGCAAAATAATATTGTAGACACCATGTGCTAAATTATGAGTGTGAATAACTATGTTTTCTACATGAAAATTTAGTTAATTATGCAAACTCTAGTGTTGTAGACACCATGTGCTGAATTAGAGTTTCTTACTCCAATGTTGTCAACATGACAACTCATAAGAGTATGCAAACTCCTAAGTGTCTCACCTAAATAAATAATAAAATAATGCAATATAATAAAATAATGCATTAACCTAATTAAACTTAAGTAAAGTGTAAATATTAAATACTTATTTACACCAACAGCCCCCCTTAAGTGTAACTTAGGGGAATGCACTTAAGCTTACGAAAGCTAGAATGAAATGCATGATGGGTTCCAGCTACTAGGCCATGTTAGGTACCCTTGTACATAATGAAATGCAATCTCTCATAAAGTAGAGAGAGAGGGAAAACCTCATGGGAAAAATCCTCACCCAAAAATAGAGATGAAGAAACTAGATGCATTGATGGATGGAGTAATCAAGACCCACCCCACCCCCCCCCCCCCCATTATGACATACATCAAGTATATACAATAGAGAAATGTGAGAAGAACACAATACCAAAAGAGGAAAAGGTCCCCCCACAAGAGAGAAGAAGAAGAGAGACAAGGTAGTCTCCCCCCAAATGAAGAGTGTCAATTAGTGATAGCTACTCTGATGTAGAAGCTAATCCAAGGCTGAAAAATAGTGTTCCTCCCTTTAGAAGAAACAATACCATTGGTACAAATGAGATGCTTCCTTGTGTTTGGAAAGAATCTTGATAATCACTTATGCCTCTGAAACCTATTCAACTATCCCTATCAAGGATGAATTTAGAAGCTGTCCCAAAGAACATACTATCTCTTTGAATGATAAATAGACCTCCTGCAACTACTGTACATAAGTATCCACACTCACATCAACCTGTGAATATCGATCATGTAGAGAATGGACATGAGGGTCAAAGTGAGCCCTTGCAAAAACTAAAGAAGGATCTTCTCCATAAAAGAGAAGATGTATATCATCAATGATGTCTCCCAAATCCACTATATATGACTCCACAAACAAACATGAAATATCTGCTATCTAGTCATCCTTTGTTGGTGGAGCTAGAAGACAAGGTGTACCCTATTGTGCTAGACCTATCACTATGGAGATATATGTAAGTGGACTATACTAATGTTGTGACCTCTTGTTGCAACTGTCAAAAGAACCCTACATGTCTAAATCTATCTAAGCACTATCACTGGTGTTACTATCAATTTCCATTGTGTATGAAGTGCAAAAAGGATTAGAGGATAAGCTTGGGGATCTTTCCTCAAAGTTTACATCCTTCTCCACAAATATTTCATGTGTCTTAGGATCCATAAGTTTCTATGCCTTAGCACTGTCTTCATATTTGATGAAAGTACAAAGCCTCGGTGGTGTCTTGCATCCCCTGGAAGATAGGTTTGCCCATGATGGACAATTGAAGATTCTGAAGTGTGTCACAACTGGTTTTCTACTGCACCATGCCTCAAAAGGAGTCTTACCATCTAAGGCATTATGAGGAGACCTATTAATTATGTGATTGGCATTGTTTATTGCTTCGACTTCAAGTGATGGATCTAGAGACATGGCTTGTATCAGGCAACTTTCCATAGACATAAGAGTGTTTATCCTCAGTGCTACAATATTTATCTTCTATAGACTGAATGTTGGTGGATTTTGAAGATCAATTCCCTCAAGTTTGCAAAAATTTTTAAGTCTTTTGTTCACATATCTACTTTCATTTTCCATCCTTAGAACTTTGATGGCTTTCCTCAATTTTTGTTTAACATGAGCCTTGAAGGCTAGAAACTTATCCAACACTTCATTCTTGTGATGAAGAAAGTAAAGCCAAGTGTAACATGAAAATTCATCAATGAAAGTAAGTATGTAGAAACCCTGGCTGACTAATGTCATTGCAAAAGGACTTGCTAGTACCATGTAAACCAACTGAAGAACAACTAGTGCTCTTCAAAACTTCCCTTTATGTAACTTCTCCTCAAGATACATATCCAGTAAACTTGTTGAACATTCACTATGGGAAAAGCTCATTGTAGGTAGACCTTTGACCATTTTGTTTGAGAAAAGTTGCTAAAGATAGTGGAAGGAAAGATGTCCATACCACTCATGCCATAATTGGATGTGTGAATTGGATTGAGTCAACAAGGCTTGTGAAGGAGAATTGGGCACAAAGTGGGAGAAAGAATACAACCTTTTTTCATGATTAACTCTCCCCACTGCAACCAATGAATCATCTTTTAGACTGTGTACCTTTATTGAGTTAGGAAGGAACTCAACTTTATGACCATCTCAAGGTGAGTGATTTGGTAAAGTGAGAGGAGATTAGAACTTAGGTAGGGAAACTAGAGAACATCTTTGAACTCTCCATTTTCCATCTCCACATTTCCTTTTCCTTCAACTTCCATTTTTGTATCATCTCCCACAAATATGTGCAGTACCTTAGACTACTTCAATGAAGAAAAATCTCCTTTTGAAGAACCCATATGATATGAGGCACCTGAGTCAAGAATCTATTCCGTTGAAGAACTTGAATTTTTCATGAGTGCTTGCCCTTTGCCCTTTGAATCTGAAGAAGATCCTTTCACCTTATAAGCATTAGGAAATGGAACATTGTGTTTCTTTATGACGGTCATCAACTCATCAATCTTTTTATGATAACACTCATTTTCTTCATGACCCAATTTCTTGCAATAGGCACACTTTTTCTTATCCTTATTATTGTCCCCCTTCTTAGTTGAATTTAAGGAAGACTTGCCTTGTTGATTTGATTTTGGTGTTATCTTTTTTGCATCCTTTGATTCGCTATTATTCCACTTATTATTCTTTCCCTTTCCTTTATTTGAAGATCAATAGCTGAATTTTGAGAACCCTCATTATTTGCTACCAATGCCTTAGACTTTGGCAAATTGAGAATCCCAATTTATTTCAACTTCTTTTCTTCTTTATCCAATAGTTCAACATAGTGATCAAAAGAGAATTTCTAATAGGTAGACCCTAATGTAGCCTTTGAGGTGTTATAAGTAGAAACAAATGTGGAGTACTCATATGGCAGCTTATTATGAATGACAGAGATTAACCTATCATCTTTAATAGGACTCCCACAATCACCAAGATTTGTTCTTAATTCATTCACCTTTATGATAAAATCCTATATGGAATCAAATTTATTTGGATCTAAGGAGAGAAGCTCATCTTCAATTTGGAAAACGTCTTCCTCAAACACTTTACCATATAGGTTTTGGAGGGTATCCCAAGATTCCTTATATGTATGAAACTTTTGAATCTAATATATGATCTTGTATTTAACCCCCAAAAAAATATTACCTAGTGCTTTCCTATCCATTATTTTCCAAGCAATGATTTCACTAGCAGATACTTGATCACCTATTGGTTTAGGAAGGGTATCATCTACATATTGAGAAACTCCTTTATGCATTAAATGACACCACATTTAAATGGACCATATAGCATAGTTATGTGGAGTTAATTTTGGAAACTTAAAATTTTCCATGATGTAGAAAATGAGAGAAAACTATAGAGAAAGAGGAACACAACACCAAGAACAACCCCCCTTTCACTCAATCAAGAAACCCCCCCAAAAGAGATGCTTTTGGCACTTTATATGTAGTGCATTTACAATGGCCACTTGTCAATTTTGGCCTTAGTGGACTTCTAATTTTTCCTTTTTACAACATCAAAACTAGAACATTACAATGTATCTTAGATATACAAAAATTCTGAAGATATATCAAAGTATTACAATGTAGAAAAGGACCTAATTCTTAAAGTGATACTTTTGTCCTCACAACCCTATAATCTGATTGTAGATCTCAAAAGTAGACAAAAAATAACACACTTTCAAAAAAATGGAACCTATTTTCATGTCTGAATGAGCCCATACGGAGCATTTGACTTTGCAAAATGTAGGATTAGATAGGTATAGTCACCAAAAAATGTAATTTCTAAAAAATTTGTGCATAAAAAATAGAAAAGAGCTACACTATTAAAAAATTTAGGAAATTCTACCCAATTTTTTTTTAAAAAGCACACCTGATTTGGAGTCTGGATGACTGAGATATGGCCTCCCAAAGTCAGACTACAAAATCAAAAATTAATCTAGAGAGGGGTTGGATCAACAAAAGATAGGGTCAAATTTGATAGTCATACAGCCATCGTAGCAATTCTATTTTCCCTTGGATGATAATCACATGGCCATCAAATTTAAGCTTGTGAACTGATGATGCTCACAAACCTGAGCCCTATGATGACATCAGTGTGATGTTAGGATGATGTTAGCATGTACAAAAATGTATAGAAATATCTAGCTTGTGAGGGTATGGCTACTGACTGGATGTCCACATATATTGACGTGTGCTATGTAGGTGGACATGTTGATGAGGTGGTGAGTTTCCATGAGGTGGCTTCTGTGAGGTCGGGTCAGTTGAGTTAGCATCTCTATCAGGTGTGAGATGGTAGTCTATCTTGTTGGTGGGGTTGTGTGGCATTTTCTTTCATCACCATGTGGCAGGGTCACATCAGAAGGTCTGTAATTGTTGGAAAGTCCTTTGGTGGGGGGCCAAAAACCACTATCCAGTGGTTGGATTAATTTTTGACAAGGGATATTAGTCCCACATTGAGCATGTTATAGACTCATCTTTTTTTAAATGAAGGCCACAAGATATGTAAATAACAAACCCCCTAGTGTAGGGAAGGCTAGGTTGGTGGTTTGCTCACCAGTGAGTATATGTGCGATTACTAGAATTATCGCAGTTCAGTGCTTGAATGACCATTGTTCTAGCTAGAATTTGTTCAAAATTTGTGAACTATATACCTACCAATTAAATCCACCAAATAAAAGAATATTCTTCAAATATTCTCTACAAGACTGGGGTGTCGCTACCCAATTGTGCAAAAAAAAAATCTCTGCAGGGGCTTGTAGGTCCAAAAAATTTCAAAAAAGTCACAAATTTGAAAATGTAGAGAATAATTAAAATTTATATTTGAACAATAGATTAATATATTGAATAAAAGACCCTACCCAAGTTGCAAATCAGTGCCTTTAGGTGCTAGTTTGCAAAAACAAAATTGCCTCACAGTTGACTTTAGCCCAACATAGGCAAATTATAGCTGATTTTCATCAAATTGGCATTCTTGATGCAATGGTGAGGTTCATTTTGGCTCTGAAAGCTCCCAATTTCTATAGATTCTCCAAATTTGGGTCAAGGTGCTAAAACCAAAATGGTCTTGAATGGCTACATGAAGAGAATCTCCCATGGCTCTAATACCATGTAAGAATTTGCCAGAATTCACCCAAGACAAAGGAACTCAAACACAAGCACAACAATAGACCAAAGAGAGTATGATCAAAATGATAATATATTCATTCAATATTAATTGAAAGTACACTATGAGTGCCTATATATAAAGGCCTCTGTAATGCTTCTAGAATGCATAGAAGTCAACAACATGATAAGTCATACAACCAGACACATGTCCACTAGATATGGGTTATCCTCTATTAAGCACAAGAGTTAGTGTGATGATGAGAGGATAAGCCTACAAAGGTGTAGCATGCCAAAAAATGTTGTAGACACCATGTGCTAAATTAGAAGTGTGAATAACTATGTTGTCTACATGACAACTCAAATAATTATGCAAACTCCAATGTTGTAGACACCATGTGCTGAATTAGAGTTGCTTACTCCAATGCTGTCAACATGACAACTCATAAGAGTACGCAAACTCCTAAGTGTCTCACCTAAATAAATAATAAAATAATGCAATATAATAAAATAATGCATTAACCTATATAAACTTAAGTAAATATTAAATTATAAATACTTATTTACACCAACAATAACAAAACCTTAAAAAAAACCCTTCACCCTAGTAGAAATTAAAGAAGCTCTATTCATACTCAACCTAGACAAATCTATGGGACCTGATGGATTCCAAGCCTTTTTTTTCCAAAAATTTTGGGACATGATAGGGAAATACTTATGGAAAGAAATAGAAACTACTAGAAATGTAGGCTCTCTTAGCTAAAATGAATAATACCTTTGTAACCCTTATCCCAAAAAATTAAACTATGAGACACCAAGAGATTTCTAACCTATAGAACTTTGTAACACTATATACAAGGTATTATCCAAAGTTTTAGAAGATAGACTTAAAAAATTATTACCAAAACTAATATCAGAAGAACAAACAGGGTTTGTATCAGGAAATCAATATTGGATAGAATTATCATTATACACGAAACTATTTATTTACTTCAATCCAATAAAGATGTTTTCATGTTTATGAAATAAGAAATGTAAAAGCCTATGATAACGTTGATTGGATATTCCTTTGTAAAACTATAGAAGCATTCACCTTGCATGGAATTAGATTAACCCTATTTTTAATTGTATAGAAACTCCCACAATATCACTTCTTGTCAATGGCGCTCTAGAAGGTTTCTTTTGTATATCTAGAGGAATCAGATAGGGAGACCCAATGTCACCATTTTTATTCATTATCATGGTAGAAGCTTTTGGTAGATCCATTAGATTAGCATAATTAGAAAACAAGATCGAAGGAGTAGCAATAGCTAATGTCACTCCAAAAATTATACACCAATAATTTGGGAATGATACAATCCTTCCTAGGGTAAGCACAATACAAAAAGATCAAAAAATTAAGCAAATCATACACACATACATGGATGCATTAGTTCCAAAGGAAAATGAGGCCAAATCAGAAATATTCTTCCTAAATACTCATGCAAAAATAGAAAATAGAATGTGTAATATTATGGGGTATAATAAAGGTACATTTCCTTGCAAATATTAGGGAATCTAGCTAGACATATGGGTCAAGAAAGGAAGATCATGGGAACCTCTATTTGAAAAAATAGATAAGAAATAGGAAGTTGGAAAGGGAAATGACGAACCAAGGTACATATAGTAACTCAATTTAAATTGGTATTATCTGCAACACCCATATATTAAATGTCATGATTACTACTACATATAGGAGTATAGAAGAAACTTGAAAGAAAATTTTGAAACTTCTTTTGGAGTAGGATTGAGGAAAAGAAAAAATTAGCAATGATCAAATGGTAAAACATATGCAAATCTAAGGAACTAGGTGAGCTTGGCATCAAATACCTTAAGTGGCAAAATGAATCTCTAAGAGAAAATCTTCTATGGAGAATGTATCGTGAAAAGGATAGTAAACAGGCAAAAATTCTATACCAAAAATATATAGATAGTTCGGATCTAATATCACTCTTCGGAATTTTCAATCCCCCTAAAGGCTCACAAATTTTGGATTTCATGACACAATGTCATTCTATCATAACTAAAAAACTTATATGGGATGTAGGAGAAGCAAAAGAAGCCTTATTTTGGTAAGATTCTGATGCAAAAGCATCTAGAGGTATAAGGGCAATCCTGTGTCACCTAAAAAAAATACCTAGAAATAGTTTCTATTTCATGTCTTTTCATTTCTAGATACCCATTTGGGTCAAATAAAGGTTCCAACTCTCATAGTTCCACTATCAGTGTTCAGGGTTAGAATTTTTAAGCACCTTGGGATACATGTAAATGCCAAAAAAATAGGACTATGTAATTGAGCCATAATTATGGTGAGTTAGAAGGTGCAATTTGGAGGGATGATGGTAATTGTAATTTAGAACATTCCAAAAAAAGAATCAGGTCAAAAGGCCCCACGGTTAGAAAGTTATTGTAGTTTTTTAGTTTTTAGAGATCTCCTAAGAATGCTTCAAAGTCAGGTTCGAAGTACTAAATGACCTCGTATAGGCCTAAAAAATGGGGGATGAGAAAAGCTTGTCAATAGGGCAATAGAACACTCTGAGAGCTTTCTAGAAATGTAATCAGTTTGTCAATCAGAGCTACAGTTCAAAAGTTATGCCTCCCAAAAGTTCGGCTACTGTTTCTGGATTCTTCTAATTTTGCACCGACTTCTAAAGTGACTTCTAGAGCCTTCCATTTTGGTGGTGGATGCCAACTAGCACTTTATAGAATGTATTCCTAATCCTTAACCCTTTGGGGTCTATTTAAGAACATTTCTGGCATTGTAAAAGGCAGTTCAGAGTGAAATTTGAGAGAAGGTACTGAAAGAAGAAATTATCTCCAAATTTATACTATTGTAAGCCCATATGAAATGTTTTGCAGTCTATTCTCTCAGTACTGAGTGTATTAGCATATTTTCATAGTTAATTAATTTTTCCCTTTCCTATTGTGTCCATTCTATTATTGGGTTGTGTCTCCATCAAGTGGTATCAAAGCATACCTCCATCATATTCACAGGGTGGGTTACCACCATGAAATAACTACAACCTTCCAATAAATATCAAAAACTCTATAATTGAACAATGGGGGAAAAGCATCAAGGATTACATAAAAATGATCGATAGAAATGGAAGAACATATTAGAAATTGAAATCAACTGAAGAAATAACTTTAGTGGATCAAGAAAAACAAGCCTTTGAACAATTCCTAATTCTAAGACCATTAAGCCTCAAAGAAAGAAAGGATAAAATAATATGGGGGGCATCTAACAATGGGAAATATAATGTTAAGAAAGGATACGAACTAATCACCAAACCACAAAGATGGGAAAAAATAGATATACATTTAAAGCTCTGTTGTGACCCAACAGGTCTCCAAAAAGCAAGCATCTTCATATGGGTAGCAATTCAAAATTGAATCCTAACATAAGATAGATTTTGAACATCCATCATGGTGTCAAATATGAAAAAATAACTTGGAAATAATAAAGCATTTATTATACCAATGTACCTTTTCCCAAAAAGGATGGCAATGGCTTTACAATAAATTAAAATGGACAATTGTACTTACCAAAGAGTTATGGGACAACTTAAAAAATTGACCAAAAGGTAGAAACTCAATGACATATGGAAATTTATGGAAAAATAGCTCCATAATTTCTATTATGGGAAATATGGAAAGAAAGAAATAGACACATCTTCAAAAATGAGGAGATGTCAGATGCCTCTTTATTAAATAAAGTAGAAGGAAGCATAATAGAAGTAATAAATAGTCACCTGAGAAACACAATAAAAGAAGAGGGGTCCTTCATAGACTAGGATGTCGATATGAAGATGAATTGGAGAAACCTAATTAACCCACCAATGACCTATAGAGAGGCAAATAAAGAAGCAAGAGAAACTATAAATGGGAACCCCCACTAAGAGGATGGACTAAACAAAATTTTGATGGAGCATCTAGAGGAAATTCAGGAAAGACTGGATTAGGGTTTATCATCCATTGAGACAATGATTTCTAGTTAGCCAAACTAGAAAAACCACTAGGAATCCAAACTAATAACATATCAAAATCTTGAAGCACTAATAGAAGGACTCAAGATATGCCTAGAATTAGGTATCAAAAAGTCAAAATTAAAGGAGATTCATAAATTATCCTAAACACACTAAGAAATGGAAATACCCCTAACTGGAAAATAAACTCCAAACTTGAAGACACTCTTCCCCTTTTGGACCAATTTGAAGATACTAAAATCCAACATTTGTATAGGGAAGGGAACAAAGAAGTGGATACCTTAGCAAATATGGGAGAAGATGGAGAAGATATCTATGTCAAAAATTGTGAGCACAATTCATAAACACATAATATACTTAAATATAGGGAAAAAGGAAAGAGTGGCAATCCGAGACAATAATCAGCACCACCTATCCATATTCAAATCAAGAAACTATAAGTTAGGAAATCATGATAAATTAAGCCTAAGGCAGATTAAAAGTTAAGCATCAGTACATATGAATAATCGATCAAATCTCAACACATAGGTTGTGTATATGCATCACCTTCCATATAAAGTCTAGATTAGGGGTAACTATGAAATTTATTTTTTATTATCTCTAAATAGTTTAATACTCCTTTAGTTCCTCTAGCAAACATAGAGAGGTGACCAAGTAAAGCATAATCAGATAATGCAAACTAAGTAAGATCTTTTTTTTTTAATTAATAATCAAGACACTACATTAATGTAAGACTCATGTGCTCTAAAAACATGTATTTTAATGTATAAATTCAAATATCAAATTAACAAATATAACCAAATAGAATGTCTACAACTTTCAAATCATTAAGATCCCCAAGACTTAAAACGAGGCTAATGAGATTCTCAATCTAACAACAATTAACTCAAGTTGTTAAAATCTCTATTTCTCATATCGTCAAAATCAAATATGATTAGAGGAGTATTTTGCTCATTTATTTTCTTCCTTGATATGAAAGATACTAAAAAGATCTTGGCCAAGAAAGATGTTCCCTTTGCAGATTTATAACTCTACATGATGAGGAAGGACTAGAAGAATAATTTGCACATGGACAATGCTACATACCAAATTCATATTGAATAAAGGGAAAAGTAATGCAAATTTAACAAATTATAACAAGAAAAGGATGTAAAATGTAAAACTAACAGAACCATCCTAATATAAAGGAAAATCTTTGTAAAGATGTCATATTTAAGTAACTGTAAGAATGGACAACCTCTCAAGTAGGTGGAGAAAATAGGGCATGCCCCTTTTATTCTTTTTATAGTATAGGACCCCAGGTCCTCGAAAAGACTAGAGGTTTTCTTTCTCTGTTCTTTCCTACTAGATCTCATTTGAATGAAAACTTTGTAATTTTATTTAATATTATACTATAATCTACAGGGCTTTGGCCTTTTACCAATCAAAAAATAATAATAAAAGAGACATTGTGAATGAAACTACCATCATCAAAGAAAAAAATATGTCTTTTTATATTAGGACTGACCACCCCCAAAAAAAATTGTTTATTTATTTCATAGTACAAAGGGGAAATAGAGCTTTAAAAAATTACAGCATCAATCACTATTGTAACTATATATTTTTACTTGATTTGGCAACTAAAATCATAAAGGCTTTATAGTTGAAAACCATTAATTTTGCACACAACTAATCAATAACCAAATATTTTTCTTTTAATAAAGTTGTACATCTAACTAATGTATATTAAATCTGATTTTTTTTAAACTTAATCCATACCAAGCTAGTGATGTTACACATATCAAATGTAAATGAAATTAGTTGTTATGACAACAATGTTATTTTATTTGACTTATTTTATCATCACTACGCATATGTGTTCCTAATTTTTAGTTTTGTAATGTTGTGAGTGTGACAAAAGTGTTTTTTTATTTGACTAATATGTACATGTGTTTATAATTCATAGTTTTATAATATCATCCTATAGTGAAAATGTAACGCCCCACCAAGGGATCCAAAGAATTAACCTAGAGTTTCACTAAGTTTTGTAACATTTTTTTTTTTTTTACATGAAAGTAAATACCATACATAACTTATTCACAATAACAGAAGTAATAGCAATGTCCATCTGAAAGTAAACATAACATACATAACAGATTACATTCTTTAAAGATCCCTTAATGTTGAATTACATACAAGAATCCATCTAGTACAATATCCACATGAAATAATAATGATAAGTCCAATGTTTAAACATTACATTTCCAAATGCTCAATCATCCACTGTACATGTCACAGGGTATGATAAGCTCAAAGAATATACATATGTGAAATAAGGTACATCATCCTATTCTAATCCATGATACATCAAAGTCAATCACATGATACACATGATACATCATCATAGAATACATATACATCCATCATAAGATCAATCATAATAAACTAAGTGCATGGTTCCTCCCAACCATTAATAGCATCATTAGACCATCATGGATCCTAGCCATCCCTCCGTGCGTAACATCCCAAGTCATCGAAGAGATCATCGGTATTAACATAGTAGGAATTTCACTCCTAACATATACAACATCATATGTAGAAAGTAATCTAACATGAAAATATAAGCATAAGATAACATCATCTAACATATGCTAATCATCAATGAAAGGATTCATATCCACCATCACGAAGGACGCATCAGCCACAATGTCTCAATGAGTCTCAAATGATAAGAGTGGAAAAAACACTACCACTCGACCGCATGGTACCTAAGTGGTCCACTCCCACCATGCTAAGGAGATAATCTCAAGTCCCAAATAGGCTATCAAAATCACATAGCACATATCTCTATAAGTCCAGGAAACCTAAAGGTATACTAACTCAAAGGTTCCAAACACAAAATCTAACATCTACTTCCCAGAGGCACACAATGACATGTAGGAACCTACTATGCAAGCAGGAAAGTGTCATCGCATTTATCACGTACAAGTTACCCTGGCAGTTATCCACGGGTCCATATTGATCTCATGTGGCCACTAGTATCCTCTCATACTGACAAGGCATACTATGGAATGCAAGGTCGCAACCATGCATTCTCACTACTCCCATCCTAGCCTATACAAGCACTCAAGGCATGGGCGAGAAAAAAACACTTATCTTTTTAGGTTCATTCAGTTAGTATTAGGTGTGAATGTTATCACTTATTAATCCAACTTACAATGAGTTACTCTAGCAACCTCTTAGGACCCCAGCCCCCATTGCAAGCCACTTCCCGTCACTACATGCAGATATCCTACCCTAATGCTCATGGACTCATAAATCTCAAAATTACAAAAGATAATTCATAAAATCATCAAATATGCATAAAAGCATCAAATCTCCATGAGAAAACATCCATAGAAAATCATGAACACAACAGCTCTCTATTGGCAACTGAAGTATCACTGATAATCAAAATTATCCAATGGTTCTCAATAACCAAAATATATCTCAATCATACTGATCAAAGACTCTAAAAATGGTTGAGTCAAACATGTCACAACATGACATCATCAAGAATAAATCCACATTTCAGTCCCATCATGGCGACTAGAAAATAACCAAGGATAACTAATCGATGACCGAAATAATGGTTAGGTCAAGAGTCTCATACACAAGAATCTCAACTATAACAATCAGTAATCACAACCAATTCATAGAGCATTCCATCACATAACCATGGTTGGGTTTATAAAGATCGAGATTAAAACATCATCATGACATCACAATCACATAACTCCCAAGCCTTCGGTAGACATCCTATAACTGGTCAACACTAGTCAACCCTGTAAACACCTAAATTTGATTACACTACTTTGATAATCCTATTTAGTTATCTCTAAAGGCATCATTAATTAAATTCCTATTTAATTAATCCTTTGCCATCCCCTAACTAATTAATTTAATTAATCATCTATAGTCCTAATTGATAAATCAAATAACCTATTATTTATCAATTAAATCCTATTCTTCTATCTAATTCCAAACTCCCCATTTATTAAATAAACCTATTTAATAAATGAAACCCTCAAATCTAATAACCCTTAACTTATTCCTAAACCCTCTTTTTAGCCTAATCCACCCCATCCACCCATACTAACTAAGCTTAGTCACTAACTCACCCACCCTCATGAATGCCATCCACTTGAAAATCTCTAACATCCCTAATCTAATCCTAAACCCAAGCCTAATCCACCCCCTAATGTTGTCACATTCCCTAAGCAAGCTTAAGACTTTCTTAAGCCAAGGAAAGTCAACAATCTCAACTCCCCTCAAAATATCCCAACCACTAAGCTTTGAATGCTCTTACAAAAGCCATAAAGACTCTTACAAGCTCTTACAAGCCATAATGAAGGATCTTTATGAAGATATTATCCTTTGAGCCTCCTTTGTTGACTCATCCTTCCCCTTTCCTCCATCCACTCACCTTGTGACATGTGTCACTCCCTAATTGGTGCTAAACAAGCACAATCCATGTGCTCCCTTTTGAGTGCATCCTATCCCTCCTTAAGCTTTCATCTTTCCTTCCATCTTAGCCCTCCATCACTCAAGCCCTTAGCCTATAAATTGAATCCCCTCCCAAGCCATTTCATCATAATCTTGGAGCTAAAGTTATAATGCCCTTTTGAGAGCCAAAAGCCATCAACCATACCCTTATAATGCCAAATTAAGAGCTCACAAAGCTACCAATTTGCCATTTTTCATCTCCATTGAAGCTAGTTTTTGAGAACCTTGAGCATACATCCCAATCCTTAGACCCATCTACCAAGCAAGGAGTTGAATTCCATTGGGAGAGTCCATTCATTTGGCTCACATTTCCAATTGGGGTTTCCTCTTTAGTCTCTCATTTATGTTATGGTTTATATGCTAGTTAATGCTTTTGTTTTTTAATAGATTAGTATTACTTGCTAACATATTTTTCATATACATTTTGGCATGCCCGGTGGGACCCCACTATGGGTCATTTAATCCTCTATTTCTATCTATATGTTGCTTTTTGCTAATAATCTAATGTTTCTTGTCATTTGAGTGAGTTGTAGGGTTTAATCTTGTTCTTGCAGGTTAAAGGAAGCATTAGGAAGAAAAAACAAAGCTTCAAAAATCAAATTCCAAAATTTTTTTGAAGAAAATCTGCGTGTTTTAAACCAAATTCTGTGCAGTGTCGTCTCTGCATATCGACGTCTCTGACTGGTCGACTGTCATCTCCGAATCTGAAACTGTTGTCTCCGAAGTGAATTCTATCATCTGCACAGATCAGCGTCTCCGCATTTCAGCATCTCCACCTGGCTTTTATCGTCATCTCTGCCTCTAACCATCATTTCCACCTGGCCATTTTCTTATTCAAAATCCATTTTTTCATCTTTGCTGCCGCCATCAGTCAAACTGTCGTCTCCGCTGCCACTAGCAAACAAACTGTCGTCTCTGCAACCCAAGCTATCATCTCCGCCGCCGCCAACTTAATCTGTCATCTTCGCCTCTTCCTCTGTCGTCTGTGCAGATTAGCGTCTCCGCAGTCTGGCATCTGCGCCTGATGAACTCTCGTCTTCGCCTGTCACTGCTGCACATTTTCTTTAAAATATTTATTTCTGCACTTTATAGTTTTAAAATAAAATTAAAAAAGAGTATAAATCAAAATTTGACTTTTAGTGGTTCCGTAGGATTTAGACCATTTTAAGCATTTTTACGCATAGGAAAAACAACAAAAAAAGTTTTAAAAAATTTTTCCCATAGTTAAGCTTTCATTTTTGAAGATTTTGGTGACTAATCAATTTTTTTTTTATCTTATTGCAGGTTGGAGCAACTTTTTGGGTGACTAACCATGTTTTTTAGGTTTTTCATGGAATGAACCTAAATGGTTAAACACATTTTCTATTGAATGAATGTTGCTAAAAAAATACACTCTTGAATGCCATGGGTTAAAATCAAATTTTCTTTGAATGCATGATTAAAACAACAAATCCAATCTTGAATGCCAAGGATCAATTAACCATTGCAATATCAAACACTTCATTTGGAGCTTCTAAAATTGAACAAAACAAATCTCTTTTCCACATGCAATCTAGATAAAGTTTGATTTTTGGACATTTAAGAAACTTTGTTAAGTTAAAATACAAATTTGCAAAAATCAATTTGAGTAGTTCCTTGGACTCACCTCTTTTCTAATCACCCATCAAATATTAACCATTGGTTGCAATCTCAACGCCATTCATGGGGATGGGTCTACTTGAAAAAGGTGTTAAATGTTCCACAATCTAACTCACTCACTTGGTCTTTGAACGTTTGCTTTAACTTTATCAAAATTCTTAAATGATCAAAACTCTAGATTAAATCGATCACACTTCAAGTTTGGGCACTAAAATTGAACAACTATTGATGTGGAGGGCCTCCGGGCGCACGCTTGACAAATCGAGTCTCACACATCTTTGCTTTGGGCTTTAAAACAAAATCACACCAACTCTTGAATGCTTTAAAAGGAAATTAATCGATACTTGACGTGGAGGGCCTCCGGGCACGCGAGTTTACTTTTGTTGACCCTAACTCTTCTTGTTTGCATTCTTCGATCGATTTAATTTTGTTGGCGCTTCAAATTGGAATTGAACATTGTCTCTTAAACATGAGTTCTTGAAAAGTCTAGATTAGCACACATAAGAGTCAGTTGGTAAAAGAACAAGCGTGTTTTTTAGCCCAAGGTCATCCAAGTCTTCTCTCCCCTTGTCTTTCAAGGCCATCTTGGGTGCATAAGATTAGGATCCAAAACCTTGTTTCTTTTTAGGAGGCCTACTTGGGGATTTCATCATCCCTTGGATGACCTCAACTCCAGAATTCTGGCGGAGTATAAGAATCGGGAGGTGAATCGAAAGACACCTCTCTTGGGATCAATATTTTGTCACTCGAGCTAAGCCTCAAGGAACTTTATACCCTTGAGAAGTGAAAGAGGAGAAGTGGGTTACCGCTCCTCTCAGCTGTGTGACATCTTTTTGGTCTCATCTATGGATTTGGGCCTCACGTACCTTGCATATATTGAGGACTCCCTAGCTAAACCAACTGTCAACCTTGCAGAAAACCATCTAGGGTGTTAATGTGTTTGGAGTGACTGATTGAAACATTTTTAGAACATACACACTCCTCAGCGCAAGTATCACATTCTGAGAACCACAAACTTCTATCTGGGTGTTCCTATCTATTGCTTGTTTTTATTTTACTTGTTGAATGAATGTTTGCCAAACTTGGTCAATCCTAGCTTAGGGCATACTTAGCATAGTCACTGCCTATTCTAGAAGTTGAACGAGTTGAAGCAAAACAACCAAGATCTCTCAAAGCCAAGCAGATTCAGGAATTGATGTCAGAGCAACCCAAACCCAAACAGAAGTTCCACAAAGTTAAACTCAAACCATCTCTAGCATACCAAGAACTTTCAGCCAAGAGAAAAGAAATAACACCAAGCCCACGAATTGCCAAACTCCACAAAGCAGAGGACAAAGTTGCTGACGAAGCAATTCAAGAGGCCTAGTTAGAGCACACCATCAAATTTAGCCAAAATCTAGGAGTTAACAATGCTTATGCCTTACCAACTAGGCATGATTTCTATGATTAGACCCCCTTGTTTCTCCACATCTTCTTGGATAAGCTTCACTTTAGA
The DNA here is from genome assembly GCA_028749045.1 of Cupressus sempervirens. Lineage (NCBI taxonomy): Eukaryota > Viridiplantae > Streptophyta > Pinopsida > Cupressales > Cupressaceae > Cupressus > Cupressus sempervirens. The sequence continues at coordinate 90,011,299 of CM053791.1, read as the reverse complement.
GTCATCTTTGCAGAAAATCCAGCCATTTTAGGTTATCCTCTTAAGCATTATTAGCTCATTCATCTCATTTAGGACCAAACCATCTAGCCAGCAATCCAAAATCTTCACATCTAAGCTTTCAAAATTTTTGTCACCTTGCCAAAATTTTGCCATTCCTAAAATCTTCCAAACCCACCAACAAGGTTATCCCTTTGACAGAGCTTTGTCTAGGGTAATCTAGCTTTGTCACCTGTCATCCCCCATCACCTTGAGCTAAAGGTTGGGATCCACAAGTGGTCAATCTCGTGTTCTTCCTAAAGGATCATCAGTCTATCCTTAAGTTGACACAATCACCACCAAGCTTGCACATAGGAAAGCAAACCTTTTGTGCTTTGGCAACATATCTTTGAAGTTAGAGTCTCCAACCCAATCCTCCTTAGGTTTTGTCATATAGCTTTGCCTCAACCTAGGAAATCATTTTCATAGAGAAGCCTTCCCCCTTTTGCATCCATCAGCATTATTGCATCTCATCCCTAGGAGCATTTTTCATGCCACCCATCACTCGCTTATCCAAGAAGAAAGAAACAACGGAGCCCTATCATTTGGATCGAACAGCCTCACCCCCCTTGAGTACTCAGCCATCCTTTAGCCCAGAGAAAGGTATGCCATCACCTACTAACATTGAAGCTTTCATGAACCAACCAGGAAATGCCATTATAGACAAGAACAAAGAGACAATCATGGCTAATTTTTGAAAGGACAATGTAGGAACCTTTGACTTTGGAAGACCCCGTCCATTATGAGATCCATCTCACCCATTGTTTGGGCAGCTACCACCACCCATAGGCTCTTATGATCCAAATTATCCTCAATATATGCCAAAAGAAGAGCCTCCAGCCAATCCATATGATCCAACCGACCCAAACATACCATCATCCACCCAAGTTGAAATCTCCATGCTGCAAGCCAACCCAACCACCACCACTCCATCCTTGGTTCATACCTCTCCACTCCAAACCCCCTTTACCCAAAACACCTCACCATTCATGCCCTTCACTATTGTTGCTGCTGCTCCCCAACCCAGCCTTCCAAATCCACCCATCTCCCAAATCAGTGCTAGCATCTTTGGCCAACCTTAGCAATATACAACAAGGATGTCACCCATGGGGCCAAGTAATCAACCTTTCATCACCCCTAGCTTGTTCACCATAGCCCAAAGCACAATCCCATCATTTCCATTAGGTCTTGGGAGCTCAGCGCCATTAGCCACAAATCCACAAGCTACTACCTTCACTTCACAAAGCTATCAAATCCCACAAGCTACTGCCAATTTCCTACCAAGCTCCCAAGTGACCCCAGCCCCTACCACCACTCTACCAAGCTTCCAAATCCAACCACAAAGCTATCAAACCCCATCAGTTCCATTCCCAAGCTTTCAATTCCCACCACCTCCACCACCAACTAATCCATTACCTCCAATTACCAACTACTTTTCAATGCCACTTCTAGGAGGTAATCCACCACCCCATCCAACCACCAATTATTTGTAGATACCATCCCAAATGGGGGCACAACCCACATATATTGGTCAAACCCCACAAGCCCCCCGATCCTTTCCCCAAGCCTCACAACCATCTTATACCTTACCTCCAAAAAGCAATCCATTTATCCCACAGCCAGCTTATGTTCCTAAATCCCAACCTCAAATCCCATATCAACAGCAAGCCTTGCAGCACATGCAGCAATATGCGCCACCTCCCCCTCAACAACTCATCATCCACCATGCAGCTGCCCAAACAATGTACAATCCCTATCAAAAAATCCCTCACAACCATCCATATTCAGTGGCCCCATCCATCACATACCTACCTCAAGGCACTCCTACATTGGGGGCACCCCACCCATCACCTATCAATTCAGAATGGGAGCAAATGAAGACAGCTCTGAAAGCCATCCAAGAAGGGAATGATCCCAAGACATTCAAGTTTGAGAATGTGTGTCCTTACCCATTTGATAGAGCCATTACCATGACACCATTTCTCAAACATTTTGAGGTACCCAAATTTGACAAATTCAGAGGAAAAGGAGACCCTATCACACATATCAAAGAATTTTACATGCACTGCCAGGACGTGGCATACAATGATGTCTTCCTCTTGTGCCTTTTTCCCAAAAGCTTGGTTGGACCAGCTCTTGAATGGTTTTACAGAATCCCCTATGGCACAATTAAAAGCTTTGCTGAATTATCTGAGGCATTCGTAGCCCAATATGCCCATCTTGTTAAAACAAAGCTATCAATAGTTGACCTTGTCCACACTAAGCAAAAAGGTGGAGAAAGCCTTGCTGAATACTTGCAAAGATGGCAAACCCTTACCACCCGCATATCCTGCACCTTGCCAGAGCGCCATGTGGTGAAAATGTTTATTGATAATGCCCATCCCAGCTTGGCTCACCACATGACCATGAACTATTTGCAGACCTATAAAGATATCAAAGAGAAAGGAATGATCCTTGAGCAAGGACTCATTAAAGATGGTGTGGTCAAGATTTACAAAGAGGCCAACCAAAATCAATCACATTCCAATGACAAGTCTAGGTATTGGAACAAAAACAAGCATGTTGCAACAGATGGCGTCACTGACACCAAACATGTGAATATTGTTGGTCCTTCTCACAACCAGTCCAACCCACCATATCAACCACATAATCAACAAGCTATCAACTACCAACAGCAAAATCACCAAAGCTATCAAGGCCACAATCCAAGACCCAACTTTCAAGGGTCTAACAATCAAGCTAATGCCATCAATGTAGCTATAGGACAAAAGCCCAGATTCCAACCTGCACCTAGAATTTATACACTCCTTGGTGAGCCATTGGATGTCATTTTTGAGAAATTAGTCAAGGAAAACGTCATAAAATTTCCTCCTACCTAGCAAATTGACCCAAGCCAATCCAAAGCTGCATGGTACAAGGACAATGAGTACTGCAAATTTCATAGGGTAAAAGGTCACACTACCCTCAGATGCATGAAACTGAAAGACTATGTGCAGGACCTCATTGATCGGAAGGAAATCACTGTTGGTGCCCAAACCTCTCCCAATGTAGGCTTACAGATCTATCAAAATTCTTTTCCTCCTCACAACAATCAAAATCTTAGAAAAGAACCTATCCAAACCAACAACAACAACACCAACAACCGTCAGCCAAACCAACAGCATGGGAAGAACAATGACCACACTTCATCCTATATAGACTATGGTAGCCTTATAGGTTGTATATCCAAGAAAGAGCCTTCTGTCAATGTTATCAATATCCAAGGACCAAACAATGAGTGTGTAGTCACCACTCAAAGAGCGCAATTTAACATCGCAGGCCCACCCATTACACCAACACCATCAGCTCCATCAAAAAGCCAGTACAATATCTTGGAACACCTCGGGAACATGCCAACCCAAATCACCATTTTAGACCTTCTTCGCACTAGTCCTGTGTACAAAAACATCCTTGATAGCGCTCTCATAGAATCTCATGTCCCTTCGGATATCAATGCTATTGATTTTTGTAATCTTGTTGGACACCTCTCATCCTCATGTGCCCTATTGTTCAAACCCATTGACATACCCATGGTCGAGCCAGATCACACCCTTCCGCTTCGCATAGCCATCATGGTATCCAACTTTGCTGTAAAAAGAGTAATGATAGATAATGGATCAGCCTTGAATATTTGCACCCTAAAATTCATAAAACAAGCTGGGTATACTGAGGCAGATATCATCAGTGAGGTTATCACCATCAAAGCTTATGACAACTTGGAAAGAATGATAGAAGGAACTATTTTGCTACCAATCAAGGTTGGGTGAGTCATCCAAGAGACACTCTTCCATGTTATTGATCTAAACCTACCATTTAACATCCTCCTCAGTCACCCATGGATTCATGCCATGAAAGCCGTTCCATCCACTTACCATCAGTGCATCAAATTTTTTTATCAAGGCACTGAGGTAACCATCCATGCCGATCCAGAACCCTTTGCTTACTACAATGCAGTTGAAGCTTCATATACAAACCATTTCCCTGGAATTGATATCGGCACATCCATCACCAGCTCATCCCACACTTATAATGACCTAGAAACCATCCTCGCCTCTACCTTGTCTACCATGAAGATCAATAACAAAGGTTGTGGAGAGTATAGTCTGTCGGATGCATTTGCTATCGGGGCACTCCCACTTGATCCACATGCCCATGGATGATCGACATATCACAAAGCTCAAGAGATTCCACCTCCTCGATACAAATAGTTTGGCCCAACAACCTTTGTATCCTCGAAAATCCCTCTTCATGAGGAGCTCACTCCAGATATCAACAAATGGTTACATAAGGATGCACCTCAAAGAAATCAAGCACGCCTTGATCACTTCAGACAAAAGTATCCCCAAGAACATAAGCTCATCACTGACAAATGGAACTATCAAGGTGGTGGTCTAGGACCAGAAGAAAGTGGCATGCAGTGCCCCATCGACACACACAAGTGGGAATCGAAGTCATGTCTTGGCTTTGGCATACCCACAACTGGGGGCACCAATGAGAATGGTCACGCTTTTTCAAACATTCACCACAACCTTGTCGAAATCGAAGACATTCCTAAGGAAGTTGAAAAGAGAACCTACAAGGATATCCTAGACCAAATCTCCCTTAGAGACTCTGTTCTCCAAGAACTATCCATCCACCTCATTGACCTACCACTCGCCCATCCACAACTCATAGATTGGGACCAACCAAGCGTCATACACATCGATGAGTTCACATCAAAGGAGGCACTTCTAAGATTCATGGGAGCTGAAACTCCTCATAAGAAAACAAAGCCAGATTCTGCCTATATCTACAAGCTAGATCCCAAGGGGTATTTTGGAGAAAATCCCCAACCTAGTTCCGATACACCCAAAACTGGAACTAAGGTGAATCTGAGACTAGCTAAGGCAGCAAAGAGAACTCCTCAAAAAGGAAATCCAAAGCCACAAGTAGAACATGAGGATTTAGCATTGCCTCCTCAAGATAATCGACCAGAGATATCTTCTATTCTAATTGAGGATACTAGGGAAGTCAACATCGGTTCTTCAGAGATCCCTAAGCTTGTTCACATTGCTGCATCCCTATCACAGGACCAAGCTGATCTCCTCTTTGAAGTCTTAAGAGAAAACATTGGTCAATTTGCATGGTCATATCAGGACATGCCAGGGCTTGATCCAAAGCTTGTAGTTCATCATCTTGCAGTCGATCCAAAGATCAAGTCCGTTAGACAAAAGCTTAGAAAAATGCACCCCAAGGTGGCATTATTGGTCAAAGCTGAATTAGAAAGAATGTTAGCTGCTAAGGTTATCCAACCTATCAACTACTCAGAATGGATCTCCAACATGGTCCCCATCACTAAACCTTTCGGTGACATCAGAATCTGCACTGATTTTAGAGATCTTAACAAAGCTTGTCCAAAAGATGATTTTCCCTTGCCCAACATAGATATGATTGTAGATCTTACAGCTAGACATGAAATTTTGTCCCTCATGGATGGATTTTCTAGGTATAATCAGATCAAGATTGCAGAAGAGGATCAGCATAAGACATCATTCACTACCCCTTGGGGAACCTTTTGCTACAACATGATGGCTTTTGGCCTAAAGAATGCTAGGGCTACCTATCAAAGAGCTATGATAGCCATTTTTCATGATCTCATCCATAGTATTTTGGAGGATTATGTGGATGATATTTTGGTCAAGTCTCATACCTTCATGGATCATCTTGCTGATCTGGAGAAAGTCTTTGATAGGTTAGCCAAATATCATCTCATGCTGAATCCCAAGAATTGTGTCTTTAGGGTCACATCTGGCAAGCTTCTAGGCTTTATAGTTTCTAAACGAGGTATAGAGATCGACCCCAAGAAGGTCAAGGCTATCTTAGACATGCCTCCTCCCCAAACACTACGACAGCTTCGCTCTCTTCAAGGAAAGCTCCAATCTATTTGGTGCTTCATCTCCCAGCTTGCAGATAAGTGTACACCATTTTCACATTTACTGAAGAAGGATGAGAGCTTCAAGTGGGATCCTTTATGTCAGTGCAGCTTCGACCAGCTCAAACAGTATCTCACCAATCCCCCTATCTTGGTTCCACCAGTTCCTGGTCGTCCCTTGATTTTGTACATATCAGTAACACCTACTGCTCTAGGGGCACTTCTAGCAAAGCTCAATGACTACAGCAGAGAAAGAGCCATCTACTACATTAGTAGAACCCTAGTTGGTTATGAACTCAATTACACTCCTATGGAAAAAGCTTGTTTGGCAGTTGTTTTCTCAACTCAAAAGCTTCGCCACTACATGCTAAGTCATACCATCCAACTAGTCTCCAAGATTGACCCTCTCAAGTATATGCTCTCGAGAACAGCACTTACAGGTCGTTTGGCCAAATGGGTTATGCTCCTTAGTGAATTTGACATCCAGTATGTGGACAAAAAGGCAATCAAAGGGCAAGCTATAGCAGATCACCTAGCTGATGCACCTCTAATAGATGCTTATCCGTTGATCACAAAATTTCCAGATGAGCATATCTATCTAATTGAAGAACAACCCCCATGGAAACTTTATTTTGATGGCTCGTACACATCTCATGGATCAAGGGTAGGAATATTGTTGGTCACACCTCAAGGAGATTACATTCCAAAAGCCTTCAACCTACAATTCCCTAGCACCAACAATATAGCTGAATATGAGGCCCTCATAGAAGGATTAAAGATAGCTATAGAATGGAACATTGCTGAGCTACAAATCTTTGGCGATTCTCAGCTCATCATCAAGCAAGCCCTAAATGAATATCAAACCAAAGATGAAAAGCTATTACCCTACAAAGAGCTAGTTGATCAACTAACCCAACATTTTACAAAGCTTCAGTTTACACAAGTGCCTCAAATACAGAACAAAGCAGCTGATGCTATGGCTACTATAGGCTCGTTCTTGGAAATTCCCTAAGCAGCTACATAGTATGAGTTTTTAGTGAAGCAGCTCCTCACACCTGCCTATGCGAATGAGGATTCAAACCGTGTTTGTATCTTGGTTGGTCTCCAATCCCCTTGGTACCATGAGATTCATGCTTACCTTAATGATGGTATCATATCCCCTCACCTCACACGTACCCAACGCCAGAACCTCATCCAAAAATCATCCTGCTATGTTATCATAGCCAATACCCTATATCATCAGGGTTATCACGATACTCTCTCTTGATGTTTAGACCAAAACAAGGCCATGATGGTGTTAAAGGAAGTACACTCTGGACTTTGCGGTGCCCACACGAGTGGTATTGTCCTAGCGCAACAAATCCTTAGAGCAGGCTACTATTGGCCTACCATTGAAGAAGACTCCTGTGACTTTGTTAGAAAGTGTCTCCCATGTCAGCAGCATGCAAATCTTGTGCACGCTCTAGCATAGGATCGACAGCCTATTGCACCACCTTGGCCTTTCGCTTGTTGGGGCCTTGATCTAGTTGGAACTATCACACCCCTCTCATTTGATGGACATAAATGGATAATAATAGTTACAGACTATTTCACTAAATGGGTGGAAGCAGTCCCCCTTGTCTCAGCTACAGGAGTTCAAGTCTCCAAGTTCATCTTATACCACATTGTTTGCCGCTTCGGCATCTCATCCACCATCTTCACTGACCACGAAGGTAACTTTGAAAATCTCAACATGGAAGAATTATGCACTTCCCTCCACATCCATCACCACTTTTCTAGCCCATATTTCCCACAAGGTAACGGCCAGGAAAAGGCAACTAACAAAAGCCTCCTCAAAATCCTAAAGAAAGTTGTCAATGATTCCGGCCGTGATTGGCACCTACAAATAAATCTAGCCCTATGGGCCTATCGAACTTCCTTTTGCACATCCATAGGCACAACTCCATACTCCCTAGTCTATGGTGTCAAAGCGGTATTACCTATAGAAGTTGAATTTCCCTCACTATGCATATCTTTGCGAGGGAAAATCTTAGATGAAGAATACAGAGTAGCTCGGCTCACCCAGCTAGATCTCTTAGATGAGAAGAGACAACAAGCCTATGACCATCTCACAGTCTATCAAACTCATCTCAAAAGGAATTTCAACAAGAAGGTGCTCCCACGACACTTTCAGCCAGGTGACATGGTCCTCAAAGAAAACATGAAAGTCCAAGCAGATCAAGAAAAGAAAGGCAAGTTTGAACCTACATGGCTTGGTCCTTATGTTGTCACTGCTTCCTTTGGCTTCGAAGCCTATCGGCTATCTACACCGGAAGGAGAACTCTTGAATGATCCTACTAACATCATTCATCTCAAGAAGTTCTATGCTTGAAGATCCTTGGTATACCCAGCTTTTGAAAAATACAAAATAAAAATAGTAAAGAGAACTAAGAGTCCAATGGTGAAAACTTGGTAATTCAAGCGCCTTGGATAGGTACCTTGGTGAAAACCTGGTAATTCAGGCACCTTGTGTACTAAGACTAATCCATTATCTATCACTATCCTATCCCTCATCCATTCACCCACCATCCCATAAAACACCCGCTTGTTCCCTTGGTGTTCCAACCAAATATCCAAAATCTAAAGGAGCTTGTAAATACCTCCTGTACAGCTTGTAAAATCTTGTACCAAAGCTTGTATTATACCTCGTAAATCTTGTACCATACCTTGTATATCCGAATCTTGTCCAAAATTTGTACCATATTCCAGCCTGTAAATAATCTTGTATCCTAGCTTGTATACTATCACATGCACACACAAAACCCCATTTTCACTTAAGCTTTTCGCAAACCATCTACCTATCCACCTATCACCTATTATAGACATCCCATCCTTCACAAACATTTCCATCTCACAAAAAACCAAAACATAAACAAACTTGTACATTTGTAACATATCTTGGTCCATCAGCTTGTACATCCTCTTTAGCTTAGTACCATTGTATATGTCCAGCATTCGTGTCAGTTTGTCCTTGATCAGCATCTTGCACACATCGCACAACCCTTGGTCAGCTATTCCAATGCATCCTTTAGCTAGATCTCCTATCACCAAAGTGTTATCCTTCTTAGTTCAGCTTGCCAGATGCATCACTCATCCCCATCCACCAGCTTAGGTGCTCTCCAATAAATCCTTGTAGGATATAGCTTTCCTCATGTCTGATCTTGGTCCGTTAGTACCTCATCCTACCCATCTCATTGGAAAATGGCTCTCTTTTAGATTTTCACTTTCTTTTGATTTGGAATCTTCCCTTTTGGGTATTGAAGTATCTTTTTCAAGCAATCTCCTTGTTCCCTCCTCAAGGTTGCCACGATCTTCCATATCATGGTATGCTACGAATGGGGCAATTAGAGCGTAAGGTCTTGATCAACTCTTTTGTTTGTTTTTTTTTGCTGCTTGTGGGTTACCCAGTGTCGGTTCCGCACTGCTTCCTCTGGGATTCCTATGTGATGCTGGGGCAACCCTTGCATGTTTGTTTCGAGTTAGTTTGTCAGTCCTCTAGACAGTTGGTGAACAGGCCTTGATGTTCTTGGTAACCTTGGCAATTAACCAACAGTCCTATAGCAAATCTAGTGCTCAACTACATGGTGGTACTTCTCTTTGAAGTATCCCCTTGCTCAAAAAAAAAAAGCTTCAATGGTTTTCCTTCATCTCCATTATCCCCCATCCATATCCAACATCTGTCTCTCCTACCCCAGCTTATGCATCAATATCTCTTTGAATCACTCCTCACCCTTAGCTTTAGGGATCCACAATCCTAGTCTTAGGGATTCAACAATCCAATCAATCCACCAAGCCTCATCTTTCGAGATCCACAATCCTAGTCCTAGGGATCTCCGAAAACCCATCTTCCGCCAATTTGACTCTTTGAAATCCTATTGCATTAGCTTTTTAAATCCCCTCATCCATCTCCCCATCCTGAATTCCTTTTATAGCACTCTGCTCCTTCATCCTCCCCCCAATCCCAAAAGTCTTAAAGCTTGTTTCCTCTTGTGCCCCAGATAGCCCTTTATCATTCTCCTGTAGTGAGAGTTTGAGCTAATTCAGCCCCTTCTCTTCGCCAATCTAAGTCTTCTTGCTCATCTCGAATTCTTGTACTTTTCAAGAAGCCGTCGAGCCTCATTTCTCTCTTCACCACCTTCTTGAGGGGGCATCATCTAAAGTCTAGTCTCTCCTCTTCTTATCCGAGACTGGGGCAACCTTGTTGCTAAAACATCTTCCTCGTGTCATCTTCATTCAAACTTTTTTGAAATAGTGTTGCCTCAATACTATGTCAAAGAGGGGAAAAATGTAAACACCTAAATTTGATTACACCACTTTGATAATCCTATTTAGTTATCTCTAAAGGCATAATTAATTAAATTCCTATTTAATTAATCCTTTGCCATCCCCTAGCTGATTAATTTAATTAATCATCTATAGTCCTAATTGATAAATCAAATAACCTATTATTTATCAATTAAATCCTATTCTTCTATCTAATTCCAAACTCCCCATTTATTAAATAAACCTATTTCATAAATGAAACCCTCAAATCTAATAACCCTTAACTTATTCCTAAACCCTCTTTTTAGCCTAATCCACCCCATCCACCCATACTAACTAAGCTTAGTCACTAACTCACCCACCCTCATGAATGCCATCCACTTGAAAATCTCTAACATCCCTAATCTAATCCTAAACCCAAGCCTAATCCACCCCCTAATGTTGTCACATTCCCTAAGCAAGCTTAAGACTTTCTTAAGCCAAGGAAAGTCAACAATCTCAACTCCCCTAAAAATATCCCAACCATTAAGCTTTGAATGCTCTTACAAAAGCCATAAAGACTCTTACAAGCTCTTACAAGCTCTTACAAGCCATAATGAAGGGTCTTTATGATGATATTATCCTTTGAGCCTACTTTGTTGACTCATCCTTCCCCTTTCCTCCATCCACTCACCTTGTGACATGTGTCACTTCCTGATTGGTGCTAAACAAGCACAATCCATGTGCTCCCTTTTGAGTGCATCCTAGCCCTCCTTAAGCTTTCATCTTTCCTTCCATCTTAGCCCTCCATCCCTCAAGCCCTTAGCCTATAAATTGAATCCCCTCCCAAGCCATTTCATCACAATCTTGGAGTTAAAGTTATAATGCCCTTTTGAGAGCCAAAAGCCATCAACCATACCCTTATAATGCCAAATTGAGAGCTCACAAAGCTACCAATTTGCCATTTTTCATCTCCATTGAAGCTAATTTTTGGGAACCTTGAGCATACATCTCAATCCTTAGACCCATCTACCAAGCAAGGAGTTGAATCCCATTGGGAGAGTACATTCATTTGGCTCACATTTCCAATTGGGGTTTCCTCTTTAGTCTCTCATTTATGTTATGGTTTATATGCTAGTTAATGCTTTTGTTTTTTAATAGATTAGTATTACTTGCTAACATATTTCTCATATACAAACCCAAAACAATAGCATAAAGAATACACAATGTAAACACATGTTTTGGTTTTGCTAAGTTTTCAATTTTGAATTCAAATGCAAAAGTCTCGGTTTACGTTTTCCAAACTATATCAAGTGGAGAAATTTCACGTTTTACCTAACCCATGTATTTGTTTGATAGATAAAAAGTTTCTCCATTAGACTCAATTTTCTAATTGATCTAATAATATTTTATTCATATAAACTTTGTTTGAAAATTGACATTTCCATTGAACAAAATTTTCATATATCAAAACTTATATCACGTTCTAATAATTAACCTTAACTAACTAAATTAAGTTAATTATTATTATCTCTTCATTATAATTATTAATCATATTCTTTTAATCTTTTATCTTTACAAAATGATCCATCTATATAAATCATTATAAATAAAATAATTATTTATAATTAATAGTATATATATACATATATATATAATAATAACATTTAATAATTTAAAAACAATGCAACTTGAAAAGTCAAAATTCACATTCATATATCAATTTAACCCCTCCCCCAGTCGCCGTAATACCTACGATCATATCAATTGTACCGTTGTCTACATGTCGCAGACTGTACCCTAGTCGCTACACCCAATGTACTCACGACCCATCATTTGAGAAACGTTACGGCCTTTGTGGTTGATGTCGGACATCAGTCGTGACAGTACCAACCGTGGAAAGGGAGGGGCGTGGTACAGGGTATAACCTGCCCCCCCAAATAATTTATATATATATTTTTAAAATGCGATTTCAATAACGTTTTTTATAAAAACGTTCCCATGCGATAACAAATTCATTAATATAAATTTTCGACTGCGATTTGATATTCGAAATCCTCAATATATATACATATGTATATGTATATGTATATATATATATATGTATGTATGTATGTATGTATGTATGTATGTATGTATGTATGTATGTATATATGAATTTTGTGTCACAGTATATGTACAAATAATGCATATATATATATATACATATATATATATATATGTATAATATATATATATATATATATATATATATATATATGTATAATATATATATATATATGTATGTATAATATATATATATGTATAATATATATATATATATGTATAATATATATATATATGTATAATATATATATATATATATATGTATAATATATATATATATATATATGTATAATATATATATGTATGTATGAAAATTTAAAGATATAAACATATATATTCACAATATATATGAATTCTAATTTTTGGAGTTTTCCTATAAACTTTTAAATCTCAAATTTATTCAATAAATAATCTAATGGTTTGGCTACCATTTAAATCCTAGCCCCTTTTTCCTTTTAGATCTATGCATATAAAATTCTCAAATAAATTCAATTGCCCACATTGAGAATGCATACAATAAAAATATGAAATTCTTCAGAAGACATATGGAAGACACAAAGAAGACAGGGAAAGCAAGATGCGTAAATAGCATAAGTAAAATCACAAGAATCTACCCAGATTTTGATGCTAAATTTCTCTTCATCATAAAACCCGCAAAGCAAGCTCCCTTCTTTAGAACTCTTGAATCCTCTAATGCTCCAATTGCATTCCAAACGCTATGTCTAAGCTTCTAGGGATGCCTGAATATAAAGAGCTCTCAGGAAACCTCTAGAATGCTTCTAGAAACAGCTAGAAGGTGTCACCAACTAAGCATGGGTCTTTTTCAACCTTTTTGATGAGTCATAGGGTTGTAGACACCATGTGCTTAATTGATGCACTAACCCCCGTGTTGTTGACACAAGAGAAATAGAAAATGCATTAATTCCCATGCAAGCTTATAACTCCAATTTACTTTTTAAATAATTTCTATTTAAATTTTATAACTTTCATTTTAATTTTTATAACTTTTATTATTATTATTTTATTTATTACTTTATTATTATTTTATAATTATTATTAATTTTAATTTACTAAATTTTTTTTATTTAATTCTTTTTCCTCAATTAATTCTCATTTAATTAATTATAATCACAATATCAAAAATCATCATATTTTATTAATTTTCTCAAATAATTAATTTATTAATTAAATCTATTTATTAAGACTTAATTAATAGAAAATTCACCATAGACCTCCAAGATAAAATATGAAAACCCATCATAGAACAAATCATACAAAATCAGTCTAAAGGGTTAAAAATCACGAAATATGTCATCCAACACATTCGGTGGCTACTCAACTCTGATACTTTTCCTAACTCACTAGGACAAATGGTTTAAGGGTTTGGGATTTGGACTTGAGAATTTATCTCCCTTCTCTTATCATTGAGATAGTATAATAGGGTACGCTCATCCTGGCAATTCAGAGAAGTCGATACCCGATACCTACAACCTGCAGAAAAACCATGCATGTACATCCAATATATATATAGTGCTAAGCTAAACAGGCAATGGCAGGAAGTGGTGCATCGTGTAGATCCCGACTAAGCAGGTGACTACGACTCCCTTCCTTAACCACATCAGAAACGCCATACAATAAGAAAACACACACACCATACATATGCAAGTATGGGGTAAGTATCCATAATAAAATACATGAGATAATAAACCATCTAACTAATCATCATTAATAATTGAAAACAATATAATGATCATCATGTATGCATGAAATGTAAAGTCTAAATGATCACATCATATAACCACTGAATCCACAACATAATGTCAAATAGTCTCAAAACAATACCACTAATCCATCAACATAATACTAGTCCATCAAAGTCTGATAATAATAGCAACAATGAGTCTAGAAAATATGTGAATGAGGGTAGGCACTACATCCACCCCCCCTTGGATTAGGCTTACTCCTGGAAGCCTACAAACAAGTAGGGATATAACTCCCATAATCTAGCTGCATTCTCCCAAGTAGCTGAAGAATCATCAGTAGGGTCCCATTGGACCCTTACCTGCTCGATGGTTCGACCCCTGAGGGTCAACCCTCGCTGCTCCAGAATACAAACTGGCTCCAAAGCTAGCTGCCTGTCCTCTACCTGCAATGCATTCCAATCAAGAACATGCACAATATCAAGAATATACTGCCTAAGCACTAAAACATGGAAAACATCATGAATGCGAGCTAGGCTGGGCGGTAGAGCAAGACGGTAAGCAACCGAGCCAATCCTCTCCAAAATCTTGAATGGTCCCACAAAGTGAGGTGCTAGCTTAGAACCCTTTCCATACTGGATTGGACTCTTTCATGGTCGCACTCTCAAGAAAACCTTATCTCCCACTGCAAACTGCTTATCTGTCCTATGAGCATCAGCATACTTCTTCTGCCTATCCTGTGTCGTAGTCAAATGCTCATGGATACGCACTACCTATTGCTCCATATCACGAAGCATCTCAGGACCCAATAGAATGCAATCCTTAAGGCTGTCCCAACTCAATGGTGTATGACAAGGATGACCATATAATGCTTGAAAAGGTGCCATGCCAATAGAACTATGATACCCATTATTGTAAGCAAACTCCACTAGATAGAGATAGTCCTCCCAATGTGTCTGCCTATCCATCACATACATCCGTAACATATCTTCCAAAACTTGGTTCACCCTCTCTACACACTTCCTGATACCAAGAATCTGTAGGAAGTGCTTGAAGAATTTGACTCCTCAAATTTACACTAAGAGTCATCAATGATAACAGCTGTCTCCTATGACTCAGAGCATCTGCCACCACATTCTCCTTACCCTGAATGTACTTAACCTCAAAATCATACTCGCATAGAAATTTCATCCATCATCTCTTGCGAGCATTCAAATTAGGCTGAGTAAAAATGTACTGAAGACTATGATGATCGCTATGTAGCTCAAACCTGTACCCCAACAAGAAATGTCTCCATCTTGTCAAAGCATGAACTACTGCTACTAACTCAAGATCATGCGTAGGGTAATTTAGCTCATGATCCTTGAGCTTGTGTGATTCATACGCAATCACCCGTCCATTCTGCATCCACACTGCCCCAATTCCTTCAAGAGAAACATCTGTACACACCATGAAATCACCTTCGGGATCAGGTATAGCTAAAATCAGTGCACTAGTCAAAAGCTCCTTGAGCCTCTAAAAAGCTTCCTCACATTTCTCTGTCCACACAAACTTCTTACCTTTCCTCTGAAGAGAAGTGATAGGATGTGCTATCCTAGAGAAGTTCTAGACAAATCTGCGATAATAACCTGCTAGGCCCATGAAACTATGAATCTCTGAAACATTAGTCGGTATTGGCCAATCTATTATCGCCTGAATCTTGGCAGGATCCACTAAAATACCATCACCTAAGATGACATGCCCTAAATATTGAATCTCTAATTTGAAATATTCACACTTAGCTACATTGGCATAAAGTTGATTGTCTCTTAAACACCGCAAAACCAACCGCAGGTGTTCCTCATGCTCCTTCTGAGTCTTAGAATATATCAATATGTCATCAAGAAACATGAGAACAAACCTATCAAGATATGATCAAAAAACACCATTCATCAAACTCATGAACACTGATGGAGCATTAGTCAACCCAAAAGGTACCATTATAAACTCGTAATGCCCATAGCGAGTTCAAAAAGCAGTCTTGTGAATATCAGCTTCCTTGATGTGAAGCTGGTGGTATTCTGACTTAAGGTCAATCTTGGAGAATACTATAGCTCCCTTGATTTGATCAAATAAGTCATTAATCCTAGGCAAAGGATACCTATTCTTAATAGTCACCTTGTTCAACTATCTATAGTTGATACAAAGGCGCAAAGAACTGTCTTTCTTCTTCACAAAGAGCACTGGAGCTCCCCATGGTGATATGCTAGATTGAATGCTCCCTTTGGCCAAAAGTTCCTCTAGCTGAAGATGTAGCTCACCCAATTCCTGAGTAGTCATATGATAAGGAGCTTTAGAGATAAGCTTTGCTCCAAGAATCAAATCAATACTAAAATCAATGTCCCTCTTTGGAGGCATGCTTGGAATCTCACTTGGAAAAACATCTGCGTACTCCTGCAAAATTGGGTGATCTAAAGTCTTCCTCATAGGATCTTCCTCATCAAGATCATTTACCATAATAGCAAATATCTAACATCCCTTACAGAAACTCTGCTTCATTTGCATAGTAGAAATCATCCGCAGAGATATAGGCCTTGGTATCCCAACTATCTTCACATCATTCCCTTGGTCATCTTGGCACAAAATAATCTTCTTCCTGCAATCTATATTGGCTCTATGAGATCCAAGCCAGTCCATGCCTAAAACCACATCATAGGAACCAAGGGGTATGACTCGAAGATCCACCGCAGTATCAAAGCATTCTAATCTAAGCCCACACTTATGAACTACAGAAACCGTGGAGACCTTAATCCCTGAGGCTAGTTCCACTTGACAACCATGATCCTACTTCACCACATCCAGCTTACACTTAGAAACTATAGATGGTGAAATAAATGAATCTGTAGCTCCTAAATCAAACAATACTAAAAGAGATATACCTCGAATAGCATGTGTGGTCTCAGCCATTGTTCCCTAATGATCTGCCTGACGCTGATCAACTGCTGCAAAAACTCTATGAGCTCTACCTGCATCACCAACTGTGGGTTTTGAAGCTATAGGCCTAGGTCCTAAAAATTGAGGTGCTCACTTTGGACACTGAGCTACATAATGTCCAATCTGTCTACATGAAAAACATTCGATATTCCTGCCAGATCCTCTACCCATAGGTGGTACATTAGATTGCTAGCGATTGTTCCTGCTAACAAAAGACTGGCTACTCTAAGCTGGATGATTGGGTTGATTCTGTTTATTGCATTGAGCATTGTGGTTGTTCTTAAAGTTAGAACCTTTGCCACCACCTTGAGCCTAAGAATTCGATCCTTTCTATTGTTGCGTCTGCTGAAACTACTGCTGATATTGTTTTCCCTTAGAAAAGAAAGGTTTCTTGTTACCACCTGAATTGAAGTTGCTTTTAGATCCTAATGCTGTTGGTGCTCCTACAAAACCACCTTGACCAAGGTTGACACTTTTCTCAACAAGGATTGCTCGATGTACCACATCCTT
Organism: Cupressus sempervirens; assembly: GCA_028749045.1. NCBI lineage: Eukaryota > Viridiplantae > Streptophyta > Pinopsida > Cupressales > Cupressaceae > Cupressus > Cupressus sempervirens. The sequence continues at coordinate 89,993,743 of CM053791.1, read as the reverse complement.
GAGAGTTTTTGGCTCAAATACCTTGACACCCCAAATTATACGGTTATTCAAACCCCTAATAAAGTGTTGTGTCAACTGAGCTAAATTTTCACTGAACCCTGAAAAAGACATGAGCTCATAAAACTTACGCTCATACTCAGTTACTGACATAGTGTACTACTTGAGATTATGAAACTCATCTGCCCTTTTCTGCTTCCATTCCTCTGGTAGGAATCATTCACAGAAACTCTCTAAGAATAGTTCCCACGTGACACTGCTCATATCGATTCCCAACTTCTTCTCCTCAATCGTCCACCAAGTGGCCCCAAAATTCTCTAAATTGGTAATTGCAAATCTTGCCTTAACATTGCTATCAAAATCTTGCATAGCAAAAATCCTATCGAGGGAAATAAGCCATTGCTCGGCCACATAACCAAAACCTTGCCCATTGAAAGGCTTGACCTTGGATCTTGAAAGATCCTTCATCTGAGTGGACACAATGGACCACTGACGATCCTTCTGAGGACTTCTAGATCTGGGTCTATGCTCTTGTTCTGTCTGATGCACTTTAGGTTGTTCTTGAACAAGAGGTAGACATTCTAGAATATTTTGCATCATCTGTCTCAAACCAACCTCTTCAAACTCAGCTTGGTCCTCTCTACGACTCTCTTCCTGCTGCCTATTAGAGTGCTCTTCCCTACTCTCTACATGAACCGATCCCTCATGGGCAGACTCATGGGCACTGATAGCTCTTCCATGACCATGGCCTCTACCATAGCCTCTTATAGAAGACCTAGTCCCAGATACCATCCTACAATAGTACAAAGTACTATTAAAATCAAAAGATGCATGTTTGCAATAGACTAAGTTCAATTCTCTGTTTAGGTTTAAGTATAATTTCTAGTTTTGAAAGCTAAGTGTTGAAGTATGAAAAATATTCAAGTAATAGTTCAGGTTCTATTTCAGTTCACCTAGTTTCAAGTTGAAGAGATACACTTTATAGTTCAAAGTTCTAGTTGTTCCAAAATACCCAGAGCTCCCAATGTAGAAACTCAAGCTCTGATACCAAATGTAACACCCCGCCAAGGGATCCAAAGAATTAACCTAGAGTTTCACTAAGTTTGGTAACATTTTATTTATTTTTACATGAAAGTAAATACCATACATAACTTATTCATAATAATAGAAGCAATAGCAATGTCCATCTAAAAGTCAACATAACATACATAACAGATTACATTCTTTAAAGATCCCTTAACGTTGAATTACATACAAGAATCCATCTAGTATAACATCCACATGAAATAATAATGATAAGTCCAATGTTTAAACATTACATTTCCAAATGCTCAATCATCCACTGTACATGTCACAGGGTATGACAAGCTCAAAGAATATACATATGTGAAATAAGGTACATCATCCTATTCTAATCCATGATACATCAAAGTCAATCACATGATACACATGATACATCATCATAGAATACATATACATCCATCATAAGATCAAACATAATAAACTAAGTGCACAGTTCCTCCCAACTATTAATAGCATCATTAGACCATCATGGATCCTAGCCATCCCTCCGTGCGTAACATCCCAAGTCACCAAAGAGATCATCGATATTAACATAGTAGGAATGTCACTCCTAACATATACAACATCATATGTAGAAAGTAATCTAACATGCAAATATAATCATAAGATAACATCATCGAACATATGCTAATCATCAATGAAAGGATTTATATCCACCATCACAAAGGACGCATCAGCCACAATGTCTCAATGAGTCTCAAATGATAAGAGTGGAAAAAAAACTACCACCCGACCGCGTGGTACCTAAGTGGTCCACTCCCACCATGCTAAGGAGATAATCTCAAGTCCCAAACAGGCTATCAAAATCACATAGCACATATCTCTATAAGTCCAGGAATCCTAAAGGTATACTAACTCAAAGGTTCCAAACACAAAATCTGACATCTACTTCCCAGAGGCACACAATGACATGTAGGAACCTACTATGCAAGCAGGAAAGTGTCATCACATTTATCACATACAAGTTACCCTGGCAGTTAGCTAAACTCCACGGGTCCATACTAATCTCATGCGGCCACTAGTATCCTCTCATACTGACAAGGCATACTATGGAATGCAAGGTCGCAACCATGCGTTCTCACTACTCCCATCCTAGCCTATACAAGCACTCAAGGCATGGTCGAGAACAAAACACTTATCTTTTTAGTTTCATTCAGTTAGTATTAGGTGTGAATGTTATCACTTATTAATCCAACTTACAATGAGTTACCCTGGCAGCCTCTTAGGACCCCGGCCCCCATTGCAAGCCACTTCCTGTCACTACATGCAGATATCCTACCCTAATGCTCATGGACTCATAAATCTCAAAATTACAAAAGATAATCCATAAAATCATCAAATATGCATAAAAGCATCAAATCTCCATGAGCAAACATCCATTGAAAATCATGAACACAACAGCTCTCTATTTGCAACTAAAGTATCACTGATAATCAAAAGTATCCAATGGTTCTCAATAACCAAAATATATCTCAATCATACTGATCGAAGACTCTAAAAATGGTTGAGTAAAACATGTCACAACATGACATTATCAAGAATAAATCCACATTTCAGCCCCATCATGGAGACTAGAAAATAACCAAGGATAACTGATTGATGACCAAAGTAATGGTTAGGTCAAGAGTCTCATACACAAGAATCTCAACTATAACAATCAGTAATCACAACCAATTCATAGAGCATTCCATCACATAACCATGGTTGGGTTTATAAAGATCGAGATCAAAACATCATCATGACATCACAATCACATAACTCCCAAGCCTCTGGTAGACATCCTATAACTGGTCAACATTAGTCAACCCAAAACCCAAAACAATAGCATAAAGAATACACAATGTAAACACATGTTTTGGTTTTGCTAAGTTTTCAATTTTGAATTCAAATGCAAAAGTCTCAATTTACGTTTCCCAAACTATATCAAGTGGAGAAATTTCATGTTTTACCTAACCCATGTATTTGTTTGATAGATAAAAAGTTTCTCCATTAGACTCAATTTTCTAATTGATCTAATAATATTTTATTCATATAAACTTTGTTTGAAAAATGACATTTCCATTGAACAAAATTTGCATATATCAAAACTTATATCACGTTCTAATAATTAACCTTAATTAACTAAATTAAGTTAATTATTATTATCTCTTCATTATAATTACTAATCATATTCTTTTAATCTTTTATCTTTACAAAATGATCCATCTATATAAATCATTATAAATAAAATAATTATTTATAATTAATAGTATATATATACATATATATAATAATAAAATTTAATAATTTAAAAATAATGCAACTTGAAAAGTCAAAATTCACATTCATATATCAATTTAACCCCTCCCCCAGTCGCCGTAATACTTGCGGTCATATCAATTGTACCGCTGTCTGCATATCGCAAACTGTACCCTGGTCGTTGCACCCAATGTACTCATGACCCATCATTTGAGAGACGTCAGGGCCTTTGCGGTCGCTGTCGGACGTCAGTCACAATAGTACCAACTGTGGAAAGGGAGGGGGGTGGTATAGGGTATAACCCGCCCCTCCAAATAATTTATATATTTTTTTTAAAATGCGATTTCAATAACATTTTTTATAAAAACTTTCCCATGCGATAACAAATTCATTAATATGAATTTTCTACTGTGATTTGATATTCGAAATCCTCAATATATATACATATGTATATATATACATATATATATATGTATATATATATGTATATATATATATCTGTATATATATATGTATATATATATATATGTATATATATATATATATGTGTGTATATATATATATATGTATATATATATATATATATATATATATATATACACACACACATATATATATACACACACACACACACACACACACACACACACACACACACACATATATATATATATATATATATATATATGTATGTATGTATATAAAAATTTTGTGTCACAGTATATGTACAAATAATGCATATATATGTGTGTGTGTGTGTGTGTGTGTGTGTGTGTGTGTGTGTAATATATATATATATATATGTATGCATATTTAAAGATATAAACATATATATTCACAATATATATGAATTCCAATTTTCAGAGTTTTCCTATAAACTTTTAAATCTCAAATTTATTCAATAAATAATCTAATGGTTTGGCTACCATTTAAACCCTAGCCCCATTTTCCTTTTAGATCTATGCATATAAAATTTTCAAATAAATTTAATTGCCCACATTGAGAATGCATACAATAAAAATATGAAATTCCTCAGAAGACATATGGAAGACACGAAGAAGACAGAGAAAGAAAGATGTGTAAATAGCATAAGTAAAATCACAAGAATCTACCCAGATTCTGATGCTAAATCGTTCTTCCTCATAAAAATCGCAGAGCAAGCTCCCTTCTTTAGAACTCTCAAATCCTCCAATGCTCCAATTGCATTCCAAATGCTATGTCTAAGCTTCTAGGGATGCTTGAATATAAAGAGCTCTCAGGAAACCTCTAGAAACAGCTAGAAGGTTTCACCAACTAAGCATGGGTCTTTTCCAACCTTTTTATGAGTCATAGGGTTGTAGACACCATGTGCTTAATTGATGCACTAACCCCCGTGTTGTTGACACAAGAGAAATAGAAAATGTGTTAATTCCCATGCAAGCTTATAACTCCAATTTACTTTTTAAATAATTTCTATTTAAATTTTATAACTTTCATTTTAATTTTTATAACTTTTATTATTATTATTTTATTTATTACTTTATTATTATTTTATAATTATTATTAATTTTAATTTACTAATTTTCTTTTATTTAATTCTTTTTCCTCAATTGATTCTCATTTAATTAATTATAATCACAATATCAAAAATCATCATATTTTATTAATTTTCTCAAATAATTAATTTATTAATTAAATCTATTTATTAAGACTTAATTAATAGAAAATTCACCATAGACCTCCAAGATAAAATATGAAAACCCATCATAGAACAAATCATACAAAATCAGTCTAAAGGGTTAAAAATCATGAAATATGTCATCCGACACATTCGGTGGCTACTCAACTCTGATACTTGTCCTAACTCACTAGGACAAATGGTTTAAGGGTTTGGGATTTGGACTTGAGAATTTATCTCCCTTCTCTTATCATTGAGATAGTATAATAGGGTATGCTCATCCTGGCAATTCAGGGAAGTCAATACCTGGTACCTGCAACCTACAGAAAAACTATGCATGTACATCCAATATATATAGTGCTAAGCTAAATAGGCAATGGCAGGAAGTGGTGCATCGTGTAGATCTCGACTAAGTAGGTGACTACAACTCCCTTCCTTAACCACATTAGAAATGCCATACAATAAGAAAACATGCACACCATGCACATGCAAGTATGGGGTAAGTATCCATAATAAAACACATGAGATAATAAACCATCTAACTAATCATCATTAATAACTGAAAACAATATAATGATCATCATGTATGCATGAAATGTAAAGTCTAAATGATCACATCATATAACCACTAAATCCACAACATAATGTCTGATAGTCTCAAAACAATACCACTAATCCATTAACATAATACTAGTCCATCAAAGTCTGATAATAATAGCAACAATGAGTCTAGAAAAGATGTGAACGAGGGTAGGCACTACAGAAAATAAGTAAAGCATATCATGTTTAGTTTGATCAACAACTCACATTGATTTCATCAATTTATATAGTACCTTTAATTTGACCTAACAAGAGTATTTTGCAGATCAAAATTATGTACAAGAAAAATAGGATCTACATCAAAAGATTTTTCAAATTTAATGATTGTAAATTTCCACAATCCATGATAATATTGTTGGAATCTATTGATAGAAGATAACCTTCTTCGAATTTCTAGTTCACACATGGTGCTATTTTAGAATGTGAGATGGATGTTATATATTTTTTGTCATTAATGATTATTTATCATTGATGTCAACGTATTCATTATTAAACATGTGGTGTATGTGTTTCTATGTAACTAGCTCATTAGTGTATTGGTTGATGTGTACCCATATAATGTGTGTTGCTTTGTATATTTATCGACCTAATTTGGTGTAATAAATATCATTATAGATTGTATATTTTTTATTTGATCCCATGTAGATGTGCATATGGTTTTTTTCCTAGTTATGTAAGTGTAACCTACTACATATATCTATTAAAACTTGATGCTTTGGAGAAGGTGTTTTGTGTTGGCTCAAAGCAAGTGTTTTATTGATCAAATTGGTCCTTATTGCATTTATTCACACAGTGAGAACATTTTAATGTGACCCATTACAAAAAAAGTAGTTAACCCTATGGATCTATTCATGGTGTAAGTAGATCAAGCAATTTAGTTGTTTGTAAGTGTCCAAGTAACAATATTATGTATTTTATGGATTAAATATGAACTAAATCTGAATCTATGCAAAGGTAATTCTTGTTCTTTTGGAGAAGTGTCTAGATCATAGAGGTGGATTATATCTCTTTTTGTATCATCTGGAAGGTATCCCCTATGTATTGGTATTGAGCCATTGTATTGGTAGTGATTCTTTGTACTTGTAATGAGCATTCTAGAACATAAGCCTTTTGTAATGATCCTTTATCTAGGAGTAAGCCTCTTGTATCAAGTCACATTTTAGTGTCATCTTAATACGTGTTTTCATTTTGTTATCCCTAAATTATAATGGTGTTAATGTATATGAAAGATTTGTATTGGTTGTTATATTTTCATTGGTGTCAAGGCTTAAGTGGTAAGACATTATACTAATTCAATGGAGTGTCATATTATTTGATTAATGAAGAGGATTCGAAGAAAGTGTGATTGATAAGTATGGTATTCAATGGGTACTTAAATAAGTTAGACCTTGATAGTGAAATATTAATTTGATTATTTTTACAATCATATAATATTTGGGAGGAAGTATTGAAGATCATGTATGTTCAAGTTACACCAACTAAACCACATAGTGAAAGAAGGAACATGGTATTAACTAAGCTACTATAGTTATCACCAAGTGACTAGGAAAGAAGTGTTAAATTTGAGTGTTAACCAAGTCATTTTAGTGTTAACTGGTTGATATATTTCCTGAGTAAATTTGTGTCAACTAAACCTAAATAGGAAGACCAAATTAAGAAAAGATTAATTTGAGGTTGATATTTGATAAAAATCAAGAATGTCTAAAAAGTCTAAAAAGATAAGGATCAAATTTGTTATGAGATAAATAGTTGGATTAATTCAAAGGAGATCTAATCTAAAATGTAGCACAAAACTAAAGAAGGAAGTCTATCTTCTATCTGACTAAATTCAATGAATTTGAGATCTACAATCATGGTTAAGTGGAAAAATCTGGAAGATTATAGAAAGGCAAGGATAGTTATTTAAGGGTATGATCAAGATTATTTTAGGTTGTTAATTGTTTTTTATTATGTGTTTAACATTGGAGAATTGTGAAAAAAAAGAGAGAAGGTGAATTGAGTGTAATAGAGAATTGAAAAGATCAAGCAAAAGGAAGTGCAAGGGGAAAGAAAAAATGTGTGAATCATCTAGTAAGAGATCAAAAGGAAGATAGAAATAAAAGAATAGATCAAAACAAGAAAGATAGTCCTAAAACCTAACAAATCACTTTATTGTTACTTTCTTACAATTGTAACAAATAAATTATCTTAACCAAGTGAACCGAACAATTCTTTCAAATCCTATATGGTAGAATCAAATAGTTATGTTTTGTAAGTCCTTTAAAGTAGGCCACTCTTTAGAAATGTCAAGGAGTGATATGGTCTAGATGATCTTTGGTGAAAACCCTATAACAAGGTCACACTAAAAATGTGCATGTAACCTTCAACAAGGTTTTTTCCTAACAAATCTCACTTCAAAAGAGTAAAATTATTTGGGTTATCAGTTCCTAGGTAGTTTTTCCCTTTATAGTGTTTCCACACTAAATATATGTGTCAGATTGATGGGGACACAACCCAACAACCAGAATAGACACAATAGAAAAAGGAAATTATATTAACTGAGAAAATAAGCTGGTACAAATAGTGCAGAGAAAATAAACTCAAAACATGCCCTGCGGGCTTACAATAGCATAAATCTGGAGAATATTTCTCCTTTTAGCACCTCCTCTCAAGCTCCAATCTGAACTGCCTTTTACAATGCCAGAAATCTCCTTAAATAGACCTCGGAGGGTTAAGGACTAGGAGTACATTCTAGAAAGTGCTAGTAGGCATCCACCGACAAAATAGAAGGTTCCGGAAGCTGCGTTAGAAGTCGGTGCAATTCTAGAAGAATCCAGAAACGGTAGCCGAACTTTCGGGAGGCATAACTTTTGAACCGTAACTCCGATTGACAAACCGTTTACATTTTCGGAAAGCTCTCGAAGCGCTCTATAGCCCTATGGACCAGCTTAGCTCGTCCCCCATTTTTCAACCCTTTTCGAGGTCATTTAATGCCCCAAACCTGACTCTGAAGCATTCTTAGGGGGTCTCCAAAACCTGAAAAACTGCAATAACTTTCAAACCGTGGGGCCTTTTGACCTGATTCTTTTTCTAGAATGCTCTAAATCTCAATTACATTCATCTGGCCAAGTCACACCTTCTAGGTCACCAAAATGATGGTCAAATTGCATGCTCCTATTTTTTCAGGATTTTTAAATGCACTGATAGTTGAACTATGAGAGTTGGAACCTTTATTTGAGCCAAATGGGTGTCCAAAAATGCAAAGACATAAAATAGAAACTAAGTCTAAGTACATTTTTTTGGGTGACACAGGATTGCCCTTATACCTCTGGATGCTCCTGCATCAGACACCCAGGGTAGATTGAAAAGTGACCCTGTCACTTTATGGATGGTAGAGGAAATCCCAAATGGGAAACCTCAGCTGCTGAAATCCAAGTTGAGTCTTCGATCGGTCGTCCTTTCCATTTGACCAAATACTCTTCATACTGCCTGTTTCTGGTACTCCTACCCACACGATGATCTAGAATGTCTTCTATCTCCTCCTTCTTAGAAGCAGGAATTGGACACGGCTCTAAAACCAGCTCCTCATCTGCACCATCATCATGATACTCTGTCAAATCTGCAATGTTGAAAATGGGAGAAATGTGAATACCATCTGGAAGCTCCACCTCATATGCATTTCCTGAGTTATGTTTCTTCAAAATTTTGCAGGGGCCAAATTTCTTCATTTTCAGCTTGTTGTAGGTACCAACTGGAAATCTTTCTTTTCGTAAGTGCACCATGACAAGATCCCCTACTTGGAATTCCTTATGTCTTCTCCTTGCATCAGCCCTAGCTTTATACTCTTGATTCATCTTGATAATGTGTGCTTGGACCTCCTCATGTAGACGCTTGATGTGTTCAGCAAAATCCTCAGCTTCAGCACTTGTTCTCTCCCCTTGTTCTATCTTCCTCAATTCTGGTGCAGTCCTTGGGCTATTTCCATATACAATTTGAAAGGGTGATTTTCCAGTACTCCTATTTACAGAGTTATTATAAGCAAACTCTGCCTGTGGTAGAATCAAATCCCATCCCTTGGGCTTATCTCCAACTAAACATCTCAGCAAATTGCCCAGACTTCTATTTACCACTTCTGTTTGGCCATCAGTCTGTGGGTGATGCGTGGAACTGAATTTCAAGTCTGTTCTCAACTTCTTCCACAATGTCCTCCAAAAATACCCCACAAATTTAGTATCTCGGTCAGAAACTATACTTCTTGGAAGACCATGTAGTCTTACCACCTCTTTGAAAAACAAGTCTGCAATATGGACAGCATCATGAGTTTTGTGGCATGGAATGAAATGTGCCATTTTGGAGAACCTATCAACCACCACGAATACTGAGTCATTACCCCTTTGTGTCCTTGGCAATCCAAGAACAAAATCCATACTTATGTCCTCCCATGGCCTTGATGGAACAGGCAATGGCTGATATAGGCCAGTATTTTGACTAAACCCCTTGGCAACTTGACAAACCTGGCAACTCTGTACAAACTTCTTCACATCCTGTGTAATTTGAGGCCAAAAATAATGTTCTCTAAGAATGGCAATGGTCTTATCCCGACCAAAATGTCCTGCCATCCCTCCACTGTGTTTCTCCTTAATCAGATTTTCCCTCATGGAACTCCTTGGAATGCACAATTGACTACCTTTGAACAACATGCCATCCTGAATCAAATAGTCTAACCACTTGGTTCTATCTACAGCAATAGGTTCTTTACAAGCTTTCCATGCTTCAGCAAAATCAGGATCCTCAGGGTACAAATTCTTGAGTTCATCAAACCCAACTACTTCAACCTGCATTGTTGTAAGCAACAATTGTCTCCTACTTAATGCATCTGCAACCCTGTTAGATTTTACACTTCTATGCTTTAACACAAATGTATAACTCTGCAAGAATTCTACCCACTTCATATGCCTCTGATTCAATTTACCTTGGCTATTTAGGTACTGTAATGCCTGATGATCAGTATACAAAACAAATTCCTTTGGCAATAAATAATGCCTCCATTTCTTTAAGGCCTGAACTATTGCATAGAACTCTTGATCATAAACAGAATACTTCTTCTTTGCATCATTCAATTTTTCACTAAAATATGCAATAGGATTACCTTCTTGGCTTAGTACGGCCCCAATAGCACTACCACTGGCATCACAATCCACCTGGAATACTTTTTTGAAATCTGGAAGTGCCAACACAGGCTGTTCAATCACCTTCTTCTTCAGCAATTCAAAACTTCTCGCAGCTGCTGCAGTCCATTTGAACTCTTTTCTGTCCCCTCTTATTGTATCAGTTAGAGGTGCACATATGCCACTGAAATTCTTAATAAACTTCCTGTAAAAACTAACCAAACCATGAAATGATCTTACCTCAGTAGCAGACCTTGGAGTAGGCCATTCCAAGATGGCTTTTACCTTTTCTAGATCCATTTTGAGACCTTCAGGTGATATAACAAATCCCAAATAGACTAACTCCCTTTTTGCAAAGACACACTTCTTTAGATTAATTAACAATTTCTCTTCCCTTAGCCTTTCAAAGACACTACGAATATGCAGTAAATGTTCTTCCAAAGTCTTGCTGAAAATTAAAATATCATCCAAATAGACAATAACAAATTTTCCCAAGAACTTCTTAAGTACCTCATTCATGAGCCACATGAAGGTGCTTGGGGCATTCGTCAATCCAAAGGGCATGAATAACCACTCATAAAGACCTTCCTTGGTCTTGAAGGCTGTTTTCCACTCATCTCCTTCTCGAATCCGTATCTGATGATAGCCACTCTTCAGATCTATCTTTGTGAAGTACTGAGCTCCACTCAAGCAGTCCATAAGATCATCCATCCTTGGTAAAGGAAACCGGTACTTGATGGTTATCCTATTTATAGCTCGAGAATCTGTACACATCCTCCACTCTCCATCCTTCTTTGGTGCAAGTACTGCAGGTACTGCACATGGACTCAGGCTCTCTCGAATCAAGCCCTTCCTTAATAGCTCCTGAACCTGTCTATTCAGCTCCTCTGTTTCAGTAGGAGTCATCCTGTGAGCAGCCTTGTTAGGCAAACTAGCTCCTGGAATCAGATCTATTTGATGACTGATTTGCCTTACTGGTGGCAATCCATCTGGAACATTATCAGAGATAATATCTCCAAATTCTCCTAGTATATCTGAAACTTCAAATGGTATTTCACTACTACCTTCTTTATCTTTTCTAGGAATCAAAGCATAGCACATGCGCTGATGTTTCATGCCATCTAAAAACTTCCTTCCATCAACAAGACAAATCCTAGCACTGCTACATACCTTTTCACCTTCCTTTTTCATGGGCTTCAATTTGTGGCGAACTCCATCCTTTGTCAGAGAGTATGTGTTTGCATGTCCATCATGTATTGCATGTCTATCAAACTGTCATGGTCTACCCAACAATAGATGGCAAACATCCATCGAAATAACATCACAGAGGACTTCATCATGGTAACTACCAATTTTGAATTTTACTAAACATTGTTCACTTACCAGGACCTTATGATCATCTTTTACCCAAGAAATTCGATAGGGCTGGGGATGTTTCTCCCTCTTGAGCTTCAGCTTAGAGACCATCTCTTCGGATACCAAGTTATCAGTGCTACCACCATCAATGATCACATCACAACATTTATCCTCACACTTGCATCTGGTACGGAACAAGCTCCTCCGTTGTCCTGGTTCATTTTCACCACTTAGTAGGACTCTTTCATTTACCAAGGTCTCTCCTCTTTCTGCATCCTCTGAATGTGATGATTGTGCATCCTCATCCACATGAGCAACCCTAGCTTGGCCCTCAGTTCTCCTATCTGTCCTTCCTTGTCATTGAGGGCATTCAAAGGCACGATGACCTTCTTCATTGCAATGGAAACAGGTACCACGGAAGCCTCCTCTTCCTTGCCCACGTCCTCTACCTCTTCCTCTTTGATTTCCAAAGTCTTGATCACGGGAGCGGTTGAAACCCTCATTCCTCTGGTTCCTGCTAGTACCCTCATCTTCATTTTTCTTTTGAGTTTCATTGTGGCCTCCAGATGATCTACTGCTTCCCCTTCCTCCTTGACCGCGCCCTCTTTGTCTTCCTTCAAACCTTTTACTCAGCTTCTCTTCGACTCGTAGGGCAAACTGGTATGCTTCTTGAACACTGGTCATTCTTACCAGACTTAGTTCCTCCTGGATGCTAGGTCGTAACCCACTGATATAACGAGCAACCTTCTCCTTATTTGCTTCTGCATGCCCCGCTCTAATCAGGAGTCGGTAAAACTCCTCTGTATATTCTTGGACTGATCTTCCTACTTGCTTTAACCCATGCATCTTCTTAAACAGATCAAGCTCGTAGTCCACAGGAATGAACTGCTTCTTCAATTTGTCCACCATGTGATCCCATCTTGTGATCTTCTCCTTTCCTCTTCTAAGTCTTTCCAGTTGAACCTCTTGCCACCAGATTTTGGCATGGCCTTTTAGTTTGGCCTTTGCAAACTTAACCCTATCTGGGTCCCTTATATCCTCATATTCAAAGTATTCGTCCAGTTCATTGATCCAATCGATCAACTCATCTGGTTTCAAATTTCCCGAAAATATACCCACTTCAATTGTAGGTCTTTTCCCAAACCTAGAAATTGCCCTAAAAAGCCTTTCCTCTACAGGATTCAGAACTTCCCCGTCAACTTCCATTACTTCCTCTTCATTGTCATCCTCACTATTGTCATCTGCGGCAATATTTGCTCCTCTACGAAGCTCCTCTTGCAATGCTTGTACCTGTCTCTGGAGGGCTCTAACCTCCTCAGGATCAACAGCTCTGGCCCTTCCACCACGCTCTCTTCGTGGAGGCATCTTCTAACTCGAACCCACAACCACATAGTCCTGGTGCAAACTGCCTCACAGTCGGCGCTCTATCTACACACTCAAGAAAATCTGCTCTGATACCACTTGATGGGGACACAACCCAACAACCAAAATAGACACAATAGAAAAAGGAAATTATATTAACTAAGAAAATAAGCTGGTACAAATAGTGCAGAGAAAATAAACTCAAAACATGCCCTGTGGGCTTACAATAGCATAAATCTGGAGAATATTTCTCCTTTTAGCACCTCCTCTCAAGCTCCAATCCGAACTGCCTTTTACAATGCCAGAAATCTCCTTAAATAGACCCCAGAGGGTTAAGGACTAGGATTACATTCTAGAAAGTGCTAGTAGGCATCCACCGACAAAATAGAAGGTTCCGGAAGCTGCGTTAGAAGTCGGTGCAATTCTAGAAGAATCCAGAAACGGTAGCCGAACTTTCGGGAGGCATAACTTTTGAACCGTAACTCTGATTGACGAACCGTTTACATTTTCGGAAAGCTCTCGAAGCGCTCTATAGCCCTATGGACAAGCTTTGCTCGTCCCCCATTTTTCGACCCTTTTCGAGGTCATTTAATGCCCCAAACCTGACTCTGAAGCATTCCTAGGGGGTCTCCAAAACCCGAAAAACTGCAATAACTTTCAAACCGTGGGGCCTTTTGACCTAATTCTTTTTCTAGAATGCTCTAAATCTCAATTACATTCATCTGGCCAAGTCACACCTTCTAGGTCACCAAAATGATGGTCAAATTGCATGCTCCTATTTTTTCGGGATTTTTAAATGCACTGATAGTTGAACTATGAGAGTTGGAACCTTTATTTGAGCCAAATGGGTATACAAAAATGCAAAGACATAAAATAGAAACTAAGTCTAAGTACATTTTTTTGGGTGACACAGGATTGCCCTTATACCTCTGGATGCTCCTGCATCACAGATGTGTGAATGATATTGTCTTGCAAGATTATTTTTATGATAATTATTTAATGCTGAAACTTGGTATATACCATGTGATTTCTTTGATACTTGGTATAAGTAAGAAAGAGTGAGATAACATTTTGATGCAAAAAAATTACAATTTTGATTTGAGATGTTGAATGTGGTTCTAAGTTATAGATTTGAAAGATTATGAAGTTTAAATTGGTACTAAACTATTTTAAGGCCTATAGAGTAAATGGATATAATTGATTCATCACCCCCTCCCCCCCCCCTTAATTATTAGACATATGTTTCATGAGAGTATGGATAACTTTAAGAAACCCCTCCAAAAAAAATGCCTAAAATGCTAGCAAATCCAACATTTTGTGGGTAGGAAAATTTTGATGTCAAGGGCAATTTTTTTTGTTCCATATAGGAAATAAAATATTATATGTTGGAGATTTTTTTCTTGCCCTAGAAAAAATCATTTAAAATGTGGCAAATTAGTTTTTTTCTTGCTGACAGATAACTAAATGATGGCTATTTTTTCCCTTGCCAAGAATGAATTAATAATGTCAGAGGTGAATTACTTGTATTTTAGGGGAAAAAAAATAATGGTCTTGAGTAATATTTAGTGATAAACTGAAAAATTGTTTAATTTGAAAGAAAATTAGTAGTCACTTCAAGTTTCAACTTGTGTACTATCTTAGGTCTATTATTAATAATGTCATTATGTCATTATGTCAGTGTCACTATTAGTAATTACCAAGTCGACTACTATAACTTTCAAGTTTCAAATTATTAATACAATAGTTTTATCAACAGGTGATTAATTAGAGATTAATGACAAAAGATGCATTATGGGGCCACTCGCTTGAAAAGACCTAGACTTGCATGAAATTCTTTAGAATGGAGACACGTGGGCACAAAAACCATTAAGGTATTAACTAGAATGTACTCAATGTCAAAAACTTTTGACTATTCAACATTAATGCAAGTACATTTCAGTGTTTCACACACTTGAAAATTAATGGAAATACGAAAAAATAAGATGTGAAAGATTGCAAATGCCAAACAATTTAACGCAACTACCATTAAATAGCCTCTTCAATTTCTCTTTCATTATCATTTCTCAAATTCTTCAATCCGAATTTGGTTTGCAAAGTTTCTTGAATTTTAGTCATGGATACACCAATTCACCTAAAATGCACTACAAAGGCTCTACCAAAGCCCTTTGTGGGAAAGATTCCTGATGATATCCTTGCCATGGCTTGCAAGCTAGATGCCCAAAGTCCTTTTATCCATCATACTATATTCATGGTCCTCGGTCATGAATTCTTAAGAAATGATAAGAAGTACCATGTGTCCACAGATATTACCTCTTGCTTCCTTAATTCTCTTCTTGACCTTGGAGGTAGTCAAATACACATGTAGATACTTTTTCATATTATTTTTAAAGAAACATTTTAAGAAGATGATGTCAAAATTCTTGTATTGGTTGATCAGGTATCAGGTTGGGCATTAGCATCCCTTTTGCAGACATAGTAGACAAGTGTTGGGAGCAAGGCATAGGGAGCATTATACAGAAGTATCCCTTCCTACTCGGCATGAATGAATGACAATTGACTCACCATCGAAAGTGGGCACAACTTGAAAGGGATTTTCTACCAAAGTGGTTATTGTTGGATGGCATCAGCGAGTCTGACATCACATGGTTGGATGAGTTCAGCAACGTCATCTTCTCCAATAGATTCCTCATGGAGGGACTTGAAGACCTTTCTATTTGAAGGCTTCAAACCCTTAGCCCCTAAGCCCACTGATGCTTCTAGTCTACCTAATCCCTAGTTCCCTGTTCCCTATTTTTTGAATCATGTTTCCTTAACCCTTGCTCTTTGGACAAAAAAATGTTTTTAAGATATCTATTTTTCTTTGGATTGGACCTTGCCTTTTAATGTACATTGTAAATTACGAAATAGTAAAACTAGGTTGATTTATTCAACTATTTTGAATATCTATGTTATGAATCAGTATTATGTACATTATACACTCTAAAATATTATCAATGAAAATAATATTTTTTGGTTTCTCAAATCATTGTTTCTATTAGTCTACGACTTTGTTTTTGGCATCTCAATGCACTGTTGAAATTTTAGTCTGTGACTTTGTTATAAAAAAATGACTGTTAATAGTTATAAAGTTAGAAATTAGAAACAAAAAAAAGGGTTTCAAAAATCCCTTTATGGTTTCATATTTGATTAACAATTTATAGTAAAAAATTATTCAATTGAAAATTATCCAATTAAAAGTTTTGTAATTTCTAAAACTATTTTTCTTTAATCTGATTAGTTTAAAAAAATGGAGCGATAAGAGCAAATTTTAAGGAAAACTAAAGATTATAACCTTAACAAAGTTAAATAAAATTTTGATAATTTCTGTGTCAATTTTTTATTTCATACCTATCTTGTCACCTAACTTTTTATCATTATGAAATTTTTTAATGATGAAGAATAGTTTATAAACAATTATCACAATTTTCAATATATGTTAATAATTTATAGATAATTAAACTATATTACATTTTAATTTAAAACTAAATAATAAATATGAATAAAAATATAGCATTTGTAATTATATTTTTTAATTTTAATTATTTTATTTACTTTAAACTATTGTCATTATTATTTCATATCTTGCACCAATTTTATTGTATAAAATTTAATATATCTTCATTGAATTTTTCATATCATCTTTACAATAAAAGGTTTATGATAGAAAAGAAAATTATTTCTATAATAGAAAAGAAAATCTTTTATTTATATTATATTATAACTATTATAATAATAATTATATATATATATATATATATATAATATTTTATGTAAATAATTAAATTAACATCATCATTTTAACATGGTAAACTTAAAAATATAATAATAATAATTAATAACAATTTTTTTAACAATATTTATTTCAATATGATTCTCTATATTAATTAATATGTCATTTAAATTCTTTTTTTTTATTGCGGCTCTATTTTAGGCCAAATTTTAAATGATTGAAGTTAAATTATATTTCTACATGAAATTGGGACACGTGTACTCAAAGAATTCTACCTAAAATCTCAATCGTTGACTAAAGAAAGATCGACGGCCCAAGATGAATTTCGAGCCGATTTGGGGAATATTTTTCCATGTGCCTAGATTCATTCAAAATTGTGACACGTGTTCAATCATTGCAAAGCTCAATTAAGTGTCAACTCGGTTAATATTATTAAAATTATGTTTATAAATAATTATCACAATTATCAATATATGTTAATAATTTATAGATAATTAAACTCTATTACATTTTAATTTTGAAACTAAATAATAGATATGAATAAAAATATAGCATTTGTAATTATATTTTTTAATTTTAATTATTTTATTTGAATTAAACTATTGTCATTATAATTTATTATTAGTACTTGTCGGTAGGCTTACGGCTAAGTATTATTGTGATACATTTTGGATTTTAGACTTTAACTAGTGATTAAATTTGTTTCATGTTTTTATGAGTAAGAATAAATCATTATAATTTATTTTATCAAACTAATATATTACACAGCATAGATGCAACATCAATATATATATATATATATATATATATATATATATATATATATATATATATATATTGGAAAAAGTTGGCAAGCTACCAAAAATATAATTATATTAATAAAGTTGTTTCAAGGGCTCGTGAAGGGAAGCACTCAGCAAGAAACCCTTCAGTTGCCCTAATTACAAGACTTGCCTGAAATATAACTATACATTTCTACAATACTGATTCCTTCGCTGAAAAATTATATTTGCGAATAATACAAATTCACACATTTACAAAAAGCATTGAATTCATACAAAGAACAAAATAGTGAAATTGACAACTTTACACCCCAACAGCCATAGCCTCGAATTGGTATGCAAAAAATGCATTACATATCCAAATAAAAAGAAAAAAGAATCTCCCCAACTATACCAACATGAGACCATAAAACCACAAAATAGTAGAAGGCGTGTTTTATCCATTACTATGCTCACCAAAAAAACCAACTGTACAAGTATGTAGTTAGTCAATATAGTTCCCACTCCATCTAAGAAGGTTTTAGATCTACTGAGAGGTCCAACTTACCCAATGGGTTATCAATCTACATAATGTTGAGAAGCTGCCTAGCTGAAGACTCCATCATTTCAATTTGTGCCAATACCTCATGATCATGCATTATAAGTTCATAAATTGCTCTAGCCTTGCCTTTTAACTCTTCACAAGCCTGTTGCAATAAATAAACTCTATAGCACCAGATTAAATGCTCCACTTGTCCTAAATTACCACCACCCAAAGCTTTGGAAAAGGATGCCACAAAATCTAATAAGTCTAAATTACCCTTATCTTGCAAAAAACAACTCACCCCTGCATAAGGTAACACACCCACTACTAAGACATACTCACAAAGAGCACTCCTAAAACCTTCCATTCCAAGCAGATTACAAAAACCAAGCTTATCTACAATACCCTCCATCTGACTCAAATCTTGGAGGATGTTAGTAACATAAGTAAAGAAATAAGATAAGATATGAGATGGGAAAAAGACTTGCAACCGCATTGAACAGAAAGTTGCTAAACCCAAAATTTCTCTAAAACAATGCATGAAAACATCACAATTTATATGCGAAACTTCCTTTAACTCATTTATTGGTAGACTACCAAACCATGGGAGTTCATGTTCACTCCCCAATATGAACACTCTAAAATATTTGTGGTCACTTTCCTTTATCTACCTTACACAAAAACTAGCTCAAGGAAGGACCTTTTGGATGCCGTGAGATGATCTCAATCTCCCATATTCATCCATGTAATGTACCATTTTTGTCAACTTGCAATTCATAAATCTCCAAGTCCACTATCAAATCTTCAACTAACTTCTACCAAACTTAAAAGTCTCTAATTTACAATTTGACATAAACACATCAAATTTGTACCAACCATATTAAACACTGGCACTAACAACCTATTAATATTTTGCACCTGATTATAACTAGACTGGAGCAATTCAACCAACATTGCGTTAACTGCCTCACTCAATAAATACTAGACAAAATTAACTCAGTAATCATTGTTCCCATTCACACTCAGGAAACTCTACATCAAGTCGGTACTGAGTCACTCGGTAATCAATGAATCCAACCTAACTCGATCTACTCTTCATCGGGTCATTCGGCCAACTCTGTACCGAGTCACTTGGTAATCAATGAACCTGACCAAACTCGATGGACTCTACATCAGGTCATTCAGCTAGCTTTGTATCGAGACACTCGGTAATCATTGACCCCGACTGAACTCAACCAACTCTGAACTAGGTCACTCAGCAAAAGCTAAACTCAAGCATCTCCAACAACTCTAAACCAAGTCACTCAATAGACACTAAAGCACATCACACATTGAAAGTTCTAGACAAATTTCAAGTTTTGCAACCTTTCCTCTATCAAAATTCTCTTTCTAAGAGCTAGCTAAGAAAAACAGCTAGCTTTTGGCAAAACTACCAAGTTCCAACAAAATTTGTATGCCCTTGATTTATTTAAATCTACTTGTTGAAAAGAAGCAACCAAATACCCAAGTTTTACCGAGTATCTCCCCTCCTGATCAGGTATCCATATTAATTCATCATTATTCTTTATATACAACCATCATAAAATGATAAATGGATCAAGGTGGTATTAAAAGGTTTGCTCTTGCTAGATTAAGGAAAATAAAGTGGGAAAGTTGACAGGTATAAACTCTATAATATTTTCCTCGGTAGTCTTCAAGTTGCAACCAATATTGGATAAATTATCTGCAACCTAGTTTCTCTCCCTGAGGGTATGAGAGAAGGACACCACTTTAAATTTATCAATCATTTCCCAAGATTTTTCCAGAATATAACAAAACTTCTAGTTCTCTAATTTTTTCTTTACACATGAATTGATAACCACTGAAGAGTTCTCCTTAATGTGAATATTAACTATGTTTAGTTGAAGTGTCAGTTCTAAACCAAGTAAGAGTGCCATGGCTTTGGCTTTTTTATTTGTCCCAACCAAAAAATTTTGAGCCAACATACCCAACACCTGCCCATTATGATCTCTTATACACACTCCAACTCTTGATTCACCAGGATTGCCTCTCGAGCAGCCATCAAAGTTTAACTTACAAACTCCCGTAGTAGGGGGAATCCATTTAACCATCTTTCTATTAAATTTCTCACAAGGACCACTAGATGTAATGAGTTGGTAAGATGGAGAGGGTAAAGAAGCCCATCTATTAGCCAAAGCAATATCCCAACCTATGACAATAAGATGTTCAGAAGTTCTTTTGATATAGGCTACCACAACTTCCCCCACTACAAATTCTAATGCTGACAACACAGATTCTAATGTCAAAGGTTGATTTCAAAAAAAAAAATTATCCCTCTCCCACCAAATTTCCCAAATAACTATTGCTGGGATACACTTCCAAATACATGAATAATAAGAGTGGTTAATCGGAGTTGGCCAATCTTGGAACATATCCCATAAGGTGTTTGGAAGGGGCACACTGAAATTTATTTTTTGAAGAACGAAGATCTAGCATTGATATGTCAATTTACATTGAACAAAGAGGTGATCAACATTCTCCTCTACCTTCATGCATAATACACATTTCATATTATGAACAATATTCAATTTTGATAGCTTTTGTCCTGTCAAATTTCTCTTTTTTAAAGCTAACCAAGCAAAAAAATTTGCCTTTGGTAAGACTACCAAGTTCCAATGAAATTTAAATGCCCAAAATGACTTGTAATCAATTTCTAGGTTCTTGGGAGCTAAGTAACCCAATTTTACTATGTATTTGCCCTCTTGGTGTGGGGCCCATATCACTGTGTCTAGGAGATTAGACACTAAAATAGTCCTTGATTTACAAGTACTAACAAATTCTTTTTTGATCTGATCAAAAATTGGTAGCTTGTCTGGGTTTTTCCAAGTAACTCTACCTGACATTAGATCAATAAACTAAAATAATCAACTACATAGGGCCCCCATTTAGCACAAAAAATTGTAATCTAGTTGTCAAAGATTGAGAATTACAAAGTGGAGGAAGGCCATTCCATGAATCCTACCAAAAAGGTGCCTTAAAACCATTGTTAATTTTCCAAGTCAAATATCTAGCAACTAAATCTCGAGATTCCACCAAGAAGTTCCAAACAGCTAACCCTTTAGGCAAGTGATCCTTAGTGAAAATTCTGGAGGGGTCAGAAGAATCTAAATATTTTCTCTGAAAGATCCTACACCATTTAGCCTCTACTTTTTCATACAAAGACCAAACTAATTTTCCTCCAAAAGAAATATTTCTTAAAGCCAGATTAGGAAGATTAATCCCACCTTGATACTTCTCTAAAGACATTTCCTTTAATGAGATGAGAGAGATTTTGCTATTACCTGATATATTTCCTATCCATAAAAAACCCCAAATAATGCCTTCAATCTACTTAATAATAAACCTGGGTGCTAATAATATAGAGAAGTAATAATTTGGGATAGCTAATAAGACAGACTTAACTAAAAGAATTTTGCCAGATAGAGAGAGCCATCTTACATTCCAAGCCATTATTTTGGCTTTAATACTATCTACTATATTTTTGCAATAAGAAGCTTTATTACTGCCCATGAAAAAGGGAACACCCAAATATGTAGATGGTAATTTTTCCTCCTCAAAAGCAAGAATCTTTTTAATCCTTTGTACAATAGGTTGAGCTATGTTGAAGAAGAAGATTTTAGATTTAACCATGTTGATCTTCTGACCTAAGAACAATGAATATTGGTCCAGTAAATACTTAATATGCTTGGCTTCATTACTATTTTTAGATCCAAACAATGAAGTGTCATCTACAAAGAGAGAGTGAGTGACTACTAGATCATTTCCTCCAAATTGGATGCCTTTCCAAAGCTCAAACTGCTAAGATTGAATTATGGCCCTACTAAAAGCTTCTACCATTAGAATAAATAAGGCAGGTGAAAGAGGATCACCTTGTCTAATTCCTTGAGAAGATTTGAAGTATCCCTCTAGAGACCCAGTAATAAGAACCAAAAATGCAACCCCCAAAATACAAGCTTTGCTCAATTTACACCAAGCTTTACTTAATCCAAATTTGTTCAATACTTTGATACAAAAGGACCAATTAACTCTATCATACGCCTTCATCATTTCAAGTTTAATAACTAAGGAAGGGATTTGGTTTTTTTTGATGTGATGAAGAGTTTCATGAGTGAAAATTGCCCCTTTTGATGTCTCTTTACTTGGTACAAAACCACCCTATTCTGGAGAAATGATATTGGGCAACAAAACATGAAGTCTAGAGTAAATTGCCTTAGTTAAAATTTTATATATAGCATTGCACAATGAAATTGGTCTGAAATTAGTGAAATTCTGGGGATTGCCAGACTTAGGAATGATGGCAATATTAGTAGAATTAAAATTCCCACACATATAACCCTTACATCAGGAGGATTCTAGGGCCATAAGTAAATCCCAACCCAGGACATCCTAACATTTCTGAAAGAAGAGAGCTGTAAAACCATCAAGAATAGGTGCTTTATCTAGGGGCAAGGATTGAACTATTTTTTGAATTTCCTCCAAAGTGAAGCGTTTCATTAGAGCATCATTATCTTGATCTGATATAATTCTTGGAATTGCCTCTAAGAAAGAGTTAAGTTGATGATTATTTACATCCATTTTTGCTGATGGATCAAGAAGTTCTTTAAAGAATCTGACTCCTTCCCTTTTGATACTTGCCTCATCTAATAATTTTTTACCCATAAGTTGTTCTGTGATTTAAAAAATGGATTTACTTGCCTTTTTTCAACTTGCTGAAGCATGAAAGAATTTTGTGTCATGGTCACCATCACTTAACCATAATTCTCTGGATTTTTGCCACCAATATTCTTCCTCCTTGTGACACAACTCCACCCATTGAAATTGCTTCTCTTTCTGATGAGAATATGAATTTGAATTCAAGCCAAAATTGATGATTTCTTCATTAATTTCTTGAAGTTCCTTCTGCACCATGTTTTTCTCCTCAAAAATATTTTTAAAAACCTATTTGTTCCATACTCTAATTTTTTCTTTAAGATATTGGAGTTTCTTATAGAACCGAAACATACTATTACCTTTTTCTTGTGGATCACTGACCCACCATTGTCTAACTAAAGGAAGAAACATTGGATGTCTGAAACCATATTCTTTCAAATTTAAATGAAGATTTATAACATGATGTTGATTGGTCCACTTTATTATCTAAGGATAATGAAATAGGAAAGTGATCCAATCCCAGGAAAGGGAGAATTTCTACCAAGAACAGGATAGATGTTATTTTCCATGCTTGTAAAACTAAAAATCTATCAAGTTTCTCAGCAATTTGTATGAAACCATCTCTTCTATTATGCCAAGTGAAGCATCTATTAGACATTTCAATTTCAAACAATTCATTGGTAGTGATAAAGTTATCAAATTCCTCCATAATTTTTAGAGATGGAAAAATTCCTCCATGTTTCTCCTTGTTATTTTGAATTGCATTAATGTCATCACTTATAATACAATTTTATTGTGGTAAAGATTTGATTTTTTCTAAAATGAAATTCCATAATTTAGCCTTATCTAAAATACTTGAGGGACCATAAATGTTAAAGATAACCATCAAAATTTCAAAATGTTGAAACTTAAAACATTGCCAACCCAAATCTTGATCTATTAAGCTTCCAGTAACAGCTTTTGGGTTCTACAAAGTGGTTAAACCTCCCAATTCCCTAGCACTAGGACAATGGATAGATTTCCATTGTTTCCATTTAGCAATTAACTCCTCATACTTTTCATATGATAACTTTGTCTCGTGAAGTAATATAATGTCACCTCTCAACTCATCAAGCAGTTGTTTAGTCTTGCTTCTTTTGTCAGGGGCGTTGATGCCCCTGACATTCCATGTTATGATCTTCATCCTTCCACTAGAGGACACTTAGTCCTTCTAGTGACTCTTTTTACTGATTTAAATTTCTCTTCCAAAGTGGATTGAATGCCTACTACAATTTCTTCTTTAGCTTTTGTACTTTTACTCTTTCTATCCCAAGTCTTTGGTGTAGAGGATACCATAGTGGGATCTCTAGGGAACTTCATAATTGAAAGGGTTTGTGAGAAATCAAAAGTGGACCCACAGCCAATGTTGCCATTGATCATTTTTTCAGGTTGGGAATCTCCTAATTATCTTTGACTTTCCTCAAAATTTTCTACTGATATCTAGGATATATCTTCTTGCATAACTTCATATGCAATTAATTGAAATTGTTCTGATACCACAAATGTTGAAATCTCATTAGCTAATTGATGTAACTAAGATTCCACATTACTACCCAACCTGAGGCCTTGCATAGTCTATTTACATGTGGGGACAAACATCTCCAGAGGGGACTGATTAAACATAACATGATGTGTGACTAAATCTATGTTAGACCAACTTTGTTTGTTCCAAGCAAACAAATTAAAGTCCTGGTAATTCAAATGCCTACAAATTTTTTGATGATATGAAATGTTATGGACTTTTTAAGCATGTTTCATCAAAACAAATTGATTTTTAAAACTTACTCCTAGCAAATATATTGGAAACTGTTTCGCAAAATGACATTTAACAAGGCCCCTTCTGTCCATTATCTTATGACAATTTTGTGAAGTATTAGAAATCTGTAATTCCAATCTAGAGCTAGTTTGATTGTCCATACAAACCTCCATAGGATTTACACAAGTGTAATGACCTAAGAAGGGGAGGGGTGAATTATTTGAATAAAGAGATTGATTGCTACCCTCAATTTCCAAATTTGAAGAAGGGATCTGATCTTGTGAAGGCTCATTTGGTAAATCCAAGCCTGACTAAGAAATAGATAGAGTAGCATTATTAAAAGTTTGATGAATATCTAAACTATTCTCATCAACAACTTGCCTAAATTTACATTTCCCAAGCATTGATGAATGGTCCTCACATACCATAATCTAGTCTAAATCAGAACCTTAGCAATCAACATTAAAAAGGACCAAAATCAAAGAATGTTTTTCAATTACCTTTGGTTCTTGAATATGAACAATTTTCTTCCAATCCCCCCATTTAGAATGGCAAATTATATATTGTGGCATTGGTTTCTAATTGCTTAGATGTAAACAAACCCTAACTAGGCAAAAAACTTGTTCAAAAGCGATGAGATCATGTCTAATAAAGATGCCCACCTTGTTTGCTATCAATTCAATAATTTTTGTATCTCTGTACTCGAGGGAAAATTTTGTTAATTCTATGCAATGGGGAAAAAAGATAACATCACTCAATTTAGGGGAAAATTTTGGGGGAAATGGGTAGGTAGAGATGCCAAAACCTTTACAAAGCCACCCTTTGAATTTGTGCACCCAATCCCTAGACTAGACTGAAGAAAAGAGAATAGTAAAGTAGTTTAAAACTTGGTCATGAAATAATACATCTTTCATACCTAGCTAGTTACTAAAAATACATGCATGTATGTTCAATTTGCTTAAATTATGAGTTTGGATCTACACCTTGAGTGCTATCTTTCTCAAAAATTCAACATGTGGGGATATAAACCTTTCTAGAATAGTGATTTCCATTGCTACCAAGTCTTTAAACCTAGTGTTTGCATGAGCAATATTCTTTGAATGCTTCTTCCTCCAAATCCATTTTAGGTTACTAGCATTTGTATTAACCTTTGGAGGTTTCAGTTTGATGGGAGCTCTCCTAATGTCTCTAGAAATCATTTGCCTTTGCATACCTTGTAGCAAACTCTCACCCTTCTCTCATGAACCCTTTCCTGCTTGTGAAGAATGCCCCTGTAGCTGCTGATTGGGATTAAAAATAGCATCTCACTCTTTAAGTAATACTTGTTCTATGTTTGAAGTAGAAGAACACTTGTTACATTGCTGATTGGGAATCTCACCATCCATAACCCTTTGCTCAACAATTGTTTCCCGCAAAAGACCATTGAATGGCATCTCTTTTTCACAAATGTCGAAAGGCACCTGCTACTTGGATTTTGCATTGTTGTTGATATAAAACCTAGGGTTTAAGAAAAAGGGTTTTGCCAGTCAACTGCATGATAGCTCTTTTGAAGAGGATTTCATCCCAAGATTTGAGTATCTTGAACCCGATCTGCCCTACCTGACTACTTAGTATATTGAAATTTCTCTGCAAACCTCCCTGTCTGCCATTGCCTACCTTTTCGTCATGACATCTTGTCTGGTCACAACTCTGACCTTTTTTTTTTTTTTTTTTTTTTACCTAGATGCAAAAATTTTAACTTTAAAATTTTTATAAAATATTTTTCTAAGTTATGATTGGATGAATTCATTTAGCTCTTATATTGGCCAGATATAAGAGCTAAATATTTTATTTCCAATGTGATTCATTAACATTAATATTTTTATTTTTTTAATGTAAGTGCATTGGTTTATATTTTATATTTTAATAATGTATCTTTTTATAAATTATAATTTTTTTTGTCATTCAATTAAAAATAATATTACTTATATTATATAATCATTTAAGATTTATTATTATTATAAAAATATTATTATTATTATTTATTATATAATAGAACATATAATATAATTATTTATAATATAACATAATATAATATAATTATAACCATATGATATATATGTAATAGAACATATATATCAATGATTATATTTATGAATAAAATTTAAATTTAAATTAACATCATTGTAGAAAAAAATAATTATATAACATTTTTATTAATTAAAAATATTTTATATATTATAATAAAGTTATTAAATTTAAATTAGATTTATATAAAAAATAAAGGCAAGTACTAAGCCACTATGTGGCACTTGTTTCATATCTTGCACCAATTTTATTTTATAAAATTTAATATATCTTCATTGAATTTTTTATATCATCTTTACAATAAAAATTTTATGATAGAAAAGAAAATCATTTCTATAATAGAAAAGAAAATCATTTATTTATATTATATTATAACTGTTATAATAATTATTATAAATTATATTATATATATATATGTAATTAAATTAACCCAAAATTGAGACACGTGTACTTGAAGATTCTACCCAAAATCTTGACCGTTGACTAAAAGAAAGATCGATGGCCCGAGATGAATTTTGAGACGATTTGGGGAATGTTTTTCCATGTGCCTAGATTCATTTGAAATCATGACACATGTTCAGCCATTGCAAAGCTCAATTAAGTGTCAAGACTCGGTTAATATTATTAATAATTATATTTAGTCTTTTAAAAAAATTATTACTTAGTCCCAACTCGGCAATGCCATGATTGTTAAGTAAAAGGTAGATCAACACCAACAAGAATGGCCCAGGATGAATTTCGAGTAAATTTTGGGTCCACCATCGCTGTTGTCAAGAAACATTCAAAATTGTGACATGTGCCCTTGACAAGTGTCACAATTCTGGATGACTCTTGACAACAACAATATCACTCCACAAATTGACCCAAAAATCATATCAATAATTAAGTTTTATTTTTATTCATTAATTTATTTAAAATGAACAAATTTCAAAATTGAAATGTATATTAATGTAAGAAATTTTTACTTTTTATTATTATAGTTATGTATAGAACTACATTATTGAGTCTTTATGTCGTTTACATGTGTATTGTACATATTTTTAGTAAAGTACCTAAAACCATTAATTACTTAATACTTTCATTTTAACTTTTAACTATTAACCTTCTATGTTTTTAGAGTATGAAGTTGAAAGTTCTGGAAGTCAAGAGTCTGATACGATAGGGTTTTCAAATTTTAACTTTTCAAAGACTGACAGAATTCCATTTGTGTTCTAAAGACAGAATTCTAAAAGTGTGAAACTTGAGTATCAAAGGACAACACCAATTATTGAATCTTGATTCCAGGTATTTAAATTATTATTTTAAATTCATTGTAATTTGTAGTTATAGAAATCTTGATTTTAATTGTCTTAGGATTACACTTCACAGTGTTTTTAAATAGGGCTCAAAGAAGAACTTTGTGTAATAACCAGTAGTAGGCATGGGAAAAACAAAGTCAAAAACCACTCATACAAGTGCAAGCATAAAGGAAAAGAAAGACATTAAAGAACTCAGGTAAGTGCTACAAACCCCAAGTTTCACTGATGAATGTCATGATATCTTTGATCCTACTATCCATGGAGATTTTGGAATCATGGGAATTAGAAATTCATTGTTTAATAAGTGGAAAGATCCACAGAAGGGGATAATTTATTACAAATATAACAACAGTATTCGTATACATATAAATAAACTAGCTACTTTGGTTACTAGATTAGCAAACCTCACTGTACCTGAAGTATTCCCTTGCTCTAAAATTGTAATACTATGCACTCAGAATTATGATGAAAATAGAAAGGAAATTGTAAACCAAAATACTTAGGAGAAAATTTTATCCATAATTGAGAGTAAATTTTTTACTCTGTTAGACCTAAGGCTAGGGTTTAAACCAAAAAGCTTTAACGAGCACATTGACTTGGATAAACTAGCACAAGATTATGAGAAACTGAAAAGAGTTTTTCAAGATTCATATATTAAGGGTTTAATAAACTCAAAGTCCTCTACTAGTGTTACACTAGATATAAACCATAAGCCTCCTTACCAATATGATATTTTTGTGCCATGGGTTCATAATACTATTTATTTGTTATCATTTTGTCTGGGATTGGACAGTAACAAGGAAGTGGGGGTCAGTGTTTTTGAAATGATTTATAATATCCATTGTTGAGGTTAGTCAATTGAGAATGAAGATGTAAGATATAATTTTGTTCAACACATTGTTGAATCTATGCAACAATAATTACTAATGATTAAACAAAGTACAACTACAAGCAAGACAAATACATATAGGTTCACAAGTTATTTGTGCTACCTTCTTTTAGCAAAGCATCGCCAAATATTTGAGATAGAGAACAACAAGCTTGATATTGAGGTCTATAAGTTTGATGAGAAAACCCAAAAGAAATAAGAGATTCCAAGTCTAGTATATGAGTCAACGCATAAGATGAGGATGACTGCTAACAATAAAAACTACAACCATTTTGTAGACTTCTTTTTGGCACTTACTTACCAAAAAATCACAAGCACTACAATGCCTAGATTGCCAATGTCTTGCAAAGATTGCATTCAATTGGAAAATCAGAATCAACTGGCTGACTAGTTCTTCATGGAAGAGTACATTGTCTTAAGGTTTTATGATTTAGCAATTGAACCTTGCAAACTTCCAATGCATATTATAGCAATGGTTTTTGCACTAGAATATGTATGGTAGATAGAGAGCATAGATGAACTTTTCACTGGACAATTTCACAATTGGAGGCCTCACATTTGAAAGAAAGGCTTTCAAAGTGGCAAATGAATTGGTAACTTTTTTGGCTTTGATTTTGTCAGTCACTAGAACTATGATCCACTAAACATAATAAAAACAAGACTTATTTCCAATGGGAACTCTATAAGAAAATATCAACATCAGCAGATGTCATTGATAGAAAATTTTAAAAACAAGGATTTGTGGGATGAGGTTAACAAAGAGATGAAGAAACATGCAACAGAGAATAATATTTCAATACAAGAATTGGCATCCCAAATTATGACATTGCACATATCAAAGTCACACAAATCAAAGCCTCTAACATACTTAAATTTCTACAAGAAAGCATCTAAGCCTTCTAAGATGTCTATGCTGAAAGTAATTAAAGAGGCATGCACATCTAAATCATGGTGTCAAACCAAGATGACTGATTTTTGAAAAATGAGGCAAAATTTGGGTGAACCAAAGACATCAGCAGGTTTTGAGGAAATTGAGGAGGATGAACTTTTTAGTGATTATTGGGATAAAGAGCATCCAACTATACTATATGATTTTGGCAATTGTAGTGACAGCAATATTCAAAGATAGAAAGACCTCGAGTCTAATGCCGACATTCAAGGTATTCAAAATTATGGATCAACCAGGGCAAACATATTGTTAAACTTCAAATGATTGATTCTATTAAACAAACATATATTAAAGGGGCAACTATGATTAGAAAAAAATCGGTTATGCAGGTATAGGGCCCATTGGTGCAAGTGGTGAAGAAATTTGGAATCCAATTTTAGCACCAAACCCACCCAAAAGAGGGAGTAAACCAATCATTGGACTCTCTAAGATTGAAGATGATTCATCTAAAAAGGGAAAAAAAATTATACTTCTACTTATGAAGGTCATCCCAACACATTATTTGTTAAATCTTCAAATCTAGTTGTAGTTGATCCCATTGACACTGGCATTGGCACTAGCATGGATGAACCTTGTGCAAAAAAGCAAAAAGTTATGACAATTACACCGCAAGAAATGTCAACAGTTACTTCACCAATCTATGCACTAGTAGCTTTTGTACAAAACCCTAAAAATAGTCCTAAAATGCCAGGATTTGGAATGGGCCATCTTTAGTATGTTGACAATACTCAAAATACAATTATAGGTGGAGTAAGTTTAAATGGAGTTAGAGGAGCATACAATGATACAATTGATAATTCACCTTTCAAACACTCAATTGTGTCAGCAAACCCATATTTTAGTTTGAATGAGTTTGCATCAAAGTTTGATCACACAAGCGAAAGAAATAGGCAAAATATGAAGACTTTTAAAAGTGATGCACTTGTTGAATGTTAGGGATCTACTAATAGAATATTTCCAACATATGATCGAAACAATGAAATGATGAACGTCATGGCTATTATGCCACTGGGTAGAGATAATAATCCATTAGAAAATGTAATAAATTATAATGATGTACAAGTTACTAGTCTTCAAATGAATTTGTTAAAAGCAAAAAATATTGACAAAATTAATATATCAAAAGAGACCAACAAAATGGTCTACTCTACACTTCTAAAAGAAGAGAAGGAAAAAAAAAAGGCTTACAAAGAAAATAGAAAAGTTACAGGAAAATCTTGATAATGTGAAGGCCAAGGAGAAAGAAAAAAACATTAGGTTCAAAGAATTGCAAAATAGGATAAATAATTCTTCTCTTATAGAGGCAATTGTCTAGCAAGAAAAGATGAATGAACAAGTGCAAATTTTGACTAAAGAACTGGATGAGAGCCAAAAAAGAATTTAGCATGAAAAAGTCTCTACTACAAAGTTGTTCAAGTTTGTACAGAGTAGCACACAGGTCAACAATAAATTGAAATCTGACCTGGACTCTACTGTCAAGGAAAATAATAATTTGAAGATTGAACTGGAGAATGAAAAGAAAAAAGATGAGTTCAAGGCAAGGATAATTTATAATTTGCAGAAGGAATTGGGGAATGAGAAGAAAAAAGAGGAATCTAGTGCAAACACAATCCACAATTTGAAGAAGCAATTGGAGAATATGAAAAATAAAAGAGGAGTCAACTGTAAAAACAATCCTTGATTTGAAGAAGGAATTGGAGAATGTGAAAAAAAATGGATTCTAGTGCTACTACAAGCAGTAACACAATCCACTATATGAGGAGCAAATTGGAGAATGCAAAGAAAAAAGAGGAGTCAGTTGCAAAGAAAATCTTAGATTTGAGGAAGGAATTGGAGAATGTGAAGAAATAGGAGTCTACTCAAACACACCATGATTTGAAGAAGGAATTGAACAATGTGAAGAAAAAGGAGTCTGCTACAAAGACAATCCATGATTTGAAAAGGAAACTTGAGGATGAGAAGAAAAAAGAGATAACTATTACAAATACAATCCAAGATTTGAAGAAGAAATTGGAAGATGAGAGGAAGAGAGCAACTAATTGGTAAGAGAAACTAGAGGAAATATAGAAAAATGGTGAAAAAGAGATGTCTAAAATGAAGAAAAAGATGGAGAATGTAATTGTGCAAAATAGAACGACATCTTACGAAGACCATCATGTGAAGGATAGTATAATAAACATGGTTAAGCTTATCAAACAGGAAAATTAGGACAAAATAGTAAAGAACAATGATAGTTTGTTTGAATGGCTTGATTTAAATAGCAATCTCAGACTTCTCTTTGAAAATGTAAAAAAAGATGTTCAAGCTAAAAGAGGAATCTTCACCAATTCCTTAAAAAATCATGCTAAACAAATTTTAAATAAAGTATAGGGATCCAGTGATAGAGATTTGGCAAACTATAGAATAAACAACCACTCGGATGCCTCTATAATGTCCTTTGTTGTCTGTCACAATTGTGAACAAGTAATGGAAATAGATGAAGCTCTCAAATCTTCTTCCAAAGACTTGATGAAGATGAATCACAACACATTGAACTTGCTAAATGTTGGATTACCAAATCCAGCTAACTCAGAGGGTATATTCATTGGAAAAGAAGATTACATAAAAAAGTTGTAGAACACCATAAATTTTGATTTAGTCAACTTGCCTGAGGAAACCACTCTAGAAAGAATTGCAAGTTGCATCAAACCACTATCAACAATGAATGTAGTTATAGATAAATTTCTTGATTCGTGTAAAACTATCTTTGTGAATTATTCATTGTTGATGAGGTTACAAATATTTAGCTACAACCTCAAAGAAATGGAGCTTCCAAATGATGCAAAATGGAGTGCCCTAAAGAACTTCATTGAAGTTGGGTCATCTTCTCAAACTGTTACTGTTTCTATTAGTGGAAGTCATAGCTGATAGCACTAAGAAGTAGCAACTTAGTAAGTGATAGTACTATAATTATTTTGTTACTTGTTGCTCTTTAATTTCAAATTTTGGATTTAATTTCAACTTTGTTTAATGTTAATTATTACAGGAATCAAGAGCCAGCATATCAAGATAGTTGGACAACCAGGTATTGGCATACTATTACTACACAGAGCAGATGGAAAAAATTTCCCTACTCCTACTTGAAAAAATTGTACAATTGGCAATGTGATTGTACACACATAATGTATTATGTAGTAATAATCTAATTATATATACAATTACAAACTGACCTATAGCTATTCTTGCTCCCTTGTATCTGTAAAAAGGAATTTAGGGTCTTTTCAATTTTACATTAAGTCATTTGCAAAGGGTTGTAAATGTTTGTAATCGTTAAATGTATTATGTTATAGGATGATTTATAATTATAAATTATAATACATTTTTTTTAAATAGAGCTTATTCTATTATATGCATTATGTTACAATTTTTTAAAGAAACTAGAATCAATGAAAATCTAAAAGTAAAAATGTTTAAAAACTAGAATGAATGAAAATCTCAAGTTTGACATGTACTATTGTATTAAAACTAGAATCAATGAAAATCTCAACATGTTAAAAAAAATACAATTAATGAAAATCTCAACATGTGTAGAATATAAAAGTAATAACTAGCTTCAATGATAATCTCAACATGTAAGTTTGTAACATCAACATGTTCAAAAAAAATTAAGCATCCATAAAAGGACAATGAATGAAGGCTATAAATTAACTTCTACAAACATAATTAATGAGTAGATAGAGTCTTAGATCAGAGCTACTAGCCTACTACTTGACTCACGCAAAAGTTAGAACTTGAAGTTGAGAAGTTGCTATAGTTGCCACTTCACCTGGACCGGCTTAGCATCACTATCATTAGAATCCTTTTCATTTATTGCATATAATATTTCATTGCTTTTTTAAAAAAAATCAGATTCATTGTCTGCATTAGTATACATTCCAAAGTCAACGTCATCTTCATTGCTTCCAATATTAGGACATGAACCACTACCACTGCCACTTGGGTTTGAAATGTTGGCAATCCTTCTTCTTTGACATTGGTTTCTCCAAATGCTAAGAGCCCTGCCATAAGGGAAACTATCTACCTCATACCTAGAATTATTGAGCCTCAAATAATTATCCAATTTTTTGTCTAATTTGTTTCTAACCTTTGACTTTAGGAAGCCCAAATTACTAATAACTCTCTCATCCTCCTTTGAACCCAATATCATTTTCAAACATAAATTGGTAAGATTGAAATATTCTAGTATTGACTCTCACAACTGATTGCTCTCACCAAGGTTTTTCCAAATCTTTTTTACTTCTCCCTCTTCATTTGGGCTCTCCATAAGATCATATTGTTCCCTCGTTATGTTTATAAAAGAATATGATTGATCTCTCAGTCAAGATTCATCTAAAATTCCATTTATAGTTACTTCATTGATTACTTTAGGTTTGTAAAAATGTTGAATCAAAGTCATCATCCTTCTTCAAAAATTAGTCAGACAGTTTAGAGACAAATATTGTGGAAAAATAATTGACATTGCTTTGAGCAGTTCCTCTAGAGGGAATCTGAATCTAATTTCTAACAAAAGATTGTAGTAAACTCGCTTGACAGAGTCAAGCATAGAGTCTTTGATCTTCTTGAAGTCTTCACTTGTAACAAGTGAAAGTACCTTCTCTAGTTCTAATTCAACTTTGTTTCCTACTTTGTTGGGGTTGGAGTTGGGGTTGACATGGGCACAGTACTACATTGGTATGTCAACTCCACATACCCTGGCATATACCTCATCATTTGCACCAATATATAAAAAGTTCTCAGGATTGTTCAAATCTATGATTTCTATCCACTTTGCAAAATTTGATTCATCTAATGGTAGTAATCGATATAGAGTATCTAGGCTATTACATTTCATTTTAAGCAGTTTATTATATTTTGCAATGTACATAGCTCTTTGTTGAACCTTTTTTATAATATTTCTCATGTCTTGTAGCATGGGGAGAATAGCTGCTAAAGTTAAGAGTATCTTAACATTAGTTAGACTTGAATATAGCTGAGGGAATTTGTCTCGCACAGAGTCAATTAGTCCAAGCAATGATGAATATTCAGAGATTACTGGATGCATCGGTCCATCCAAAGAGATCCATCTGGTATCATTGTCTTTAAGAAGCTTCCTCCCATCAATAAGTCCTTGCGAAAAGTGTTAAAATTCTTGGACTTGTTTTGTACTTTGACAAAAGTATTGGTAAATCTCTTTAGTTAGAGATTCCACTTTACTCATACAACCAAAATTGTTGACAATTCCAAAAGCTAGATTCATTTGATGGGCCATGAAATAAGTGGGAGCAGCATAAGGTGCCAAACCATTCTTGATCTTTTTGCAAAGACCAACTTTATGACCTTGCATAACTGAAGATCCATCCATTCCAACACACACTAACTTTTTGACAATCTTCATGTTATCCAAATGTCCACATTCAATTAGAGTAGTCTTTAATAATTCATATAAATTTTTAGTTGTTGCACTAAAATTCAATTTAGCAATAGATAGTAGAAAGGGTTGATGGAAAAGATCATTTATAGTATAAACATGCATGCACACCCTGGAAGTATCATCAATTGTTGTAAATTCATCTAGAGACAATGCAATGAAATCTGAGTGTTTTATTTTTTCTTTCATATCTTCTTTTTCAACCTGTGCAAGACATCTAGCCCATTCCCACCCATTGTTTACTAACCAGTGACTATTCGGATAGTGGAAAACTTTGAAAAAGTGTAATAAGGTAGTAATTGAAGGGTAGTCCATCATAGGATGTCCTCTACTCAAAATATAAAAGACCACACTTAATTGAACTACTTTTTCCATATTTTGCACTTATGTTGCTTTCCAAATGAAATGGAAGCTTTTACTGTAGAATGCTTCTCTTGTAATTGTTGGTGTAACTCATATATTTTGGCATTCCTAATATGTAGATAGTTGTCCTTTATTTTCCAAGTTAGCACAAATTTTTCAACTCCATCTATAGTTTCCTTTTTGTAAACTTTACCAACATGCTTTTCTATGGTGTCAAGTTTAAGTTGCAACCTCTTCTCCTTCTTTGTTATCTCTTTGCAAATCTTACATCTACATTCTACAGGAGGCTCACCATCAATTGGATTGGCCACTAGTCCAATGAACTAGTATTTTTCCACCCATTCTAATTGAAAATTCCTTTTGGACATGTCCCAGTGAGATTGCTCTTTCTTTGATTCCAATTTTCTTTTCCCCTTTTGTGCATGAACATGATTTATGGAATCACTTTTGGTTTTCTCACTTGACTAGTTTGGGACTAACTCCAACTCTATAATATCAATTTGTGACTCCCTACTTAAGTAAAGTGCCTCTAAATCATGTTCAAGTTCATCCTCGACTGAGATATCAGGTTCACCAACTTGAACTTCTTCAATACAGTCTAAGTCTCCAACTTGTGATGAATCTCCTTTTTCAATAAGCACTAGAGATCTAATTTGTGAATCTTTTAGGTTGCCAGCATTTCCACCACAAAAATATGCTGCTATGGTTCTGCATTTTGGTAATGGTGGCCTCTCTTGACTTTCAGGGATCCTACTAAAACCCCTGTTACCTCTCTTGTTTGACATTGCAAACTAATAAAGGCTGCAAAAAAAAAAAATCAACTTAGTTGTTGAAAAAAGACTCAAATACTAATGACTCAAAGACTGTGAATAATGATAGTAGACTACTTAGACTACATATAATAACAATAATATGATTCATTCTCCAAAAAAGGGTACTACCTCTATGATACTACAATGTATGGTACTACCCAATATAGTTCACAAGCCTATAGGCTATCTTTGCATATGAGATATCTAGTCACCAGTGGACACTAGATAGTAAAACTAAAAATTTAACTAGTACCACTGTACTAGTATGGTAGTACCATTGTCAAAAAAAAAAAAATTAAAAATCACTTACCTTTTATGAAAACTAGGGTCCACAAGTCAATGGGCAATGTACTCAGCACTCTAAAACATCTGCAACAATAAGAAATGCCAGTCTCCAAACTAGAAAAGAGTGAATCATATACAATAATAATATCTTATAGTCTAATCTAGGTTAGCAAATTATGTGGGATTAAAAAGTGGGAATATCAAATGTAGGCGAAATGCATCTTCTTATGCAAGCTCACAGTAGGAAATAGTTGGCTAAATAGCATTGGTGGTCGACACATGTTTTGAAAATGGTAGGTGATGCCCAACCCAAGGGAAAATTATTTGGTTGTAGTAATGGAAAAAGAATGTGGGACAATAAGAAACAACATGCAAAGGATGGAAAAATGTTTAAAATAAATGTATCCAAAATGTATATTGCATTGGCGATTAGACTGATATTTTTGACCAATCATGTGATAACTAATGGGCAACTACCATGGGCGTTGGACCAAAATTTGATAAATATTTGGTGACATGGTTGACCTACATTACATGTACTATAAACCAAATGAAAATCAACCCATGAGATGAGATCACCAAAAGGAAAAGATTTTCCACTAAAGTAAAGCCTTAGACTATGTGGTCAAGACATTGGTGTCACTTCTCAAATTTGATCTTTTGTGAACATCCCTTGCATTCCTCTTTTAAGAACTTTTAGGAACTCTCATGCCAAACAATGATCTTAGAAATTCCTTCGAGAAGACCCTTCTTTTTGAACTAGTGAGGTTTGGACTATCCCTTGTTGCCTTCAATCCTTGGTTCAAAAAAAACCTAAGATAATTGATCTTTAAATTTGCAAAGTGTTGAGAACTTGTTGATCTGCAATTTTCAATTCAGGACTAAAAGTCCCCTATTACTACAAGTAACATCCATTCCTTATTTGGTATAAGAAAAAAAACCATTAAAATGTTTTGACAAAGAAATACCTCTTCCTAAAAGTCAGAACCAAAAAAAAGTGGTCAGTAAGATACATTAAGATAAAATCTTGAGTGCACCTTCCCCTTGTACTAACACAACTTTCAAAATAAACACATGATTGAAAGTAAACATGCAACTAAAAAGAAACACACTTGCAAAAATAAACACACTGGCAAATTATTATTTTTTGAAATCTATCTTTTAGGCTTCAAAGTAATGCTTCAAAAAATTTCCATTGACTAGCAATAGAACCAATTCCCCCTATAAGGAACTCAACCTAAAAGTATTTTCTCCCATAATTTTTGTGATCTAATAAGGACCAATCCACAAGTGAGTATAGCTACCTAGCTTTTCCTTTGCCTTGTCCTAGAGTAGAACAAAGTTAGATATTCTAAAAGACTTTAAAATGGCCCTCTTGTCGAACCATCTTTTGAAAATAGCTTGATATTTCACCGTATGCTCCAAATATTTCATCCATCTCTAAAAGATTCATCAATCTGATTTGTACTTGGTCCACATCTTTAGCATACCCACTCATGATTTTCAAAATAGGAATCCTGAGGTTAAGTGGGAATACT
The DNA here is from genome assembly GCA_028749045.1 of Cupressus sempervirens. Taxonomy (NCBI): domain Eukaryota; kingdom Viridiplantae; phylum Streptophyta; class Pinopsida; order Cupressales; family Cupressaceae; genus Cupressus; species Cupressus sempervirens. The sequence goes on along the minus strand of CM053791.1, from coordinate 89,955,077 downwards.
AGCTCTTTTCTATAGACAAGCAAATATGGATATGTCCCCAAAGCATTCTTGACCCTAACTTAGTTTGTCCATAGCGCATATTTGAGTTGAGTGTGCCAATTGCTAGGATTCTCCTTCAATAAACATCTCAAATTGTAATCAAGTTCTTGATTGTAGATTTGGCCACACCATTTCCTTGTGGATAATAATTTGAAGAGAACTTGATAATAACCTAATTTTCTAGTGCCCATTGAGTTAGGAATATTCATGCAAAAGATGATTCATTATCACACACTAGGGAGAGTGGCATCCCAAACCTAGTAACAATATGTTCTTCCAAGAAATCTATAACCACCTGAGTTGTGCAATTTTTGAAAGTCTCTATTTCTATCCAGTGCATACAATAATTAGTAGCTGTAAGAATAAAGGTGTGCCCAATTGATGGTGGTGGGTTCACTGGACCAATAAAATCCAACATGAACTTTGTGAAGGGGTGTACCTCGAACACTAGTTGTAATGGCATTATAGGATGTCTTTCTCTGTTAGCACTAGTTTGACAGATATGGGAAGTACACACATGTTCAAAAGTATTTTTGAATAGCGTAGGCAAAAAATAATCCAATCTAAAAATCATATGAGTAGTCACTTCTGCTAAACCATGCCCCATGCCATATTTATTATGAAACTATTCCAAAACCTCTTTTACTTTCTCATGTCACAAGCATTTCAGGTAAATCCTTTCATATTTCCTTTTGTATAATTTTCTATTGTGCAGCATGTAGGATTCACACTTCATTTTGAGTCTCTTACATTGTGAACTATTCATCCACCTAGGGAACTAATTTTGTAAAAGATCATAAATAATATCCTGGTACCAGACATCTATTATTATACCCTAGTCAATATCAACTTGAGATACCATAATCTTTTTTTGATCTTCTACATCTATTTCACCATCAAATTAGAATTTCTTTTCATCTTCGATTTGGTTATTCGCTATCATTTTTTATAATCCTTGGCCTCTTACTAGCTTCATGGGTTGAATCTCTAAATTAAATTCTTGAAGGATTGCCATCCATTTCCCTCATTTTTCACCATGTTCATTTTGCATCAACAATGTCTTAACCGTTGGATCATGTACAATGGCATATACCTTACTTCTCAATATATATAGTGAAGGAACTTCTTTACCACTTTTATTAAAGCAAAAGATTGTTTTTCAAGGTTAGAATAGTTTAACTCAACATTTTTGAGAGGGAAACTCTTAAAGGCAATGGGTCTTTCATCTTCTTTTTCCTTCTTTTGTGTAAGAATCCTAGCACATGAATGTTCTGAAGCAAAAGAGTATATTTTGAAAGGTAGTCCATAGTCCAAACTCACCAGTACTAGGGCAATAGAAATGGACACTTTGATATCCTCAAATGATTTCTTAATCTCCAGAACCCATTCTATTTTAGCTCCCTTTTTGAGTAAATTATTAAGGGGATGAACTATCTTTTCAAATCCACTTACTAATTTTTGCACACAATTTATCTTCCAAAGAAATATTTAAGTTTTTTTCGACTGTGAGGAGGCAATAACTTCAAAATAGCTCTAATTCTATTAGGATCAATGGAGATTTCATCTTCAAAGATGATATGACCTAGGAGCTTTCCATTAGTAACCCCAAATGAACATTCATTGGGATTGAGGGATATGTCGTATTTACGACATTTGTTGAATACTTGTCTTAAATCAGCAATGTGAGTGCTTTGATGCTTTGAAAAGATAGTTAAGTCATTCATGTAGATTACTATACACTTGTTTATTAATCCTTTAAAAGCTTTTTCCATGGCTCATTAAAATATACCTCCTACATTAATCAGTCCAAAAGGCATTCTTTTGTAAGAAAAAGTTCCCCATTTCATTGTGAAGATCATCTTAAGCCTATCTTCTTCATCAACCATAACTTGATTAAATCTCAAATATCCATCCAAGAAAGGCATCATTTTTGAACCATTTACAATTTGCAAAACCTCATCTAGTGAAGGCAAAGGGTAGTTGTGCTTTTGAGATGTGACATTCGAGTTACAAAAATGTACACAAAGATGAATCTCTCTGATCTTTTTATGTATAGGAACCAAGTTAGTCACCCACATAGAATGGTGAATGGGGAAGATGATCTTGGTATCAAGAAACTTCTTAACTTCCTTCATTATCAATGGTTTAATGATAGGATTAACAGGCCTCTACCTTTGACCGAAAGATAAGTAATTTGAGCATATCTTCCCTTTCTTTTGAATTGTATGTCTTTTTGATCCTTACCATTCTAGAATCTTCATCAATATCCAAATTGTATGAATCAAATTCTTTAATCCCTTTTTCTTGGACTGTCCTTCTATTAAGTGTTGATTCATCATGATCAAAAATGCATTCCAACTCAACCATTCCCTTAGGAATAGTATTGGTTTATAAGTTTAGGATCCCATCTTCATCTTCAAGTTTGTCATTTGTAGTGTCATCAATTTCTTTCCCTTTAGAGTGGCTATTGCACGTGATAAATTCAAGTATATGTTGATCATCCTAAAAGACTTGGAAGTTTGTAATATTGTTCCAGATAGATGAAGCAACAACTAATTCTACTAAAAATATTTTCAATTTTTTTTTCTCAACTGGTTGTAATGTGCTAGCTAAAATAGAGAGAGCATCTGCTACCATGTTTTTCTCCTTGGTTTTGACTTTATATTCAAAGCTTCAAAATCATCCATTAAATCCCATACTCTTTTCATGTAATAAAGTAACCTCTTATCATTGCAAGAGTATACTGATTTCACTTGTCTTATTACCAACTGAGAATCTCCCTTGACTATGATAGTTGTGATTCCTTTCTCCAATGTGAAAAGAAGTCCTCAGATCAATGCTTCGTACTCTACAACATTATTAGTACACCTAAAATGTAATCGATATGCTACGTAGAAAGACTTACCTTTTGGGTTGATCAACTCAATACCTACACCAACTCCTAATTTGTATTTGGAATCGTTGAAGTAAAGTGTCCAGATTGGATCTTCTTTGGGATTCCTAGCATTATGTGTAGTCATCCTTAGCTTTTCATTCACTTGGATCTAGAAGGATTATTTCTTGGGGATCCACTATAATCTTTCACAGGGTGGACTTTTGTGATTTTTCATTGTTAGTCCTTGATATAGGCAATGTATGCTTTTCTTGTTTATCCTAAATTTCTCCTATCAATTTTGTAATTTCGTCCACTTTGGGTTCAAGATGGATAACTACCGAAGTCCATCCTTGACCTTTCATGTATTATCTTATTCTTTGAACTTTGATCATTCCTGGTGGAGGAGAATACCAACCTCCAACATCTAAAGAGGTGTCACTATATGATACATTTAGATCTTCAATTTCCTCTTCAACCTTTTCCACAAATTCTGATATTTTTATAGCACTTTGATTTTCTATGAGTTCATCTTTTGGAATGTTAGCATTCTTTACTTCCATCATCTGAGTCAATACCTTATTAACTGCTTGTTGGCATAATGAACATTCAAACTTTGAATGACTAACTTTATACAATCAAAAAAATCTTGGGAGAAAGAGGATACTAAGGCTGGCTTCTTCTCCTAAACATTGTAAGTTAGCCACCATGTTGTCTATGAATTGTATTACAATCTCATCCTTTGGGATTGAAATCCTAGATTTTTCATTCTGATCATTGAATATTTTGGTTGAAGTTGTATCAAAAACCATCACTTTATAAGAGACCAAATTTTTTTGTAAGAATGTCACCTCATTCAGAGCATTGTATTCTATAATTTTTTGTTTTTTAGTTTTGACTCTACATCTATCTTGATTTGATTGTTCAAACCTTTTCGTGGTAACCATAACTGAGTAAAATCCATAGAAAACCATCCTCTTAGGCATTTTGTCCATTCTCTGATTAGTAGTAGTCTATATGTTTTTAGAATATCAACCACATGTATATTGATGATGTTTTGAATTTGAGGATTAAGTGCCAATTGTATCCAAAAATCTTTCAACACACCAATGACTTTCGCCTCTATTTTATCCAATCGTACCACTATTTAGTTGGAGGGCTGAGGAGTGACTCCTAACCTTTGTCCTATTGATAGTGGCATAACATTACAAGAGGCTCCTGAATCAATTAGGAAATTAGGAAAATTCTTCTCATATATCCTAATGCTAAGCAGAAATGGGGGCACCTCAACCTTGTCTTTAAACATAGTTGTCATTGCCTCTAAAGCATTGACTTGTTGAGATATTGTCTTTTGAGGAATAGTAATCATATTATGGGGTGCCTTTGTATGATTAAGAGTTTTCATTAGCACCTGTCATTGATGGGGACAATTCTGCAACATGTCAAACATAGACATATTGGTCTTTGTTCATTTTAAATCTTCCACTGTACTATACTTTTTAGTAGACCAGGTGGGATTTTTCAAGATTGTTGGCACATTTCCTTGATTCTAATTTTGTTATAATCTATATGGTGGCCTGATTGGTATTGGATTATTACTCACTCTTAGATTGAGAGGAGTTGATTTTAATGCTGGAGTAATTCCATCTACCATAGGTTATTTTCTACTTCACAAATTGTAAGTCTTTTGATTGTCATTGCGAAAAGCAAGCATTTCTTCGGGTTGAATTTCTAGTTTCTGACTAAATGGAATATAGAATTCTTCATTGGCTAGTTGTTCCACCTATGTGTTCTATGCAAAAATCATAAGATTCTAGTAGCATAGCATTAAATTGCACATGAGGGACATTGTCATTCACTTGTGAACTCTGATTCATGTCTTGATTTCTATTGTAGTATGAACCATCATTGTGCATTTTGACTGTCATCATACTGATTGGTGTCCACATACTAAACATTATTTTTATTTTTATCTATAGGAATGCTTCCATTATTCAGATGAGTGTTCCATTTTCTATTCTTTCTCTAGAATCTATTGTTACGATCAAGAGGATTGAAATTGTTTCCTCCATTATTATTTCTAGCATTATTGTTTCCACTAAAATTCTTATTGTAATTCTAACCATAGTTGTTGTTGTTGTAAGGACTAACATTTTTTCTTTAAAAATTATTATTCTACCCTTGCAACAACCTTAGGTGAGTTAGCTCATTGTTCATTTGTGACATGGTCTTCTTCATTTTGCCAAACTCGAAGGCAAAACTATTTTTTGCCTCAGCAAAAGCTCTTGCCTTTTTCTCAAACAAATTAGCTTTTGGAGGCTCATATCCTAGATATGTTATAGTTTGGTTTTGTAGAATAGGTTCCTATTGTAATGGAATAGGATTCATAAGGTATGAATTGGCTAGACATCATAGGTGCTCTGATAGGATATGTTGGCATCACTGTAATAGCTTGAGCTGGAAGCATGAATCCTCCTCCATTAGGATTGGCTTTCTTATTAAAGGTAATTTCTTTTGTGAAGACTTTATCCAATATGTCGATATTTTCTATAGGAAGTCTTCTTAGAAAAATAGTAGTAAGATGGTCTATAGCATTTAGATAAATCTGAATAGTAGCTTCAACTGGTATAGTGTATGTCTTTTCCAACTTACAGTATGCCATATAAAAGTGATGGTTGAAGTGTGAAAATATCTCAGTTGGGTCCCTTTTCATTGATATGAATTTTTGATGTATCATAGCTACATTGATGAAGGTTTTAAATTGTTCTAAGAATAATTTTTTGAAAGTGTCCTAGTCTCCACTACATCCAGATGGAAAATTAACGTACCAATTAAAGGAAACTTCCCCCAAAGAATAGGGGAATAAGTGAAGAACCACATTCTCATTAGCAATTTTCTCTTAGTTGCAAATTTCCTTGAATACCTTAATGTGATCTTCAGCAGTTCGTGTCTCTCCATAGATGAACCTTGGGAAAAAATTTGCAGGAGTCTTAGGAAGATCATTGAGTACACCTATCAAGTTGATTAGTGAGTCTACAACATTTTCAAATAAGGAAATAGAAGGATTTGGTGGAACAACAGGTGGTGGTTGTGGAGGTGGAATTGAAGAAGATGAAGATGATGAAATGTTGAATGGAAGTGGTAAAATCTAAGGGAATCTTTTTATCACTATGAGGCTTGCAAAAATGGCTAAGTTTGAGGAACTCATGTATGCTTGGTGAAGATCTTAAAGCTCACTAAAATGAGGATGATGGATTAGAATCCTCCAGTTTGCATCAATTCTAGAAAAAGCACACCTCTAAAGAAGTACACTTTCTCAAAATAAATGTGCACCTTGGAAGATAGTGCACCTAGTACACCTGGCACACCTAGCGCACCTCAGAAGCTCAAAAGCTCAAAAAAAATTCTAAACTTGTAAAAAATTGTAGAATTTTGAAATTGCAAGTTATTTTCTTCTATCCTAAATGTTAGGGCCCTCCTTCTAGCACCACTTCTATTAAGCTATCATTTTGCACGATGCTTAATGGTAGGAATTCTTTCAAACTCCTCTCTTGAAAAGTTATTCTGGGATCAACTCTAAGGTTTTGGGTGATCTTGTGACCTAATAGAATCCTCTCAGTTGAAGATAAATGTATTTTTTCACAGGGAGACCTTTGCTAGTTCTAAACAATTTGGATAAGATTTTGAATCTGCTTGCTATCTCAAAAGAAAAACCACACAAAAAAATATTGTATTTTTCTATTTTTTAATGAATTCAATCTAACAATGCAACTAAATGAATTTTTAATTTAACCAAGGGTTTAGTAAAGAAAATAATGAAGAAAGGGTAACAAGAAATTTAAGCAAATAACATGAAAAGTAAAATCCTAGCAGACATAAGCCACGAAAACAACACATCTATGAGTTAAGCCTTTGAAAAGATCAATAGGTAACCAATGAAAATAGGAGCAACACTTACTTAATTCTACTAATGCAATCGTCAATGGGAATTCACTAACCATAAGATTTTTCACTTTTCATCAAATTGCAAGGACACAAAAAGTGTGCTCATGCAAGAAAAAAAGCTATGTAAGAACAATATGGTGATCTCTTCTTGACCTAAGTATGTTAACAAAATTTCTAGACCCGTAGTAAACACCAGAACTAAAAGATTGCATAACTAGAACAATGCAATAAAACTATTCGCTCAATTACATTCCATGAGCATAAATTCACAAAATATAACACACTTAGGAAAGAATCACTACACTCCAAATGTGAGCACCAAAAGCATATACTATTGCATAAAAATAATGGTGGCTTGGAATACATATTACATTATTGAATTTATAAGAAATCTTCTCCTCAATTTGTGTTGAGAGTGAGAGATATCTTTACGAAAACATATGCTTCTGAACTAATAAAAAAATCTAATTATGTACAAATTAACTATCTAATTGATGCTAAGTAGGACTTCATTCATATTTATATCATTAAATGGATGCATGAGCCTTTACATGTCTTAAAACAAAGAAAGCATGAGAGAATAAGAAGAAGAAAGCCTTTAGATGATGTAGGAGTGTCTAGAAGTGCCAAAAATAGAAGCTCAACCTTCACTAGGTGTCCATAGGAGTTAAACTATCGTCAAAATGTGTTTCGGATGCATGGAAAGCTCTAAATTTAGAACTAGCAGTTAACTATCAGTGCACCTCTGACTTGCTCAAAAAAATTTGACATAGCTCTAAAAAAGTGCACCTCAAAAGTAGTGCACCTACGCACCTAACACACCTACACATCTACACATCTCGGAAGTAGGTTCAAAAAAATGATTTCACCAAGTGTCAAAACCAAAATTTTGGCTTCTAGGTTTTGTTCCCCTTTATACTAGAGCTATGTCTTGGTATTTTCTCTTAAATTTCTCAATAATCTTAGTGGCTTGAATTGCATCTAGAAAATCTAAGGCTTCATACTTATCCTTCACTTTCTACCTATAGTTGCCCCCTTAATGTGAATCTCTACAAAATCTTTGAGTTTCACATCCAAATCTAATAATGCTTCTTCCATTCTCAATGCTTTTATAATGTCATCATTACTATAAGCTTCTTCAAAAGTCTTTTGAAATTTCTCAACTACTACCTCTACAGCTATCAATTTGTCCCTTGAATCTTCTTCAAAAATGTCTAAACATGCATCACGATAATTTTTCTCTACCTCCAAAATTTGCTCTTGGGTTTGATCCTTAAGCCTATGAATCTCTATGTGTAATGTATCCATTACTTTATTACAATTTGTGATCTTCTCCATCCAATCATTAATCTTATCAAACTCTTTCGTTATGTATACCTCCATTAACATCTGATACCTTTGGCTTTTGATTGCCTATAGTGCTCATAAGTCCTTGCCCCAGGTATTTATTTCGTCCATCAAACCAAAATTCTAATTCAAAATGGCTACTAGCTGATTTCCATTATCTTGTATTCATTAAAAAATAGAAAAATACAAAATATTTTTCCTTTTTGTGTGGTTATTCTTTTGAGATAACAAGCAGATTCAAAATCCTATCCGAATTGTTTAGAACTAGCAAAGGCCTCCCTATGAACAAATACATTTATCTTCAACTGGTTGGATTCGAGTAGGTTGCAAGATCACCTAGAACCTTGGAGTTGATTCCAAATTAACTTATCAAGAGAGGAGTTCGAAAGAATTCCTGTCGTTAAGCACCGTGCAAAATGACAACTCAACAAGTAGCTTGGTTGTTGTTAACACTTCCAGCGCTACAATTCAATCTCTACTAAAATGTGTAAATTGTGAATACTCCAAACAAAAATCTTAAAAGATGTAGATTCTCCTCTTCCTATTAAATGGTCTCATTTGGAGGATTACTAATGGATACTTAATATCTTTTCTTTTCTTTATAGACTAGTATATCTTGTAACTTGTGATCTTCAAAATATTGACAATTAATAATGTAATATTTTTCTTACCCATATCATTTGTAGAGTATTTTGAAGAGAAATAGTCCAAAAACTATTTGTGTTGTCATTTCACAATGCTTTCTTTAGACAAGATAGGTTGAGATTTCTTGAGAGCTATACATCAATAGGATAATGAGTCAATATGCAGGGATTCACAAACTTTCAAAGTAAAAGATCAATATAAGAAAAACTATCTGCATCAACATCAAAGGAACTCATGTTTTATATATGCAAGGACTACTGTATATAGGACATTAAAGAAAAATATAAAGTCAAACAAAGAAGCATCCCCTATCCAATACCAATATTCTTTCTAAAATATTTGGTGTCTTTTGAGAACTTCAACACCCAAAAGTGATGTTCTATTGATGCTTTGCATTGTGAAATCCAATATCAATTCAAAACAAAAAGTATTTAATTTGCAAACCATAGGAGTACAAGGTAAAAATTAAGTAGCTTAGTATGAATGAGTACTTTAGTAGATAGAAGGGCTATAGGATAACAATAATGTAGTTTTGTATGAAAGAGTATTGTGTATCACACCATAACAATAAGATAGTTTTGTGTACACATATCTTTCTAGAGATGTCAAGAATATGTCGAAGAGGTCCCCATTTTCTACAATAAATTTTCACCATATAATTTTCTTCTTTGGCCATAAGAAGAAATACTAGCAATTCAATTTTTAAAAAGTGTGATATTACAAAATACAAAATGTGCATGTTTACAGAGTAGCTAAATAAGGGGCATACACATAAAAAGGGTAAAAGTTGCTGATATTATAAATTCTCATGTAAATGTGCCTTACAGTTTTCTTTAATGGTCAAAATTACATTACATTTTTCTTTAATGGTCAAAATTACATCCAAGAAAAATGTTAAAATTTACTTCCACACTATGTATGTCCATCAAGTAGCTGTACAATTTTTTTGCTCTGTGATGTTCTGCAATATCAAAAAACTTACAACTACTTTCTTATGGGTAAGTGTATATGGTATCTATTATACATATCTTTCAAATTAAATGTTATCCATTTGAATTTGATTAAATCTAACATATTTCAAAGTTTACATATATAGGTTATAGGACACATCAAAGGCAAAACAATCTAGGAAAGAGAAGGTTGGTCAACACCATCTTGGCTCCGGTGGATATATGAAAATTCAATCATGCCTTGTAAGTAGCAATAAATGAAATTTTATATCAATTTTTGTATATAAAATTATAAATAATAAATACATTCAATATTAACAATATTATGCAAAGAATGTAGGGCATTGAATTTAATGTAGCACCCATAGAAGAGGACAAACAAATTGGCTTCAAGAAAGGCTATAAAGTAGTGATTTTCCACCACCACACAGATTCCATTGGTCAAATAGATGTAGAAGATCCTGGTGCACTGGTTCACACATAGGTAAATAGGCCTAATGAATAATAACAGTAACTAATAACTTCATGATAAATAATATACTTGATGTTAATATCAAACAATGATAACAATGTGTGCATGACATTTCACTACAACCTACTACTCTCAACACAGATCTTACTCATGATGACGAAGGCACAAATCCTACACATGACAAAGACCTTTATGTGCATCACAATGATATAGGTACATATTCAATTTCTATTGAAAATTGATCATGTAATTATTAATAAAATTTAACATCTTAAATTTCAATTGGTGTAACTTTTATGTGATAATTTTTGAGTATGCAAAGCGTGATGTCAGTGTTGAGCATGTTGAGGTTGGGGCTGAACAAAATGTGAGAGTAGATGATGTGGCACTATCAAGTAAATAAAAATTCATGTTATGTTCTTTAGATTAATGAAATACTTATAACATCAAAAGAAAAATTAGAACTAAACCCATTTATTTCTTATTGTAGGGATGCATCAACCCTGTCCTCAAAAAAAGAAGAGAATGCCTCATGTCATAAGATCAGAACCACAAGAGCCACAAGAGAATGTTAAATATAGCTACTGTGTTCCTATTACCCTTTATCTTCAACAAAACAAAAAATAGAAGAAGAAATGAATGTTAAAAAACTTTTTTGATGATGAACGTGTTGATGATTTTTTATGAATGTTGCTTTTTAATAAATTTAATGTCATGTTATTGAATATTGTTATGTGATTATAATGATAAATGTGTTTACAAATTATTGTTGAATGTTTATAGCTAGTAATGAATTATATTACATGTTAATGGATGTTATGTGAATATAATCATTGATGTGTTCACAAATTATTGATGAATGTTTATACATATTAATTAATTGTATGTCATGTTAGCGAATGTTGCTTATTAATAAATTTTATGTAATATTATTGAATATTGTTATGTGATTATAAGATTGATTTGTTCATGAATTATTGGTGAATGTTTATCGGTATTAATGAATTATATGTCATGTTAATGGATGTTATGTGAATATAATAATTGATGTGTTCACAAATTTTTGATGAATATTTATACATATTAATTTATTTTATGTTGTATTAATGGATGTTATGTGATTATAATGATTCAAATATATGCTTTATATTAAGATCGTTTACATATTGGGTTCTCCTTAAGAGAATCAATTACAACTTAGTCAAGCTTCTTTCAAGCAATCACACTAGAAACAACAATTGGAAGACCAAGAGTCACAACTTAGAATCCACTTTTTACAAATGAGATGAATACAACCAATAGAAGACCAAGAGTCACAACTTAGAATTCCACAAAGATTTCCCTCTTGGGATTTGAAACAAGGTGTCCACAATTAGAACTCATTGCTTCAACCAACTAAGCCAAACCCATTGAACATTCAATGATATACTTCTAAAATGAATGAATGAAATATTTACTTAGTTGTTAATGGGGAATTTAGAGTGATTATAGTCGGGGAGAGGCCAAATGAGCTTCCACCTTCACATGGTTGGCCTTGCTAAGTAGAGAATAAGAAAGTATTCTCAAAACCAAGTGAAGCTCAAACTAAACCTATCGAGTTGGGAGCAAACAAGACTTTCAGCTTGGAGGCAAGTGGCATCCTATAGTGGACTAAGTTGAAAGTGAAGTAGACTTTTTTCTTTGCATTAAATTTTATCTTCACTAATTTTTCTATAAATCACCACATTGTGACTCAAGGATTCCACCACAAATCCATTGTGTCAAAACAAAATAGGGATTACAATGGAAAGTGGGAGTTTCATTATGGTCATAATGTTCTTGGATTTTTCTATCATAGTAGAATCCAACTATTACTTCCTTTTCATTCAAAAAAATTGAGTGCCACCCATAAACTCCAAAACCATTACACCCTTGCAACTGATGCCAAAATATTATGAAAACATCTAAATTCTAGCTCTTTTATTACTACAAGATCAACATTTGTAGTGCTTAATATGCAAAGCTCTTGTAGGAGTAATCTTTACACATTTTCCATGGAACCAATTCTCACAAAAATCACAACCAATCTAGAAATTGGATGATTCCATTGTATAAACTCCATTGAAGGATCCACAATGTGTCTCCCCATCCTCCTCCTCCTCTTCTCCATCCTAACCTTCCTCTTCAATATCTTTAGTTGTAATAACTTTTCCATTTTTGGTGGAGAATTAGATGTTTGCTGAGAAAATAAAATCACAGAAACAAGGTATGTGAGGGTATTATTTGAGGAAGCCACAATACCTAAATAAGAAGAAAATAAGCATACACATATCACCTTAGAAGAAATAAATAGAAACAATGCATGTGAGGATATTTCTTATGGTTGAGAATTGTATGTTCGCTACAAAAGAGGAGTGTATGAGTGTTAGAATTCTTTTAGAATAATTGAGAGGGGGGGTGAATCAATTATTGAAGGTCCAATAATGTCTAATACAAATTTTCCTTTCTAGCCTTTTTACTTTCTTGTCAAATCCTTAATGGCGTATAATTGAGATTATCATGCATGCAATTAAACATTAAACAATCATGAAAAGTAAACATGCATCACCACTTAACACAAAGGATTTTGATGACCCAGAAACCCTCCAAGAAATAGAAGGTAAAACTAGGGTGGGGATGATACCCACAAAATTACTGCGCAATCGATTTCAACCACTTCTGATGGTTTGCCCTGTTGAGGCTTTACACACTGTTAGATGTGACCCTATTAAAGGATTTCTACACCCTATTAGGAGTGTGCCCTATTAGAGGACTTAAGAACATTCAACTTAGAATGCCACCCTGTTAGAGGATTTACATAGAGCTATTAGGCCCACCCAAGTCCATGGGATTTACAGTCACCTTCTCAAAAGAATCTTTTATCCCTCTCTAACAATCTCCTATCCTTCTCCTAAGGATCTCTTATCCTTCTCCTGAGGATCTCTTATCCTTCTCATGGGGATCTTCTATTCTTTTCCTGAGGCTTATCCACCTAGTTGTTAAGCTAACCTAGCAATGTAAGATTTCAATGTCTAATACAATGGTAATAAAGTATTAGAAAGGTTTTGACCTGATAAAGATTGCAACTCTAACCTTGCAAATTTTAGATCACTCTTCAGTTCTTTTCTTTGCTTGGTTTTTCTTCCTTGCAATGCTAATAGCTTGTTCACCCTTCAAGATCTATCTCCTTGAGTTCTTTCACTCATTATGCCAATGCACTCTATGGTCACTTGATCAACTCAGAGTCTTGATGCTCTGTGCTTACTTCACTATGTCCTCTTCTTGACACTTCACACTAGCTTTCTCTTGGCTTCTTCACATGACCATACTTATGACCAACTCCTTCACTCTTGCTTGATCTCTAGCCTATAACTCCTTGTAAAGAAGTTATGTTCTTCATTTCTTGCTCAAATCTTCCCACTCATTAATTTGATTTGATCTGAGAGAACAATATTTTTTTCCCTCCAAATTGTTTCTTCCAGAAACTTCATGGTAAGTCCATCAGTATTCGCTCAAAACTAGTTTGCATGGTTTACATGAAATTCTGTGCCATCTACTCATCATCCTTATCATCCAACTAATTCACAAAATTTGATGTAACAAACTTATTGTTACTGATCTGGAAAATCTTTTTGACTTAACAAATAATGTAGCAACTTAGCATCATTGGTTTACTGATGCTTGGCTCCTTCTGTGTTACTCGACTTCTACTACATTTACTAATGCTTGACACCTGAAGAAATTTGCTCGGCATCCATTACCTTTTTCTAATGCTCGGCACCTAAAGTCTTTTGTTGAGTTAATCAGCACTTGAAAAATCCTGTGTTACTTGGCACCTGATCAATCCTGTGTTACTCGACACTTGAATGATCTTGCTCAACACCTGAAGAATTGCTCAGCACACACTAAAGTTGAACTTGCTTGGCTTCAACTAAGAATTTTCTTGGCTCTCTCAAATGAACTTAGTTAGGCTTTACAAATGACTTAGTTAAACCTTACATCTTTGATTTGTCTCAGTGTATCCATCCTCTTAGAGTATGTCATCAATATACTATTTCATCAATGTCTTAGCTGATCCTTATACTTCATTACAACATCATAACTTCAAGCTTTCTCTAGGATCTCTAGTTACATCTTATTGATTGCCTCCTCCTTGTCAATCAACCAATTGATAGTATTTGGATCACTTAAGCAATTGTCATTCCTACAAGTAGCAAGTTTGACATCAATGACAAAATAATGATTGAAAACATTCTTTTCCAGTTCCATTATTCTTCATTCATGATCTTTTCAATCATTTCAAAAAATGAGGACTCACTAACTTCCCTACTAACTTACTTTTTCTATTGGTGTTATTGGTTACTGTAGACCTTTCCTCCAATTGTTTCTTTGTAGTTTTAGTAATAACCTCAAATATTGTTAGAAGTTCATTCATCAAGTTTAATAGCCTCTTTCTGCCAGTACCCCAATTTCATTCATACACTCAAGGCTAAAACACTAGAAAATCTCATGCAAAACTTTTATCCAGAAAAAAAGTATTCCCTTTTGTAAATTTTAAAATTGTCAACTTTTAGTTGTTGTTTACATGTATTACCTTATTTACTAACTTGTCATGTCAATTCATCATTAAAATCTAGAGAATGTTAACTGATTCTCTTAGTTCTTACTGTGACAATGGGATGTTCTATGTGGGTGACCAAGTTTTTGAGTTTGCTAACAAATACAGAGGTGCATATAGTGATTCATTATAGTCTAGCATTTGCCCATTTTATTTCTCTTATTCTGGGTATCATGTAAGTATATCCTACCATAAATCTTATAAATTAAATAATAACAAAAAAATGAAATATTCCTAATATATATTCATTAAATTTATGTAGGAAAAATCACTTTGGGGAGTAGCATGCTTGTAGAGAGCCACTGTAAATGAATCTTACCTAAACTAAATTCAAGTAAATGGTCATATGTTGGGTGCTAAGGAAAATGTGAATATATTCAGTTAGGAAAATAAACAAATAGGAACTTGAGTCCTTCTAGAAAAGGTAATGAATCTTAACAAATCTCCCATATTTTTCTAAGCCTTTTCTTCTGAATGGTTTGTTGCTCAATGGGTATCATCTATTTTGAAATAGGACCTTGATTAAGAAATCAAAGAAATTGATAGAAAAGCTATTGATGGTCCTAATAAAGGTCTGAAGTTCAAGATACAAATTATTTTTAAAATGTCCATTCAAATAATTGTGTTCTTGTCCACTCTTCCATTGAATATCACTTTTCTTGTTTGTACATGATAGTTTTATTTCTATTTTAAAGCTCCTATGTAGTGTTGAGCTGATATCAAAATATAGATTATAAAGTCCATTATAATTCTCATTAGCTTCATTGAATATTACCTCAAGTATGAAACCTTAGGCATTAAGACTCAGACAAGTCTTGATGTTGTATTCTTTCATGACAGAGAAACACATTATGATTGGTCATGAGTGTTGCAACAAAATTATATGCTTGAATTGATTGCTCCTTGATTGTAAATCTATGCTCAACTAATTTTAATATGATGAATTAGATTTTCTTGTAGGAGCTAATAGTGATAGGACTTTGAAATGAGATAGGGAGTTATATTTATATGCAACTTACACCTTTGCAACTTTGTTTTTTAAGGGACGGTTGACACTAGAGGAAAATTATTTGCATCTGTGTTCACTATCTCACCGCTTCTTTTAATGTTGAAGCATCATATAGACTTGTACTCTTGTATTTGTTATGAACCATTAATCCACTTTGAACAAAATTATTAACTCCATTAGACCTTCGATGAGTCCCTTTATCTATTCCAAATATTTTCTCTTGGCCATCATGCCCAACTGAAAAAATGAGCAACTTTAATAAACATGTAAATTCTTCCACTATTAGATAGAATTTGAACTTGAGGATAACAAAAATTGAACTTTTTGAAGATATGGGGTGAATATATTGCAGAAATTTTTGGAAATTAGTAGAATAAAATTAAAAGAGAATTGAATAATTAATATATGAGAAGAGAAAATTCAAGTTGATCCCAAGAAGTCATGATAGATTCAATCCGACAAGTATTTAGTGATATTTGATAATCAAAACACAACTTATCCATGTGGAAAAGAAGAAAATGGATATTCGAGAAAGATTATTTACTCCAAGCAAATGAAATATTTTATTTTTCAAATCAACTACTATAATTCTAAAATTAGTAGAATACATAATATAGTCTACAAACTTGAAAAATGAATATCTCATAAGGGTAAAAGTACAAAGTTGTGTCACCTTTTAGGCTAACTTATCAAAATGACTGAGTTTAAGAACTTCTATCTAAAAAACAATTTTTTTCAAACATATGATCTTGATAAATTTATTCTAGCTAAGTTATGTATGGTCTCACACTTTTCCAATTGGAAATGTCTATTAAATGCATGTTTTATACTAGTTACTATTCAATTTCTAAAGAAATGCAATTATTTCATAAAATTGACATTTCAATAATTCTTACTATTTGTTATGTTATTTTTGTAATAATATATAAACACCATTTTATAGATCTCAAACTCAAGAATATTCTCATATAGAGTTCATAGTGTTTTAATTAGATATAGTATATTATAATTAAAAAATTCTACAAGTATGTATTTAACACTCAAGAAGATGTCGATTTTGAGAAAGAAAAAATATTAAATCATATTTAAAAAATTTAAAAATTATATGGCATTCTAGAAGAGAGAGTCCTCTTCTAGAATCTATAAATTTTTCTTTTGGTTGGAATATATTTATTTTGGAAAATGTGGTGGGACATGAAAACTATCGATTTGAATAAGTTGAAATTTGAATCGTTATAAAAGAGAACCATAGGTCTGAAGCTAATTTTTATTTTTTATTGTTCTAGGTACATATGTTATCTATAACATAGTCTGAAATCATAGGGAAATAAGTTTATTTCCATGTAGTTTTGTGGTGGGAACTAGACCCCTAATTTCCAGCATTTTTAGACACTAAAAGTTATCTTTAAAAATAAGAAAATATATAATTTCTTATTCCATATAATTATTTAAAATCATAATCCTAAATATCATCCATTTTTACAAATTTTATTATTTTATTTTGTTTTCAAATTCTAAATAATAATAATAGTTTTATGTCATTGAAGGTTAACAACTATACTTTTGTTAGCCTTTTCCTTTGTAAAAGGGTGACATAGGTTTGTGCTTTTACCCATAAAGTTTTGCATGAGTCTTCTAGATTAAAACCATGTATATCTTTTTGGATTGAACTCCATGATCCATCATAATGATTGTAAGCACGTGATTTTTATCTAGAAGCCAAACAACATTACAAACTATAAAGATCTCTATCCTAGCTATAATCTTCAACAATAACATCTATATTTTTTATTACTCCATTTTGAGAAGGGTGCGCAAATATTTATGGGTTTCTTGACTATGATGCGTGTGTGTGATGTCTTTCATTAGATATTGACTATTATTGCTTGCAGAATATAGTATCATTTAAAGCTCTTGTAGCATTGTATGACAGACTATTTTTTGCAAGGAGCAGTGGATTGAAAGGTGGAAACTAACAAATTTGGTTTTAAATTTATTTATATTCTATACTATGGAATTCATCAATATTTTGATGCATCTTGTCATCAAGGGCTTGAGAAGATCATTGAATCATCTCTAGGAGTCATCAATATTTTGACACATCTTGTCATCAATGGTAAGACAAACCCATCAAGTATTCTTTGGTGCGAGTCGATATTTCAAAATGGCCCGTCATCGATGGTATGACAAACTTTTTGAATCATCTATGGATGTCATCGATATTTTGATGTTTCAAATTAGTACTCTGACGCTACCATGTTGTATTGATGGGGATGATTTTTGATAGTGTATCTCATCAATAAATTGACAACTTTTGAGTGCGTCAAACTTTAGATGAAATTCTAGTGATGTTATTTTCTGATGTGGAAATGTCAAAATTTCAACCTCCAAGCATCAAAAAATAGGTCCAAATTTACTAGTGCTCCTTGGATGTTCTACCCTTAATTAGATATCCTTCTTAATTTGCATCTTTTTTTCTTCCACAATTTCTTATTTCAATTCACAACTTGACCCTTCATATATATGAAACCCAATGTCAAGTTGGCTTGCATAAATCAAATAATAAACACAACTATTTTGCTACAGGTTAGTTGATACTAAAATTGAGTCACTTGATTAACACTGAGTTCCTTGGTAACTGACCTAACTTGGTTAACATTGAACTCCTTTAGTAACAAACTTGACTTGGTTTACACGGGAATACTTCATTGATCAACCTAACTCGGTTTACACTAGATCATTGAACTTGGTTTCTATTGAACTTTTGCTTGGCTGATACTGGAGTCTTCTGAGCTTAGTTACTACTAGTAGTGCTCTATTAGAATGTAACATTTATGTAACATCAATGATAATATAAAATTGAATAATCATTTTCAACAAGTTCATCTACACATAGTTTATGAGGTCATAAACTATGTATAGATCAATGCAATTTTATTAAACATGGCCAACTTATAAACTATATATGGATCAACTATGTATAGATCAATGGTAATCATGGATTTTATTTATACATAGTTTATGATGTCATAAAATATTACTAGATCAAGTATGTATAGATCAATGTAATTCCATTAAACATAGCCAACTTATAAACTATGTATAGATCAATGGCAAACATGGATTTTATCCATACATAGTTTATGTGGTCATAAAATATGTATAAATCAAGTATGTATAGATCAATTTCAATCATGGCTCTGATCTATTCATATATAGTTCGTCTACACATAGTTTATTAGGTCATAAACAATGTATAGATCAATGCAATTCCATTAAACATAGCCAACTCATAAACTATGTATAGTTCAACTATGTATAGATCAATGGAAATACAAGCTTTTATCTATACATAGTTGACATATACGTAGTTTATCATGGCTCTATTTCTATTTTCTTATCAAAATAGCCAATATGTGTTGTAATGGTTTGTTGTCAATCTACTTAGAAAAACAATCAATATGTTCTTAGTAATGAGATCAATGCCAATCATGCCAATGAAATGAGCAACTAAACTATGTATACATCAACTATACATAGTTTATGAGCTCATAAACTATGTATAGATCAAGTGCCAATATTGACTCTGATCTATGCGTAGTTCATCTACACATAGTTTATAAGGTCATAAACTATGTATCGATCAATGCATAAAGAGACCTTGTTCCCAAATGCCGACAATGCTCATTTTCATCTTCTAAAAGATGAACCTCAGTTTTGATGGACCTGACGTTTATTAAAATGCATTCATAAAAACCCAAATTCAGGTTATAATTTGTACATGTCTACATACATATATGTGTGTCTGTACATTTATACATGTGTGTACATACATAGGTACATACATGTGCATGTGCATGTGTACATATATACATATGTCTTTGTACAGATATATATGTGTGTCTATGTTCATATATACATGTATGTGTTTACTGTAGACAAATGGAATCAATATTATGCATTCATTGGTATAAACAACTTACATGGAGTAGAATGACACATTATTGTTGCATTGTTCATTATGGGCTTATGATCCTCACTAGTTGGTACTCCTTGTTGCATTTTAATAAATAATTGACTTCTTAATGCAATAAGGCTAGAAAATAATCATGTTCTATCTTGATAGGTGATAGTTGATATCTCGTAACTAATAGTGTATAATTTTTCCACATTTTGGGTCACTGATGGATCCTATGGATAGTATAGAGGCTCAAGGATGCATAGTTAGGAAGACCACACACACCAATATTTTCATAGTTCTTTTCACTTTTTTTGTCATAGCCAAAGTACTGGTAGCCCAAGAAGGTAGTCAAATGGATAAAAAAATAAGAAAAGGAAATTAATTTTGTAGGGACATTATTCATTCCAATGAGGTGGATTGTCATGGTTAGATTTGGATGAGTAGGGAAGCCTTCTTTTATCTATCTTGTATTTTTAGGATGAAAGGAAGCTTGAGAGATTCTATCCACTTGAAGTTAGAGGAATAGCTAGTGATGTTCCTCCACACCCTCGAGCACAATCTGAGGAACTGCAAGATTTGTTGATCTTAGATTGGTTTTGACAAGTAAGTTTCTATACACTTAAGTCATTTACTTAGTTCATGTAAAACAAGTAGTACATATCGAGCACATGTATAAGATATAGCATGCCGAGTTCACAATGAGTGTCAAGCCACTCATGTGTCGAGTCACTCAATTCTGAGCAGACACTATATGCCAAGTGATACAGGAGTTGATGTAGTGCATGTCAAGTCATTCAGATGTTGAGTCACAATATAGAAATTAGTATATGCTGAGCATCAAAGACTTCAGATGCTAAGTAACACAATTGTGACATAGTTGTTATTAATGGCACAAATTACTATGTAAACATTTTTGAGCTGACTTAAAGATTGAATTATGATATTTTGGAGATAAGGATGACTCTCAAGTTGGAATCACTATGCATTACATGCATCCAATCAGATAAAGGGAACATTTAAGTGATAAAATGGATGAATCATAGTCATTGATTCATACCTAACCCTAAGTCACCTAAGTCTTCTTAAGGAGGACAAACCCTAAACTTCATATGTGCATGGAAGAAGCAAAGGGAAAAGTTTGCATGTGCAAACAGAGCATTCATGTTGGCTAAGGAATTTTGAACTAAAAATTGCATTATAGAATCAATTAAAAGAGAACAAAGAAAGGGAATAGCATACAGCAAAGAGACATATAATCAAGAAGGATCAATAATACATCAATTTAGAGGTGGTCTATCATTAAGAAACCAAGTGCTAACTTCAAGATCAATGCTAAGTCATTCTAATAGATGAATTAGTTAAATCTCTTAACAAAGTAATCCTAACAAGTTGTACTAAAATCCTCTAAAAATGTGCTTACTTAATTGTGAGTTAAAGTCCTTTAACAAGGCACACTTCTAATAGGTGTTGAAATCCTTTAATAGGGAGAGACCTAACAGTCTTTGTAAGCCTTTAACAAGGCAGACCTTTCACAGGGTAGATCATGTTTCATGATCAAACATTGTAACCTTCATTGGATACACTTTATTACTATAGTAGTGAAGATTTGTGGGTGTCATCCCCATCTGAGTTTTACCTTCTCATTGGAGTTTTTTTGGGTAATCATATGTGGTTTCATATATGTGTGAATGCTTACTTATTTACATGATTTAGATGTACATGCTTTACATGGTGTTTCAATTTACTTATTGAAAGTATGAGATGGATGTGTCGTGAATGTTTTATGAGTCAAAGTTTAAACTATTGATTCACCCCCCCCCCCCTGCCCCCACTCCCCCCCCCTAGAAGTTTACCTTTCCTATTGTAATTCCAATAGAGATTGCCCATAACTTTGGGCATTCAGAAGATATAGGCATTCGATACTTCCACAAGGCGTTGACGATTGTCTTAGCCCTTCATACGGATTACTTCATACCACTTGGTCTAGGAACTCCTCCCAAAATTAGTGAGAAGGACTATTTTGAACTATTCTTCAAGGTAAATTGTGCATTGTTACAATTTTATTGGCTAGATTGTTATCCTTAACTTATTTTTTCTTGAGCAAACATTTGATCAGTGTATCATATCCTAAAGGATTCCGTTGGAGCTATCAATGGAACCCATATTCCAGTCACTATCGATGTCAACATATAGGGTAAATATCATGATAGAAAAGGAAATCTATCACAAAATGTTATGGGTGTCTACTCCTTTGACTATAAGTTTCAGTATTGCTTGCTAGTTGGGAAGGCTCTACTATAGATAGTCATGTTCTAACTTCATCTCTATCCAAAGCAGATACACTTGTAGTCCCTCCCAATAAGCCAAAACATATTTTAATGTACTAAAGGGTATGCTAAATGTTTCAAGTATTGACAATATACTCTCTTTATGCAAGAAAATATTTTCTAGTGGATGTTGGAATGTTGGAATACAAACACCATTGAGACGGGGAGTGAATTAGTGGTTTAAAATACTTTTCAAAACTTGAAACAACTACAAGTTATAAAAATTTAACACATGAGCAAGATAGTTAATGAATAACAAAGTGACATAATATTTTAATGTGGAAAGCCCCTTAGGGTAAAAAACCACTTTAAATTTGAAACTTTATTGGCCTCTTGTGAAAATCTTTTAGAGCTACAACTATGGGAAGTACCAACAACCTATTTTAGAAACACCAATTTCAAGGAACACCAATCCCTTACACCTGAAGCACCAACTTCATGAATACAAGAAGCACCAACTTCCAAAATGAACATGTGAGATATAAAATCAAAGGATCATCTCTGTTACAACACAAATCATCAATTACTAGTTTCAACTTCTTATTGAAAACATAATGCAAGATATACTTATATTCTCCTCAAAACATCCAATACCCAAATATATTTTCTTTTTCCATTAAAAGCTCTGATCAAATACTAATATGAATGAATGAAGAAACAATAAATAACCCTTCTTCTACCTCTAATAAAATTCTACAATGAAAATCAAATCACAAATATGAAAACAGAAACATAAAGCATTACCCTCTTCTTTCTTGTTAAAAAAATGCCTTAAAATTGTTTGATCTACAAGGAATTCCACACCAATCATGCAACTTCTATCAAAACCACCTATGGGATGTTTTAGAGGAATGTATCCTCTAATTATAAAAATTTAAAAAGTTGAAATTTTGGAGGTAGGTACATACCCCAAAGTTCCATTAGACCGAAATCGCTCAAAACTGCTAAAATTGTCATAATAATTTGGTAACTATTTCTAATAAACAGACTTTATTCTCTTTACATACATGTGTTATGCAAAAACTAACAAAGACCCATTTTAGATAACTTAGAGACCATTCCAAAAAGGTATGATACTAGGGCCTATCTAATAAAAAATCTTGTCGACTTTCTCATAGACCAAAACTATTTTTTTATAATTGTTTTCTAAACCAATGTGATTATTAAGTGTTGATTGTATAACACTTAAGTGTTTGTCTTGAATATGTTTTGAACAATATTAAAGGACATCAAATAAGATAATTATATGATGTTAAGCATATCATATTCTCATTATAATTTCATTATTGACATCAATGACAACAATCAAAGACCAAATACCAAGGGTTCAACATTGGATATCCAAATGCACCTAGATTTCTCACTCCTTATCAATGTACCCGCTACCACTTGAAAGAGTGGTCAAGAGAAAACCCAATAAAATTTGTGAATGATTTTTTCAACCACCAATGCTCCTCTCTTAGAAATGTATAAGAATGTATGTTTTGAATTTTGAAGCAACATTTGCCTCGTGTGATGGAGACTCAAGTTTATTCAAAATCTCTGCAATGTCAAAAATGTCTTCTTCTAAAGCACAAAATTGACGCTTAGTACTCCTCATTATTTCCTTTTGGATCCATCTAGGGATGTGTCCTACTAAGGACCTAGCTCTTGATGATGAAGGGGTATGTTCTGCAACTTCCTTCCCTTTGTTGCTCCTCCTTGGAGTTGTCTCTTGTTGGGAGGGCTCTTCTTCTATAGCCTTGATCTCAATAGACCCTGCAGCTTGAACCTCAGTTTCTTGGGAAGGTAGTTGAGAATATTGCACCATTTTTCCCTCCTTTGACACTTCATTGGTTGAATTTTTTTTGGTTCCTCCTCTTGTGATGGTTCCTTTTGAATCTATTCTTCTTTCAAACTTTGGGGTGGAGGAGTCACCAAGCCCTTATCTACCACTGTAATTCATGGTGGAGATGAGGGAGTAAAATCAGGATCCTATGTATCTGGTGGCATATGTGTCCATTCTTCCTATTGAGGTTCACTTGTAAAGGTTTCCCTGATCTTATCCCAAATTAATTTTTACCTACAGGCATGAAATCAAAATCTAACATTGAAAAAATGTCATCGCCCTCTTCACTCTGCTCATCCACCCACTATTGTACTTCATTTTCTAAGGAAGAAAGTTCTAAAGGTTCTTCTTGGGTGGATGCAAAGATACCCGTGGCACTCTTTCTCCATTGTAATTCTACAGCTCTTGCTAGCCGAGTTCTTCCTTGTAGGGGCACTTGTTCCTCTTCCTCTTTTGATTCTTCTTCTTCTTCCTCTGCGTCTCCCTCTAGAATATTTTCAGGAACAAATGGGAAAGGCACCAATCTTCTATTAATCCTTTGCCTCTTTTTCATCCAGATCTTAATTCTCTTCTTTTCTTTCTTGGAGGTAGAAGGAGAAGCTAGCTCTTCTTGCATAGGAGGAATGGAGGCTTGTTGAAACTCTATGTCTTCTAGTTGGCTAGGTACAATAGGAGGCAATTGAAGTTCATCCTGGACTTGGATAGCTCTAGTATTTTTAGACCCTTGTGCACTTTGTTCTTACTACTAGGGAGGCACCTCTTCTACAACTTGTTCTACTTGAATCCTCTAAGGGGAGGTCCTCTTTCTTTTGTTTTTTCCCTTCCTCTCTGGAGAATTATAATATCCAACTACGTGATCAAGATGGTACACTGTCTCAGGCCTAATAGGAGACTAGGCTACAAAGTTAGGAATTGTTACTTTCTTCCCACTGCCTCTTTCTAGGTAGGTATGTGCATGAAAGATCATTGTATCAGGAATTGGATCAAGTGAAAAAGGTTTCTTGATCCAATCCTTCGTCATTCTGATGACATGCCTTGCCTGATGATTAATATCATTAACCTCCTCCCTATCAACCTCAGCATTCATAATGGGTCTTTCACCAATTTCTTCTATGTTGAACAGGGGGTCCAGTAACTCCTTTGAATCTTGTTGCCTTATCTCATTTAGGATGTTCAACTAGAGAGTCGTCTTTGCCA
Source organism: Cupressus sempervirens (assembly GCA_028749045.1). Classification (NCBI taxonomy): domain Eukaryota; kingdom Viridiplantae; phylum Streptophyta; class Pinopsida; order Cupressales; family Cupressaceae; genus Cupressus; species Cupressus sempervirens. Next base: position 89,929,849 of record CM053791.1, on the reverse strand, counting down.
GATACAAAGTCATCCTACAATAATCTCTTATGCGGACATCATAGTCATCTGTTGCATTCATCCAGTGATCTTCAATAGCATCCTCATGATGGAAGTCTTTTCTTGCCAGATTTTCCACTCTCCCAACATTGTCAAAATAGGGCCGAGGAGAGTTTTTATTCTTCAAGGGGATAATTCTCCCATTCCCACTTGAATGATGGAATATCTTGCTTTCTCTTCACCTAATATGGTCCAATGACCAATGGCCATGCCCAACAATGTCTCTGTTGTCTCTTTATTGTCTAATATACCAACTCAATTTGCCAGGAAATCTCCAACAACACCAGTTTGTCACTTGGGTATCTTGGGAGCTTCTTAGGATTGATGGATGCACTAGCTAGCTATAGATAAGAGAACATTTTGAACTAGATGAAGTAGGCTCTAAGAACTATGATCTATGCTTTGGCTTCATCAGATAACATTTTCCCATAGTCTCCCTCAATGAATCAAATGATCGCAAAAATGAATGCATCATTCACAATTATGTACTCTTTGTTATGTGCTGAGAGTTTCTTCCTCACTGGCTAGGGGTAGACTATGTATGGCTAAATGTTGGGATCCTACATACTACCTCTCCTGTACAAATCAGGATAGTTTGTCACCCTCTTTGCAAGTAGGTATACCATGTAAGAAGTCATGTAAAACTTCCTTTTGTCCTTCACTATCCTTAATTGCTCACACAAGTTTTCACTTAGTGTGGTTGCCCAATCCAGTGGTATCTTCATTGTTCTGATGGTCTCAATAAAGTTGACCATGAAGGTACTAGGGTGGCCTACTACAGATACACCCATGACTCTGCTTAAAAGAATGATAAACTATCCAATGTCCTCCTTCATGTATCCTTGAGTCATTTTTACTTTTCCTCTTATTCTTCCCCTAGGAGGCTTCTCAATAAGGTATGAGGATTGGATGATGTTTGTGGCTTCCTGTTGGTGTTCCTTATACCATCTCTCAATTGCTTCATATGAGAGCCTAATGAACTGGTTTGCTCTCTGAATATGGAAGACCCTCTCAATATTTTTGGGTCATAGGTCAACACAACCTCTCCTATGATGCCTTTGATGACACTTTCTTCAAGAAAAAAACATTACACCAAGACCATGATTAGTTCTAAGGAGTGTACTAACACAAGATGTGACACTACATTCACCAACCTGGAATGGATCAATGAGGATACTAATGTAGATCTCTTGGAGGGCTTATTGCAGATTCTTAGGAATTCTCCCAAATCTATTTGTCCTAGGTCAATATCCCAAATTTATGTGTGGTCATCATGAAATCTTGATTTTGAGGGAATGCCTTGGAATTTGAAAACTATAGGTTTGGGTGCTACTCCAAATGTGGATGCCATTTGATCACCTACATGTTATGAGAAAAAATGTATATCAGCTCTGTTAGGATTAAACCATGGATAGAAATAACAATTACATGCAAATATAACCAATAATAGAAAGTAATAGATCACATAGAAAAGAACACAAGGCACCAAGATTTAACATGGTTCACCTAATCCCTAGGCTACGTCCACCAAACTACAAGTTTGATATGATTACAATCCAATGATTACAACATGTTTACAATCTGTATTCCCTTACAGCTCAATACTAACACAAGAAGCAATTTCGCATCACAACATAATGAAAAATACCTAACCCTAAATCCTTTTATACAAGTATTTTATGTCATTTTAGGGTTACAACATGTCGGCCATATGTATGTATAGTACTTTCTTGATCAGTTGCCACAATCTAACAATCTCCCACTTGGGGAATGATCAAGCTCCACACTAAACAACAATCTCCCACTTGGAGACTGATCCTGTAGCAATACCGTTACTACATGGGGCTCCCACTGGATCAAACCACCTTGGAATCTATTATTCTTTTATTCATGTTTAGTCTAGAAGACCAACCGAAGTTGAAGAGGATTTCAGCGTCTCCCTTTTTATGACCTTTTTCAACATATCTATTGGATTGTCATTTGTATGTATGTTCTTGAGCTTTAACTATCCATCCTCCAAAACTGACCGAATGAAATGGTACCGCAACTGTATGTATTTGGTCTTAGAATGAAAAGCTGAATTCTTTTCAAGATGAATGGCACTCTGACTATCTGTGAACAAATAATTATCCTTCTAAGGACGTCCCAATTCTTCCAAGAAGAATTGAAGCCATATCATCTCCTTGGTTGCCTCTGTAACAGCAACATACTCTACCTCTATAGTGGATAGAGCATTAATCTTCTATAACCTAGAAACCTAGCTCACGGAAGCCCCACCAATAGTAAAGACATAACCTGTAGTACTTCATTTGGTATCAATATCCCCTACCAAATCTGAGTCAAAATAGCCTTGTAAATCAGTAGTAGAGCCCCCAAAGTGTAAACACTTATTGGATGTGCCTCTCAAATATTTGAGAATCCATTTGATTGCATTCTAATGCTCAATTCTTGGATGACTCATATACCTACTTACAACTCCCACTGCATGTACAATATCTAGCCTGGTACATACCATAGCATACATCAAACTTCCTACAGCTGAAGCATAGGGTACCTTGGACATCTTATCCTCCTCTTCCTATGTCTTCGGACACATCTCCTTAGTCAACTTCAAATGACCATGTACAGGTGTGCTGATAGCTTTAGCATTCTCCATAGAGAAATGTTGCAACACATTCTCAACATAATCAGCCTGAGATAGCATCAATGTTTTTTTCTTCCTATCTTTGCAAATCTGCATACCAAGGATTTGTTTTTCTGCCCCCAAATCCTTCATAGAAAATGCATGTGCTAACTGGCATTTTAGCCCCTTAATATGATCCATGTTAGACCCAACTACAAGCATATCATCAACATATAAACATAAAATAATGTATCTATTATCATCCAACCTCTTAAAATAAACACAGTAATCTAAATGACACCTATTATATCCATGCTCATGCATAAAACTATCAAATTTTTTGATACCATTGCCGAGGTGCTTGCTTCAAGCCATATAAACTTTTCTTCAATTTGCACACTAAGTTCTCCTTACCTTTGACCTCAAAACCCTGTGGCTAAGCCATATATATTTCTTCATCCAAATACATCAAGTTGCTCTAAATGCAAATCTTTAGTAGCCACAAGACTTAAAATAGTATGGATAGAAGTCATTTTAATGACAGGAGAAAATGTCTCATCAAAATCAATTCCCTTTTTCTGTGCAAATCCTTTTACAAATAACCTAGCTTTAAATCTTTTCTTACCTTCTTCCTCTTCTTTCAACTTGTAAATCCACTTATTCTGTAAAGCTCTTTTACCTACAAGCAATTTGCACAAATCCCATGTCTTATTCTTTAGCAAAGAGTCCATTTTGTATTTCATTGCAAACTCCTACTGAATCTTAGTATCCACCTGCACAACTTCATCATAACTTTTAGGTTCACTAGCATCCATAAGTAAAATAGAATACAAAGAGGGAGAAATTTTTTGTGGAGGTTTAATTTGCCTCATTGATTGTCTAACATTCACTAGTGTGTGTGGTATTTTTTGTTGCGATTGTTGCACATCATGAGGAATGGCTAGAACATCAACTTTTGGAGTATCATCTAGCACTACATAATCATTTTCTTTCTTCTCATGTTGCTGCAACAGATCTTTGTACAACACTTTCTCATTGAATATGACATCCCTGCCTCTTACAATTTTCTAATTTTCAAAATCCCAAAGCCTATAACCAAATTCATTAATGTCATATCTAACAAAGACACATTTCTTTGATTTAGCTTCCAGATTGGTTCTATTTTCAGAGTCTATATGAGCAAAAGCTTCACAACCAAAGGTCTTGAGAAAAGAATAACTCACCTTCTTACTAGTCCATGATTCCTCTAGAATACCACAACCCAAAGGAGTAGAGGGACCTTTGTTAATCAAATATACAGCAGTATTCATAGCCTCTACCCACATGTGCAAGGGAAACCTAGCATGCAACCTCATGCTCCTTGTGCACTCCATTATAGTCTTGTTCATGCATTCAACCACTCCATTTTCTTGTAGAGTCCTTGGAACAATTTTTTGTCTACAAATACCAAGATTTAACGTGGTTCACCCAATCCCTGGGCTACGCCCACCAAACTGTGAGTCTGATATTATTACAATCTAGTGATTACAACCTTATTACAATCTATAATCCCTTATAGCTCAATATTGCCACAAGAAGCAATTTCGCATCACAACATAATGAAAAATACCTAACCCTAAATCCTTTTATACAAGTACTTTATGTCATTTTAGGGTTACAACATGTCGACCATATGTTGGCTACAAATTTGGCCTAAACCCCAGAGAATTTATGAAGTATGTATAGTACTTTCCTGATCAGTGACCACAATCTAACAAGCTCAATGATTTTTTAAAAAAATTGAGAAGGAAAACATTAAAAGCTTTGAATTTAAATAAACAAAAATGAAACACCCAATTTGGACATTTATATTCATTTATTATTTTTTATTATTTTTCTTTTTATTATTATTTTTTTTAATTATTAAATTTTATATTGTCTATTTTTTTTTAAATAGGGTTTATTAAAAATAATGTTGAGGCAAAGCACATGGCACAGTGCGCAACACAAGCAGCACGGTGTGAAGTGTTTAGCTATGCACGGCACTTCCATACGTAGCAAGGTGCCAAAGGTTTTGGCATGCACAGCACTACCATTTCATGCATAGCACTAAGTGTTTTCGTGTGCATGGCATTGCCATTTCATGTGCGACACTAAGTGTTTCGACATGCGCAGCACTGCCATTTCATGCATGGCACCAAGGGTCTCAGCACACCCTGTGCTAAGTGTTTCATGCACGGCACCAAGGGTCTCAGTGCGTGCAGTGCTGCCATTTCATCCGTGGCATGAAGGGTCTTGATGCACATGGTACTGCCATTTCATGCGTAGTGCCAAGGATCACAGTGCGCACAGCAGTGCCATTTCATGCACAGCACCAAGGGTTTCGACACACATGGCGTTGCCATTTCTTATGTAGTGCTACCATATCATGCATGGCACCCTTAGGATATGCCTTGTGTAATGCACAAGGTGAAAGGAAAATTGGGGATCCTCCAAAGCAATGTGGCAAAAGCTAAAGTGATTGAGGGGGGGTAAAGGGGGTTTTATAACCCCCCACACTGGGCAAGGTGTGTGCCACTGCACAGGTGAGCGGGTGTGCAGCGTGCAACTTACCCGTGCATGTATGTGATTCAATTTTTTTTTTTTTTTTTTTTTTTAATTTTATACTTTTTATATATTTATTATTATTATTATTTTCAATTTTTTTTGCATATATTGTTTTTTTGTTTTTTCAACTTTCTAATTTTTTTTTCCTTTTCTAATTTTTTATTTTTTTGTACTTTTTAACTTTTTGACTCTTAATATCTTATTATTTTTTCTCGACTCTGAAATTGTAAGTTTAGGAGCTTGAAAAAAGTAGGGGGTCCCCACTCCTATGGGGCGTGTGCTATGGGACCACAACAAAAAGCTTCAAAAAAAAATGACCAAGGCCTTTCTTCATCAACAAACATCCTTCCAACATGTATCAAACACCAACCAAACTTTGAACACCTCAAGCGTCTTTCAGATGACTGTGCAATCAAAACCCTAGAATTCGAAACCTTCAAGCTCAATGTGTGATTTGTGTACTCATTCCTTTTGACATCTTAGGATGCAATCTATCAAAGCTTTCTAAAAATTCAAAAGCAATCTTCCACTCCTCTTGGCTCATTCATTTAAAATCTCCACGAAGGTTATTCATTGATCATTTGCTTGACCAGATGAGAGAATTAGTTTGAGGGCTCTTAGCGGGATGCCACTTTCTTTAACTTTTTTGGCAAATTTGAATAGTCACTCCATGTCATTCAGAATGTTACTTTTGATGAAGCAATATTTTGAATACAAAATACTTTTTTTTGAAAACGTATCTTTTACCATTTTAGATCTTTAGGTTCCTTCAGCCTTAACACCGTATTTTCTTTCATTTTCTTTCTTTCTCTTTTTTTAATCTTCTATATCCTAACTATGCTTAGACTATGTAGTCAGGACATCAGTGTCATTTCTTGGATTCAATCTCTTGTGAACATCCCTTCCATTACTCTCTTAGAACTTTTTAGAAACTCTCACACTAAACAATGATCTGGGCAACCTTTCAAGGAGACCCATCATGTTTGAACTAGTTGAAGTTTGGATCATCCCTTGTAATCTTTGACTTCAATTCAACAACACCTAAATAATCAATTTTTAATTTTGCAAAGTGTTGAGAACTTTTTGGTCTGGACTTCTAATTTCTAGACTGAAAATTCACTATTTCCACAAGGAATGTCCATCACTCGGTTGGTATAAGACACATAGTTATCCAAATATTGTGAAAAAGAAATACCTCTTCCTGAAACCAAAACCAAAGAGTGGTTAGTAAAATCTTGAGAGAAAATCTCAAGTACACCTTACCCCCCAGGACTAACATAAATTTGAAAATAAAATGCACAACTAAAAGCAAACATGCAACATGAAAGAAAATACACTTGCAGAAATAAACACACTTGTAGGAATAAAAATCTAAGCTAAATGAAAAATTAAAATCTAACTAATTAAAAAAAAATTATGTCTTTTAGGCTTCAAAATAATGCTTCAGAAATTGCCCATTTATGAGCAAGGGAAGAAATTCCCCCTGTAAGGAACTGAGCCTAAAAGTGTTTTCTCTGAGAATTTTTGTGATCTGATAAGGGCTTGTCCACAAGCGTTGAAACTTGGTATGGTTACCTAGCTTTTCTTTCACCTTATCCCAAAGTAGAACAAGGTTAGAAATCCTGAATAACTTTATTGTGGCTCTCTTGTCGAACCATCTTTTCACAATAGTTGGATGTTTAGCCATGTGCTCCAATGCAGTTGTCCATTTCTTGTCCATCTCTAAAATATTCATCAATCTAATTTGTACTTTGCTAGCATCTTCAACATACCCACTCATGAATTTTAAAACAGGAATTTTATGATTAAGTGGGAACACTAGCTCTTGTCCATAGACAAGCAAATATGGAGAAGTCCCCAAAGCATTTTTGACTCTCATTCAATCTATCCATAAAGTATATTTGAGTTGTGTATGCCAATCCCTAGGATTCTCCTTCAACAATCATCTTATTACTATGATCAAGTTCTTGTTTGTAGATTCAACTACCCCATTTCCTTGTAGGTAATAATTTGAAGAGAACTTGATAATAACTTTATTTTCAAAAGCCCACTGGGTCAAGAATGCAAATGTGAATGTAGACCCATTATCGCACACAAGGGTGAAAGGCATTCCAAATCTAGTAACAATGTGTTCTTCCAAAAAGTCTGTTACCACCTTAGCAGTGCAATTTATGAATATTTATGCCTCCATCCATCATGTACAGTAATCAATAGCTATGAGAATAAATGCATGTCTAGTGGATGATGGTGGATTGACTGGACCAATAAAATCCAACCCCCACTTTGTGAAGGGGTGCACCTTGTACACCGGTTGTAATGGCATTGTCAGTTGCCTCTCTTTATTAGCATTGGTTTGACATATATGGCAAGAACACACATGTTCAAAAGTGTCTTTGAATACTGAGGGCCAAAAATAGCCTGACCTTAAAATCATGTGGGTTGTTTCTTCTGTTGAACCATGTCCTATACCATATTTGTCATGGAAATGTTCCAAGACTTCCTTGCCTTCTTCATGTCCTAAGCATTTTAGATAAATCCCTTCATAATTCCTTTTGTACAACTTGTTGTCATGTAACATGTAGGACTCACATTTCATTTTAAGTCCCCCTATGTTGTGAACTATTCATCCAACTAAGACATTGGTCTTTTAGGAGATAGTAAATAATGTCTCAATACCAAACGTCCATCACCACTCCCTAATTAATATCAACTTGTGATACAACCATCTTTTTTTTATCATCTTCATTTGTTCATCATCAAACTTGAATTCCTTTTCATTTTTGTTGTGGTTATCAGCTATCATTTTTTACAACCCTTGACCTCTGACTAATCTCATAGATTGAATTTTGAGATTAAATTCTTGCAATATGGCCATCCACTTTCCCCTTCTTTCACCAAGTTCATTATGCATCAAAAGTGTCTTAATTGTTGGATCAGGCACAATTGCATACACCTTACTTCTTAGTATGTAGTGACAGAACTTCTTTATTGCCTTGATTAATGAAAAGGATTGTTTACCAAGGTTTGAATAATTTAGCTCAGCATTCTTCAGAGGACAACTCATAAAACCAATTGGTCTTTCATCTTCCTTTTCCTTCTTCTGTGTCAAGATCCCTACACAAGAGTGTTCAAAAGCAAAGGAATAGATTTTAAAAGGTAACTCATAATCAGGACTCACCAAAACTAGGACTGTAGAAATGGCAACCATGATATCTTCAAATGACTTTTTTATCTCTATAACCCATTCCATCTTAGCCCCTTTTTTGAGTAAATCATTAAGGGGATAAACTATCTCTGCAAATTCTCTTATGAATTTCCGCACAAAATTTATCTTTCCAAAGAAAGACTTTAGTTCCTTTCGACTATGTGAAGGTGCTAACTTCATAATAACTTCAACTCTATCTGGATCAATGGAGATTCTAGCTTTAGAAATGACATGTCCTAGGAGCTTTCCTTTGGTAACACTGAATGAAAACTTCTTAGACTTGAGAGATATTGCATATTTATGACATCTATCAAATACCTATCTTAGATTAGCACTATGGGTACTTCGATCTTTTGAAAAGATAGACAAGTCATCCATGTAGATGGCTATACACCTATTAATCAATCCCTTGAAAGCTTCATCCATTGCTTGTTAAAATGTGGCTTTTGCATTAATCAGTCCAAAAGGCTTTCTTCTATAGGAAAAAGTTCCCCACTTTGTTGTGAAAGCCATCTTTAGCCGATCTTCTTCATTAACCATCACTTGGTTGTATCTTGAATAATCATCCAAGAATGACATCATCTTTGAACCATTTACAATTTGAAAAACCTCATCTAGTGAGGGTAAAGGATAGTTGTCTTTCTAAGATGCTAGATTCAAGTTACGAAAATCCATGCAAAAGCCAATCTTTCTAGTCTTCTTTCATATAGGAACCAGATTTTCCACCCAAGTAGAATCGAAAATAGGAAATATGATCTTAGCATCGAATAGCTTCTTTACTTCTTTCATGACCAGTGGTTCAATGATAGGGTTTACTGGTCTTTGTCTTTGTCGAAATGGTTTAGCATCTAGTTTCAATGGGATTTCATGTGTGATAATCTTAGGATCATAAGTCTTTCGCTCTTCATAACTCCAAGAAATAATATCCTTATACTCAGTAAGTAACTTGAGCATATCTTCTCTTTCCTGTAAATTGCATGCTCTTCCTATTTGTACCATTTTTTGGTTCTTCATCAGTACCCAAGTTGTACGAGTCACATTCTTTGATTCCCTTTTCTTGATTTACCCTTCTATTGAGTGTTGATTCATCATGATCAAAGATAAATTCAAGTTCAACCATTCTTTTTGGAATAGCATTGGTTTTTAGATTAAGAATCCCATCTTCATCCTCGAGCTCATCATCTTTGGGTTTTTCATCTGGTGTATCATCAATCTCTTATCCTTCAAAATGGTGACTGGACATGATAAACTCAAGTATATGTTGATCATCCTAAAAGACCTAAAAGTTTGTGATATTGTTAGGAATGGATGGAACAGCAACCAATTCCATTGAAAACCTTTTCAACTTGGTTCTTTCAACTAATTGCAAAGCACTTGTTCAAATGGTGAGAGTAGCTGCTACCATATTTTTTCTTCTTGGAATGGATCTTATGTTCAAAGCCCCAAAGTCATCTAATATACCCCATACCATTTCTTTGTAAGCAAGCAACCTCTTGTCATTGCAAGAGTATATGGATTTTACTTGTTGTATGATCAATTGAGAATCCCCTTCGATTATGAGAATTGTAACTCCTTTCTCTAGTGCAAAGAGAAGTCCTCGAATTAATGCTTCATATTATACAACATTATTAGAGCATCTAAACTGTAATCGTTATGCAGCATAGAAAGACCTACCTTTTAGGTTGACCAATTTGATACCTGCACTTGCTCCCAACTTTCACCTTGAACCATCAAAGTAGAGTGTCCAAATCAAATTTTCCTTGGGTTTTCTAACTTTATGTTTATTTTTCCTTAGCTTTTCTTTCACTTGAACCTTGAATGATTATTTCTTAGGAACTCATTGCAACTTCCCTTGTGTAGGACTTGATGATTCCCCTTTGTAATTTGTGGATAGAGGAAGTGTATTTTTTTCTTGTTTATCCTAAATATCCCCTATCCACTCTTTGATTTCTTCAACTTTAGGTTTTGGATGAATGAATACTGAAGTCCATTCTTTACCTTTCATGTATCATCTTCTTCTGTGAACTTTAATCATCCTTGAAAGAGGAGAAGACAAACCTCCACCATCTAAAGAGGTATCACTATACGACACATTTAGATCTTCACTTTCCTGTTCAATCTTTTCAACAATGTTGGATGAGTTTACCAAATTTTGGCTTTCTATGAGTTCATCTGTTGAGGTCCTTTTATCCTTGTTTTCCATTATGTGTGTCAATACCTTTGCTACTACTTCTTGACATGATGATCATTTGAATTATGAGTGACTAACTTTGTGCATTTATAAAAATCTTGAAAGAAGGAGGATACTAGGATTAGCTTCCTCTCCTAAACATTTTAAATTAGTCACCATGTTGTCTATGAACTGTATCACAGTTTCACTTTTGGGTACTAGCACTTTTGATTCTTTATCTTGATCTTGAGATGCATTGGTTGGAATCGTATCTAATACCATCACCTTGTATGAACCCAAATCCAATTGTAAGAATGCTATCTCATTTGAGGCATTGTATTTTGTGATCATTATTTTCAGTTTGGGTTTAGCATCTATCTTGATTTGATTGTTCAATCCTTTCCACGGAAACCGCAACTAAGTAAAGTCTATAGAAAACCATCCTCTTAGACATTTTTTCCATTCTCTACTAACAAGTAACCCATATGTTTTTGGGATATCCAACACATTTATATCAATGAAATCCCTAATTTGAGGGTCAATTGTTAACAGTATCTACACATTTTCAATACACCAATGATTTTTACCTTCGTTTTATCCAACTATATTACTACTTGATTAGAGGGTTGAGGACTAACTTCTAGCCTTTGAGCTATTGATAATGGAATTATGTTACATGAAGCTCTTGAATCAATAAGGCAATTGTGAAGATTCTTACCATATATCCTAATGCTTAGCAAAAATGGAGGCACCTCAACTTTTTCTTTAAACATAGTGGGCATCGCTTCTGCAGCATTCACTTGTTGAGATACTATCTTATGAAGAATAGTATTCATATTATATGAGACCTTTGTATGATCCAATGTCTTCATAAGAGCTTCTCATTGTTGTGGACAATTTTTTAACATGTCAAACATGGACATATTGGTCTTAGTCCTTTTCAAGTCCTCTACTGCATTCTACTTTTTAGTAGATGAAGCAATATTTTTAAGTATTGTTGATGCATTCACTTGATTCTAATTTTTTTGTCCTCCATACACTAGTCTTATTGGTGGCAGATTGTTACTTGCCCTTGGATTAGGTGGAGTTGGTTGTAAAGTTGGAGGAATTCCATCTGTCAAGGGATCCTTTCTATTTCTAAGATTGTATGCATTTCAATTATCATAACGAAAGGCAAACATCTCATCATGTTGAAGGTCTGGTTCTTGGCTAAATGGAAATGAGAACTCCTCAGCTATTGGTTGTTCCAGTTGTGCATTTTGTGTAGAATTGTAGGATTCCAAGAGCATAGAATTGAATTGTATAGGAGGAGGATTATCATTTACATATGAGCATTGATTCATCTCGTGATTGCCATTATCGTACAAGCCATCATTATTAGGTACATTTTGGCTATCATCATACTGATTAATATCAGCATATTAAATGTTGTTGTTGTTTTTATTAGTAGGAATGCTTCCATTATTCAGATGGGTGTTCCATTGTTGATTCTACCTTTGGAAGCCATTGTTGCAATTAGGAGGATTGAAGTTGTTCCCTTCACTATTGTTTCCTGCAATATTGTTGTTATTGTCCCCATTGAAGTTCCTATTGTAATTTTGGCCAAAATTGTTGTTTTAGGGGCTAGCGTTATTTCTTTGGAAGTTTTTGTTTGGTCCTTATGACAATCTAAGACGAGTCAACTCATTTTTTATTTGTGACATCGTCTTTTTCATTTGACCAACTTTTGAAATAAGATCATTGTCTATTTCCACTAGAACTATTACTTTCTATTCAAAGAAAGTTGTTTTTGGAGGCTCATACCCTAGATATGTTATTGCAAAGCTTTATGAAGTGGGTTCCTATTGTAAAGGAACTAGATTCATAGGTATGAACTGGCTAGACACCATGGGTGCTCCCACATGGTATGTTGGTATTGTAGTGATTGCTTGCATTGGAAGCATCATTCCTCCTCCATTAGGATTGGTTGGCTTCGTGAATGTGATCACTTCTGCAAAGACTTTGTCTAATGTATCAATATCACCTAGAGGAAGTCTTCTTAGAAAGATCACGATAAGAGCATCCATAGCATTTAGATAAATTTAAATAGTGGCTCCAACTAGTATAGTGTATGGTATTTCCAGCTTACAGTATGCCATATGAAAGCAATGGTTGAAGCATGAAACTATCTCAGCCAGCTCCCTTTTAATTGATATAAACGGTTGATGTATTACAATTGGGTTGATAAAAGTTTTGAATTATTCCAAGAAAAAAAATTTTGAAAGTATCCCAATCTCCAATACATGCTAGTGGCAAATTAACGTACCAATTAAAGGCAATTTCCCCCAAAGAATAAGGGAATAAATGAAGAACCACATCCTCATTAGCAATTTTCTTTCAGTTGCAAATTTCCTTGAAAACTTTGACATGATCTTCGGTAGTTCATGTTTCTCCATAAATGAACCTCGAGTAAAACTTCTCATAATTCTTGGGAAGGTCATGAAGTGCACCTCTCAAGTTGATGGGTGAGTCCACTGCATTTGTGAAAAAGGCCATTGGATGATTCGGTGGACCTAAAGGTAGTTGTTGAGTAGTAGTTATTGGAATATGTGGTGGTCCACCAACTAGTTGGAGTTGAGGTGGAGTTGAAGAAGATGATGAAAGTTCAAATGGAAGTGGTTGAATGTGGGGTATTCCCTTCTCACTATGTAGTTTGTAGAAGTGGGTAAGCTCAAGAAACTCGTGTGCCCTTGGTGAAGACCTTAATGCTCACTGAAATGGATATTTTGGATCAAAATCTTCTAGTTTGCATCAATTCTAGAAAAAGTACACCTCTGTAGAAGCACACTTTCTCACAACTTAGGTGCACCATAGAGTTTTGTGTACCTTTACACCTGCATAACTACAGACTTGTGCACCTATGCACCTAAATTTTTGAAAAACTCAAAAAAAAATTTGAACTTGTGTGAAGCATAGATTATTGCAAAAGTGTAAAATTCCAAAACTAAGAAAATTTTTCTTTTTTTTTTGGGAGTCTAAAGGGCCCTCCTTCTAGCACCACTTTTGTTGGGCAATTTTTCTACACAAGGCCAATGGTAGGAATCCTTCGTGAAATTCCTCTCTCGAAAAGCTAATATTTTGGATCAACTCCAAGGTTCCATATTTGTCTTGCGATGTACCAAAATCTGCTAAGTTGAAGATAAATGTGTTGTTCACAAGGAGGCCTTTTATGGTTCTATTATGATCTTGGAATGAAGTTAAATCTATTTTCTATCTCAAAATAACACACAAAAGAACTATGTTTTTTTGTAATTTTCTTTTTTTTGAATGAATGCAATCTAACAATGCAACTAAAATGAGTTCCTATTCTAACAAGGGGTTAGCAAAGAAAATAGCATGAAATTGAAAACCTAACAAACATAAGCTATAGAAAACAACACACTACAAGTTCAACTTTCAAAGAAATCAGTAGGAAACCAACAAAAATAGGAGTAGTGCTTCCTAGAATCCACTAATGCAATTGTTGATGAGAAACTTTAACAATCGTATGATATTTCACCTTTCATCAAATCGCAAGGCCACGGAAAGTGTGCTCATGCAAGACAAAAAGTTATGTAGACACAATTTGATGATCTCTTCTCAAGCTAGATACATCAACAGAATTCATAAAACTGTAGAAAACACCAAAATTAATAGATTGCACAACCAGAAACAATACAATAAACCTTTGGCTCAATCACAATCTCATGAACATAATTCAATAAACAATGACACATTCAAGAAAGAATCACTACACTCCAAATGTAAGCACCAAAAGCATAATTTTATTGCATAATAATGGTGGCCTATGTTACATATTAAAATAGGGTATTTATAAGAAATTGTCTTCTCAATTTGTGTTGAGAGTGAGAGATATTCTTCATGCAATAAAATGCTTTTAAACAATAAAACAAACTAAATATATACAATCTAACAATCTAACCAGTACTTAGTAGGACTCCATCCATATTTTATTCATTAATTAGATGCATGAGCCTTCTATATGTTTAAAACAAAGAAATTATGAGAGAGAAAAGAGGAGGAAGCCTTCAGTCAAACTAGGAGTGTCTAGAGGTGCCAAAATTAGAGGTTGGTCCTTCACTAGGTGTGTGTCGAAGTTAAACTATCATCAGAATGTGTTTCTGATGCATGGAAAGCACTATTTATGGAATAAGTAGTTAACTATCAGCACACCTCTAAATTTTGGAGGTGTTGACCTACGTATCTATGGACCTATGGAGTTGTAGAGCTGTAGAGCTACAGACCTCGATAGGGTCAAATATCTCAAAATTTTACTAAGTGTCAAAATTGAAATTCTGGCATCTGGATTTCGTTCATCTTAATCCCAAAGCTATGTTTGGATGTTCACCCTTCAATTTTTTTATCATCTCAATAATTTTAGCCACATCTAGTAGATTTAAAGCCTCATATTTATTCTTGACCTTCTATTAGAGATTGTCTACCTCAGTTCAGGTATTAGCAAAATCCTCGAGTTTGGTATCCAATTCTAACAATGCTTCTTCAATTTTGAATGCTTTTCATATGTCCTCATCATCAACAACCTCTACCAAAATCTTCCTAAAATTCTCAACCACTATCTCTATGAGTAACAACTTTTCTCATTCCTCATCTTCAAAAATATCCAAGCATGCATCACTATAGTGTCTCTCTACTTCCAAAATTCACTCTCAGGCTTGGTCCTTGAGCCAATGAATCTCCTCATGTAATTTTCCCATTACTTTAATTCTATCTACTATCTTTTCTATCCAATCATCAATCATATCTAATTCTTCTTCGGTATATACATCAATCAAAACCTGGAACCTTTTCCCTTTTATGGCTTGTAGAGTCTACAAATTATTACTCTAGGCCCATACTTCATCCATAATACTGAAGTCCTGCTTCAAAATTGCTATGATGTTATTCACGTTCTCCTACATAGCATGTAATAATTTCAAATTTCCTGTAATAATCACAATACCTTTCTCCTCAAAAATTTTGTGCCACTACTGACAGGCTTTCAAAAATGGATCAATATGCACCACTCTCCCTTCTCTGAGAACAATATTCAAAGTCTACTCAGGGTGCTCAGGATCAAAAGGACCAACAACTTCAGCTAGATATCCTTTTAGGATCTCAAACTCCCCATCAAGTGGTATCAGAGCTAGTTTTCCTAAGTGTGTAGACAGAGCGCTGACTGTGAGGCAGTTTGCACCAAGACTGTGTGGTTGTAGGTTTGAGTTAAGAAGATACCTCCATAAAGAGAGAGTGGTGGAAGGGCCAAAGCTATTAATCCTGAGGAGGTTAGAGCCCTCCAAAGGCAAGTACAAGTGTTGCAGGAGGAGCTCCATGAAGGAACAAATGTTGCCATAGGCAATGAAAGTGAGGAAAATAATGAAGAAGAAGAAATTAGACCAGAAGGGGAAGTTGATGGGAAATTTCTGAATCAGGCAGAGGAAAGGCTTTTTAGGGCCATTACTAAGTTTGGGAAAAGACCTACAATTGATGTGGGTGTATTTTCAAGAAATCTAAAACTAAATGAGTTGATCGATTGGATCAATGAATTGGAAGAATACTTTGAGTATGAGGATATCAGGGACCCAGATAGGGTTAAGTTTTCAAAGGCCATGCAAAAATTTGGTGGCAAGAGATTCAATTAGAAAGAAATAGAAGAGGAAAGGATAAGATCACAAGGTGGGATCACATGGTGGACAAACTAAAGAAGCAGTTCATTCCTGTTGACTACGAGCTTGATTTGTTTAAAAAGATGCATGGGTTAAAGAAAGTAGGAAAATTAGTCCAAGAATATACAGAGGAGTTTTATCAACTTCTGATTAGAGTAGGGCATGCAGAAGCAAATAAGGAGAAGGTTTCTCATTATATCAGTGGGTTACGACCTAGCATCCAGGAGGAATTAAGTTTAGTAAGAATGACCAGCGTTGAAGAGGCATACCAATTTTCCCTACGAGAAGCTAAATAAGAGGTTTGAAGGGAGACAAAGAGGGCATGAACAAGGAGGAAGGGGTAGTGGTAGGTCATTTGGAGGTCGAAATGAAATCCAAAAGAAAAATGAAGATGTGGGTACTAGTAGGAACCAGAGGAACGAGGGTTTCAACCGCTCCCGTGATCAAGACTTTGGAAATCAAAGAGGAAGAGGTAAAGGATGCATACAAGGAAGAGGAGGCTTCTATGGTACCTATTTCCATTGCAATGAAGAAGGTCATCATGCCTTTGAATGCCCTCAACAACAAGGAAGGATAGATAGGAGAGATGAGGGTCAAGCTAGGGTTGCTCATATGGATGAGGATGCACAATCATCACATTCAAAAGATGCAGAAAGAGGAGAGACTTTAGTAAATGAAAGGGTCCTACTAAGTGGTGAGATTGAACCAAGAAAAAGGAGGAGTTTATTCTGTACCAGGTGCAAGTGTGAGGATAAATGTTGTGATGTGATCATTGATGGTGGTAGCACTGATAACTTGGTATTAGAGGAGATGGTCTATAAGTTGAAGCTCAAGAGGGAGAAATGCCCCTAGCCCTATCAAATCACTTGGGTGAAAGATGATCATAAGGTCCTGGTAAGTGAACAATGTTTAGTGAAGCTCAAAATTAGGAGTTACCATGATGAAGTTCTTTGTGATGTTATTCTGATTGCCATCTATGGTTGGGTAGATCGTGGCAGTTTGATAGGCATGCAGTACATGATGGTCATGCAAACACATACTCTCTAATAAAGGATGGAGTTCACCACAAACTAAAGCCCATGAAAAAGGTAGGTGAAAAGGTATGTAACAGTGCTAGGATTTGTCTTGTTGATGGAAGGAAGTTTTTAGATGGCATGAAACATCAACGTATGTGCTATGCTTTGATCCCAAGGAAAGATAAAGAATGCAGTAGTGAAATATCACTTGAAGTTTTAGATTTACTAGGTGAGTTTGGAGATATCATCTCTGATAATGTTCCAGAAGGATTGCCACCGGTAAGGAAAATTAGTCATCGGATAGATTTAATTCCAGGATCTAGTTTGCCTAACAAGGCTGCTCACAGGATGACTCCTATTGAAACTAAGGAGCTAAATAGACAGGTTCAGGAGCTATTGAGGAAGGGCTTGATTTAGGAGAGCTTGAGTCTGTGTGTAGTACCTACAGTACTGGCACCAAAGAAGAATGGAGAGTGGAGGATGTGTACAAACTCTTGAGCTATAAATAGGATAACAATCAAGTATCAATTTCCTTTGCGAAGGATGGATGATCTTATGGACTGCTTGAGTGGAGCTCAGTACTTCAAAAAGATAGATCTCAAGAGTGGCTATCATCATATATGGATACAAGAAGGAGATGAGTGGAAAATAGCCTTCAAGAGCAAGGAGGGTCTTTATGAGTGCTTAGTCATGCCCTTTGGATTGACGAACACCCCAAGCACCTTCATGCGGCTTATGAATGAGGTACTTAAGAAGTTCTTGGGAAAATTTGTTATTGTCCATTTGGATGATATTTTAATTTTCAGCAAGACTTTGGAAGAACATTTATTGCATATTTGTAGTGTCCTTGAAAGGTTAAGGGAAGAGAAATTGTTAATTAATTTGAAGAAGTGTATCTTTGCAAAAAGGGAGTTAGTCTACTTGGGTTTTGTTATATCACCTGAAGGTCTCAAAATGGATCCAGAGAAGGTAAAAACCATCTTGGAATGGCCTACTCCAAGGTTTGCTACTCAGGTAAGATCATTTCATGGTCTGGTTAGTTTTTACAAGAAGTTCATTAAGAATTTCAGTGGCATATGTGCACCCCTGATTGACACAATAAGAGGGGATAGAAAGAGTTCAAATGGACTGCAGCAGTTGCGAGAAGTTTTGAATTGCTGAAGAAGAAGGTGATAGAACAACCTGTGTTGGCACTTCTAGATTTTAGAAAGGTGTTCCAGGTGGATTGTGATGCTAGTGGTAGTGTTATTGGAGCTGTATTAAGCCAAGAAGGTAAGCCTATTGCATATTTTAGTGAAAATTTGAATGATGCAAAAAAGAGGTATTATGTTTATGATCAAGAGTTCTATGCAATAGTTCAGGCCTTAAAGAAATGGAGGCATTATTTATTTCCAAAGGAATTTGTTTTATATAATGATCACCATGCATTACAGTACCTAAATAGCCAAGGTAAATTGAATAAGAGGCATATAAAGTGGGTAGAGTTCTTGCAGAGCTATACATTTGTGTTGAAGCATAGAAGTGGAAAATCTAACAGGGTTGCAGATGCACTAAGTAGGAGACAGTTGTTGCTTACAGTAATGTAGGTTGAAGTAGTTGAGTTTGATGAACTCAAGAATCTATACCCTGAGGATCCTGATTTTGCTGAAGCATGGAAAGCTTGTAAAGAGCCTGTTGCTATAGACATTACTAAGTGGTTAGACTATCTGATTCAGGATGGTATGTTATTCAAGGGCAGTCAATTATGCATTCCAAGGAGTTCCATGAGGGAAAATCTGATTAAGGAGAAACATAGTGGAGGGATGGCAGGACATTTTGGTCGAGATAAGACCATTGCCATTCTTAGAGAATATTATTTTTCACCTCAGATTTCATAGGATGTGAAGAAGTTTGTACAGAGTTTTCAGATTTGTCAAGTTGCCAAGGGATTTAGTCACAATACTGGGCTATATCAGCCATTGCCTGCTCCATCAAAGCCATGGGAGGACATAAGTATAAATTTTGTTCTAGGATTACCGAGGACACGAGGGGGTAATGACTCAGTATTTTTAGTGGTTGATAGGTTCTCCAAAATGGCACATTTCATTCCATGCCACAAAACTCATGATGTTATCCATATTGCAGACTTCTTTTTCAGAGAGGTGGTAAGAATACATGGTCTCCCAAGGAGTATAGTTTATGACAAAGATACTAAATTTGTGGGGTATTTCTAGAGAACATTGTGGAAGAAGTTGAGAACAGACTTGAAATTCAGTTCCATACATCACCCGTAGATTGATGGCCAAACAGAAGTGGTAAATAGAAGTTTGGGCAATTTGCTAAGATGTTTAGTTGGAGATAAGCCCAAGGGGTGGGATTTGATTCTACCACAAGCAAAGTTTTATTACAATAACTCTATAAATAGGAGTACTAGTAAATCACTATTCCAAATTGTATATGGAAGTAGCCCAAGGACTGCACCAAAATTGAGGAAGATAGAGCAAGGGGAGAGGACAAGTGCTGAAGCTGAAGAATTTGCTGAACATATCAAGCGTCTACATGGGGAGGTTCAAGCACACATTACCAAGATGAATCAAGAGTATAAGGCTAGGGTTGATCAAAGGAGAAGACGTAAGAAATTCCAAGTAGGGGATGTAGTCATGGTACACTTAAGAAAAGAAAGATTTCCAGCTGGTACTTATAACAAACTGAAGATGAAAAAATTTGGCCCTGCAAAATTCTGAAGAAACATGACTCAGGAAATGCATATGAGGTGGAGTTGCCAGATGGAATTCACATTTCTCCTATTTTCAACATTGCAAACTTAACAGAGTATCATGATGATGGTTTAGATGGGGAGATGATGTTAGAGCCATGTCCAATTCTTGCTTCTAACAAGGGGGAGATAGAAGACATTCTAGATCATCGTGTGGGCAAGAGTACCGAAAATAGGCAGTATGAAGAGTATCTGGTCAAGTGAAAAGGATGGCCGATAGAGGACTCAACTTGGATATCAGTAGTTGAGGTTTCCCATTTGGGATTTCCTCTACCATTCATAAAGTGACAGGGTCACTTTTCAATCTACCCTGGGTGTCTGATGCAGGAGCATCCAGAGGTATAAGGGCAATCCTATGTCACCCAAAAAAATGTACTTAGACTTAGTTTTTGTTTCATATGTTTTCATTTCTGGATACCCATTTGGGTCAAATAAAGGTTCCAACTCTCACAGTTCCACTATCACTGTTTTGGGTTAGAGTTTTTAATCACCTTGGGATACGTGTAAATGCCTGAAAAATAGGAGTATGAAATTGAGCCATCATTTTGGTGAACTAGAAGGTGTAAATTGGTTAGATTATTTTCATTGTAATTTAGAACATTCCAAAAAAAGAATCAGGTCAAAAGGCCCCACGGTTTGAAAGTTATCGCAATTTTTTTGATTTTTGGAGACCTTCTAAGAATGCTTCAAAGTCAAGTTAGGGGAATTAAATGACCTCAAAAAGGGCTGAAAAATGGAGGACGAGAAAATCTCCTTCGTAGAGCTATAGAGAACTTTGAGAGCTTTCTAGAAATGTAAACGGTTCATCAATCAGAGTTACGGTTCAAAAGTTATGCCTCTCGAAAGTTCGATTACCGTTTCTAAATTCTTCTAGATTTGCACTAACTTCTAATGTGGCTTCTAGAGCCTTCTACTTGGTCAGTGAATGCCAACTAGAACTTTCTAGAATGTATTCCTAATCCTTAACCCTTCGGGGTCTATTTAAGAACATTTCTAGCATTGTAAAAGACAGTTAGGAGTGGAGTCTGAGAGAAGGTACTGGAGAAGAATTTATCTCTAAATTTATGCTATTGTAAGCCCTTAGGGCATGTTTTGGAGTCTGTTTTCTCTGCATTAAGTGTACTATAATATTTTCATAGTTAATAAAATTTTCCCTTTCTTGTTCTATCCATTCTATGCTTGGGATGTGTCCCCATCAAATCCTCTGAGGGGAGATCATCTTTATTTTGTTCTTTCCCTTCCTCTCTAGAGGGTGATAATATCCAACCAAGTGATCACGCTGGTACACTATCTCAAGCCTAATAGGAGACTAGGCTTCAAAGGTAAGATGGCCATGTGCATGAAAGATCACTATACTTTCTTCCCTCTACCTCTTTCTAGATGGACATGTGCATAAAAGATCACTATATCAGGAATTGGATCAAGTGGAAAAGGTTTCTTGATCCAATCCTTCATCATTCAGATGACATGCCTTGCCTAATTATTAATATCATCAGCCTCCTCCCTGTCAATCTTAGCATTCACAATGGGTCTTTCACTAATTTTGTCTACGTTGAACAGGGGTTCTAGTAACTCCTTCAAATCTTGTTGCCTTATCTCGTCTAGGATGTTCAACTAGAGAGTCTTCTCTACCAGATAGAAAGTCATCCTACAATAATCCCTTATGAAGACATCATAGTCATCTATTGTGTTCATTCAATGATCTTCAATAGGATCCTCATGATGGAAGTCTTTTCCTACCAAACTTTTCACTCTCCCAACATTGTCAAAATAGGGTCGAGGAGAGTTTTATTCTTCATGGGGATAATTCTCTTGTTCCCACTCGAATGATGGAGTATCTTGCTTTCTCTTCACCTAATATGGTCCAATGACCAATAACCATGCCCAGAAAGGTCTCCATTGTCTCTTTATTTTCTCATATGTTGACTTAATTTGTTGAGAAATCTCCAACAGCACCAGTTTGTCACTTGGGTATCTTGGCAGCTTCTTAGGATTGATGGATGCACCAACTACCCACAGATAGGTGAACATTTTGAACTGGATGAAGTAGGCTCCAATAACTGTGACCTATGCTTTGGCTTCATTAGATAACCTCTTCCCATGGTCTCCCTCAATGAATTTAATGATCATGAAAATGAATGCATCATTCATGATTTTGTACTCTTTTCTCTGTCCTGAGAGTTTCTTCTTCACTAGCTTGGGGTAGACTATATATGGCCAAGTAGTGGGATCCTACATATTGTCTCTCTAGTATAAACTGAGATAGTTTCTCGCCCTCACTACAAGTAGGTATAATATGTAAGAAGTCATGTAAAAATTCCTTTTGTCCTTCACTATTCTCAATTGCTCACACAAGCTTTCACTTAGTGTGGTGGCCTAGTCCAGTGGTATCTTCACTATTCTGATGGTCTCAATGAAGTTGTTCATGAAGGTACTAAGGTGGCCTGTTATGGATAGACCCATGACTCTTCTTAAAAGAATGATAGAGTATCCAATGTTTTCCTTTATGTATCCCCAATTCATGTCTACTTTGCCTCTTATTCTTCCCCTAGGAGGCTTCTCAATAAGTTATGAGCATTGGATGATGTCTGTGACTTCCTGTTGGTGTTCTATATACCATCTCTCAATTGCTTCATATGAGAGCCTAATGAACTGGTCTACTATGAGGAGATGGAAGACCCTTTCAATATCGTTGGGTTGTAAGTCCAACACAACCTCTCCTATGATGCTTTTGATGACCCTTTCTTCAAGAACAAAATGTTATGCCAAGACCATGATTAGTTCTAATGATTGTACTGACACAAGATGTGACATTGCGTTCACCAACCCAGAATGGATCAATGAGGATACTAATGTAGATCTCTTAGTGGGCTTATTGTAGATTCTTAGGAATTATACCAAATTCGTGTGTCCTAGGTCAGTATCCCAGATTTTCAGATGGTCATCATGAAATCTTGATTTCTAGGGAAGGCCTTGAAATTTGAAAACTATAGGTTTGGGTCCTACTCCAAATGTGGATGCCATTTGATCACTTGCATGTTATGAGAAAAAATGTATATCATCTCAATGATTAAAAAAAACTAATCGAGAAGGAAACCATTAAAAGCTTTGAATTTAAATAAACAAAAATGAAATACCCAATTTGGACATTTTTATTCATTTTTTTTTTTTTTTTTTTTTCCTTTTATTATTATTATTAAATTTTATGTTTTCTATTTTTTTTTTTAAATTAGGGTTTATTGAAAAAATGTTGAGGCAAAGCCAGTGGTGTGGTGCGCAATACAAGCAGCATGGCATGAAGAGTTTAGGCGCGCATGGCGCTTCCATACATGATGCGATGCCAAGGGTTTTGGCACGCACGGCGCTACCATTTCATGCACAACACTAAGTGTTTTGGAAAATGCGTTGCTGCCATTTCATGTGCGGCCCCAAGGGTCTCATCATGTATGGTGTTAAATGTTTCATGCATGGTGCCAAGGGTCTCAGTGCACACGGCACTACCATTTCATGCACGGCACCAAGGTTCTTTGCGCGTGCGACATAGCCATTTCATGTGTGGCGCCAAGGGTCTTGGTGTGCGTAGAACTACCATTTCATGTGCAACGCCAAGGGTCTTAGCACACATAGTGCTACCATTTCATGCACGGTGCCAAGGGTCTTGGTGCATGCGATGCTACCATTTCATGCACGGTGCTAAGTTAAGGGTCGCGTAGCACTACCATATCATGCATGGCACCCTTGGGACATGCCTTGTATAATGCATGAGGTGCAAAGAAAATCAAGGATCCTCCAAAGCAATGTGGCAAAAGATAAAGTGATTGAGGGGGGGTAAAGGGGGTTTTATAACCCCCCATAATGAGTGAGGTGCACAGCGCACCCCTGTGCAAGCACACGGGTGCGCGGCGTGCACCTTGCCTGCGCGCACATATGTGACTCAAATTATTATATATATTTTTTTTTTTTTTTTTTTTTTTTTTTTTGTTTTTTAATTTTATACTTTATATATATATATATATTTTTTTTTTTTTTTTTTTTTTTTTCTATTTTTTTGCATATATTTTTTTCGTTTTTTTGACTTTCTAATTTTTTTTTTTTTTTTGTACTTTTTTCCTTTTTTACTCTTAATATCTTATTATTTTTTCTCGACTCTCAAACTGTGAGTTTGGGAGCCTAAAAAAAGTAGGGGGTCCCCATTCCTAGTGAGGAATGGGGTGTGTGTTGTGGGACCACAACAGATAGAAATGAGTGGGCATGATTTCAAGAAGATATAGCATGTAGGATGTGGGAAGATTATAGATCCCAAGAATAATTGAACTTTTATGGGACAATGTGTTTTATTTGATTAAAGTGATTTATGCATATATAGTGATGGATGACTTCCTTTTTCTGAAGTTAGTCCTTGTTGCATTCCAATTAAATTTAAAGAGCATTAACTTTCAATTTCAATAATATTATTAGTTTAAATTGTAATATGTTTATACCTATTGAATATGTTAGCCTCGTTCAATTAGGATGTATTAAAATTGAAATTTAAAATTTATCATCTTCAATTTTAAATGAAATACAGCAAGGAGTACTAAATAATCAAGATTATAAATCCACTATTAATAAGAGAACAGCAACTTTGCTAAAAATCCTATTTTTCTGATGTTAGTCCTTGTTGCATTCCATTTAAATTTAAAGAGCATTAACTTTCAATTTCAATAATATAGTTAGTTTAAATTGTAATATGTTTATACCTATTAAATATGTTAGCCTCATTGCATTAGGATGTATTAAAATTTGAAATTTAAAGTTTATCATCTTCAATTTTAAATGAATTACAACAAGGATTATCAAATGATGAAGATTATAAGCCCACTATTAACAAGAGAACAACGAATTAGCTGAAAATCCTATTTTTCTTATGTTAGTCCTTTTTGCATTCCATTTAAATTTGAAGAGCATTAACTTTCGATTTTAATCATATGATTAGTTTAAATTGTATTATGTTTAAAGCAATTACAACAATATATACTTTGAGAATAGAAATTGTAGAGTATAGCATATACTAAGCTCATGATGAGCATAGATGGAACCATTAGTGTGAGCCAAATGGATTCTCCCATTAGGTTGAGTGAGATTGATGGACCCCTTAGTGTGAGTGACATATCTTCTTCTTCTTCAAAGAAGATAATGTGGACAAAACAAATGGAACACAAGTTTATAGACTTGCTCCTTGAACAAGTTCATCTCGGATGAAAAGGTGAAGGTGGTTTTAAAAGACAAGTGTGGACCACCATAGACAAGACATTCAATGTAGAGATGAACTTGAATCTATCATGGGATAATTTTAAGAATAAGCTAAAAACATGGAAATTAGGATATATTGTAATGAAGGACTGGAGAAATACAAGTGGGTTTTCTTGGAATGAATTAACTCAAACTATGGATGTTGAGGATTCTATGTGGAATGACCTTTTGAAGGTAGGATTAATAATGAAAGACTAAGAACCTAAACTATTTATCTATGCTTACATGTAGAGGAGAGAATTCAAAAATGAAAAAATGTATAAGAGGTCACCCTTCCAATATTTTAGTGAGTTGGATGTAATTTTTGGCAATAACATTCCTGAAGGGTACGTAGCTACAACACCCCTTGATACTGAAGAAGGGCACCCTACGAATGATGCATTCCACCCACTTGATGAAGACGATACCGATTGTAGTACACCTTTTGACAACCAACTGGATTTGGATGAAGAGTTATATCTATTGGTGTAAATATGTATTTACTATTTACACTTGCTTAAGTTTACTTAGGTTAATGCATTATTTTATCATTTTACATTATTTTATTATTTATTTTGTGAGACACTTAGGAGTTTGTGTACCTTTTTGAGTTGTCATGTTGACAACATAGAAGTATGCAACTCTATTTCAGCACATGGTGTCCACAAAATTGGAGTTTGCATCATTCACTGAGTTGTCATGTTGACAACACAGTTATTCACATTTCCTTTTTAGCACATGTTTTCTACAACATAAATTTGTGTTACACCATTGTAGGCTTATCCTCTCATCATCGCACTTACTTTTGTGCTTAATGGAGGATAACCCATATCTAATGGACATGTGCCTGGTTGTATGACTTATCATTTGGCTGATTCTTAGGCATTCTAGCTACATCTCAGAGGCTTTATATATACAAGCACTCCTAGTGTACTTTCATGCATATTGAATTGAATACATCGATATTCTGATCATACTTCTTTCTGGTATACAGTTGTGCTTGTGTTTGAATTCTTAGTTCTTGGGTGAATTTTTCCCTAAGAAAAATTTTTACATGGAATCAGAGCTTGGAGAATTTCTCTTCACATAGCCATTTGAGACATCTTGTTGCTTCAGCACCTTAGCCTGAATCTGGTGTACCGTAGAAATTAGGAGTGTCTAGAGCAAGATTTGACCTCACCATTGCATCTAGAACATGGATTTGATGAAAATCAGCTATAAAGCTATCTACCCTAGGCCAAAGTCAATCGTGACGCAAAAAAATTTGCAAATAGACACTTGAAGGCCTCGATTTGCAATATGGGTATGGTCATTTTGCGGATCTAATTAATTTTTTTTTAGATCTATAATTTAATTAATTCTCTACATTTTTGGATAGCATTTTTTAGAAAAAAAATTAGGCCAGTAGCCTTGTAGAGAAATTTTTTTTGCATAGGTACCAAGTAGTGACACCCTGGCCCTGCGCAAAAAATATTTTGCAGAATATTCTTTTATTACTAGTGGGCTTCCTGTATAATTTTTTGGTGGACCAAACTACATGCTTTCTAGCTGCACAGATTCTCTGATGCACCAGTCTTTTGCCCTTCCACAAATAGCCACACGGCAGTGCAAGCCCCCGCTCCCACAATGATAGTAGGACATGTGTTTTGCTCTAATGCTACCATGCAGACAATTTTTATAGACACCTCAACACACATATGTTGGTGCCACATCCATGCACACCACGATGGATTGATAGTGCACTCTGCCAAGCGGCACACTACAAAACAAGCACTGGACTCCACATCACTGATCGAGGTCAGTCCATGTCAGACATGCCAACCCCTCATTGTCCCTCTAGCTTAGTGACATGTGGATTGTTCATGTTTCACCATGTCATAAAATAGCATAGCATTTTGTACTGCACACATGTAACATCCATACAACACGGTACATCTAGTCAGTTGCCACATCACCCTAAGTGGGCTTTTTTTGTTGATTTCATTGGAAAAAATTTGATGATCATCTGACCATCAAAACCAAGGATTTTATAACTACTATGATGACTATTTGACAGTCAAATTTAAGGTAGCATTTTCTTGCCCAGACCCCTCTTCCGATGCATTTTTTATTTGGCAGCCTAACTTTGTGAGGCCATAACTCGGTCATCTGGACTCCAAATTAGGTGCATTTATCTTTAAAATTGGGTAGAATTTTCTAAAAAATTTAGTGGTGGTGTTCTTTCCTAGTTTTGGTGCAAGCATTTTTCAAAAATTGTATTTTTTGGCAATTATACCTATTCAATCCTACATTTTGCAACTTCAAATGCTCTGTATGGGCACATCTGGTCACTTTTTCAGGTTTTGTTTTTTTTTAAAGTTTTTTATTTTTTGTCTACTTTCTAGATATATAGTTAGATTCTAGGGTTTTGTGGACAAAAATCCCATATTCAGAACTAGGGCTTTTTTTCCATTATATTGCTTTGATTACTTTTCAGAATTGTTGTACATATGAGCTACAGTGCTTAGTTCTAGATTTTGGCATCAAAAGGTAGTTGTAAAAACCAAAATCAGAAGTACACTTTGAACATTTTGACAAGTGGCCTATTGTACATGCACTACATATAAAGTGCCAAAAGCATCTTTTTTGGGGGGGTCTTTTGATTGAGTGAAAAGGGGGGTGTGTACTTTTTCTTGTGTCTCTCTTCTATGCTCTTTTTATTTTCCACATCATGGGTTCACCTAAATGTCCACTTCTAAATTCATGCAATTATTCTACATGGAAAGATATTGTATGAATTAGATTAATGGCAAGAGGTTTAAATCTTTATGTTGATGGTACAATTCCAAAACCCATTGATGCTAACAAACTCATTGATTGGAAAATTATAGAAAATCGAGCTTTAGGAATTATCAAGAGTTCTACACATAGAGATCTTAGTATTTGAGCCAGTTTCATAGAATCCAACTTGCATGGGACAAACTTGAATCATTGTATGGTAAGGTGGATGAGGAAAATGGATTTCAAATTGAGGATGATCTACTTCACTTAGATCCAAAGAACTTTGACACAATTCAAGATTACATCAAAAAATTCAATGATTATAGGTCACTACTTAAATATTGTGGAAATCCCATGAAGGATGACAAGTTGATTCATCACATGCTGAAGAAGCTACCTTCAGAGTATGCCTCCTTTATTTTGGGTTATAATACTCATAGGTTGACCGTGGGAAGTGCTTACCAAAAGCCTACATTTGATGCATTTGCAGAGATGTTGATTGTTGAACAATCTCACTTGATAGATTTGGGACTTCTCATGACATCAAAGACCAAAGAATTGGTGGGTAGTGATGAGAACCAATCAAGTCAAGGAGGGAAAATTTGTAGCAACAACAAAAAGAAGTAGTGGAAGAAAAAATCACAATTTGAGACACAACAAGGCAATTCTTCTTCAAACAAGAAGGGAAGTAATGAAAAGAAGAACAAAAATTTTTGTGCATATTACAAAAAGCCAAATCATGATGAGCATCATTGGAAGACTAAGATAATCGATGAGTTGGAAAACCTACTAAGGAAGAACAAAATTCAAGTGCTAGGTACTTCAAAGGATTCAACTCTAACCTCTTCGAAGGGAAAAGGGAAAGCAGTTATGGCAAACACAAGTTCTTCTTCAGAATGGATACCTTACTCAGATGCCTCCTATCATATGGGTTCTTCAAAGGGTGACTTCTCTTCATTGAAACAATCATAGGTACCACACATCTTCATGGGAGATGATACTAAAATGGAAGTTGTAGGGAAAGGACATGTGGAAAATGAAAATGGGAAATTCAAAGATGTTCTCTATGTTCCAAACCTTAGCTCTAATATCCTCTCATTTTACCAAATCGCTCACCTTGGAGATGGCAATAGGGTTGAGTTCCTTCTAGATTCAGTGATGGTGTGCAGTCTCAAAGATGATTCATTGGTTGTAGTGGGGAAAGTCAATCATGACAAGAGGCTTTATTCCTTCTTTGACTTTGTGTCTAAGTCTACTTCTCAAGCCTTGTTGACTCAACATAATTCATACATCAAACTATGGCATGAGTGGTTTGGTCATCTTGCCTTCCACCATCTTCAGCAACTTTGCTCCAAACACATGGTCAAAGGTCTACCTAACATCAAATTTTCTAAGGGTGAGTTTTCATAATATTTAGTGGATATGCATCTTGAGGAGAAGTGTGATAAAGATAATTCTTCAAGGGTACTAGTTGTTCTTCAGTTGGTTCAGATGGTTTTAGCAGGTCCTTTTGCAGTGACATCAATCAGCCAAGGCCGCTACATCCTTACTTTTGTTGATGACTTTTCCCATTTCACATGGGTCTGCTTCCTTCATCATAAGAATGAAGTGGTTGATAAGCTTCAAGCCTTTAAGACTCATGTTGAACACAAGTCAAGGAAAGCCATCAAGGTTCTATGAATGGACAATGAAAGCAGATATGTGAACAGAAGACTCAAAGACTTTTGCAAACTTTAGGGGATTGATCTTCAGAATCCACTAGCATTCAGCTCGCACAAGATAGATGTTGCAGCTATGAGGATTAAAACTCTTCAATCCATGGCAAGTTGCATGATAAAAACCAAGTCTCTTGATCCTACACTTGAAGTTGAAGCCATTAGTAGTGCTACTCACATACTTAATAGGTCTCCTCATAATGTCTTAGATGGAAAGACACCTTTTGAGGCATGGTGTGACAAAAAACCAATTGTGAGTCACTTCAAAGTCTTCAGTTGTCTAGCATGGGCAAACCTATCTTCCAAGAGATGCAAGACACGAGCACCTAGGCCCTATACTTTCATCAAATATGAAGATGGTGCTAAGACATACAAACTTATGGATCCTGAAACCCATGAGATCTTTGTGGAGAAGGATGTTCACTTTGAGGTAAGTTCAGCCAAATTATTCTCTAATCCTCTCCATACTTCATACATAGTGGAAACTAATGGTGACACCAGCGATAGTGTTTCAACAAATTCAGACATGTGGGGTTCTATCAACAGTTGTAGTGAAAGGTCATGACATTAGTATAGTTCACATGCTTATATTGCCACAGTGAAAGGTCCAACGCAACAAGGTACATGTTGGTGTAAATATGTATTTACTATTTAGACTTACTTATGTTTACTTAGTTTAATGCATTATTTTATTGTTTTGCATTATTTTATTATTTTGCATTATTTTATTATTTAT
Source organism: Cupressus sempervirens (assembly GCA_028749045.1). Classification (NCBI taxonomy): domain Eukaryota; kingdom Viridiplantae; phylum Streptophyta; class Pinopsida; order Cupressales; family Cupressaceae; genus Cupressus; species Cupressus sempervirens. The sequence goes on along the minus strand of CM053791.1, from coordinate 89,899,271 downwards.
TTAGTGAGACACTTAGGAATTTTTGTACCTTTTTGAGTTGTCATGTTGACAACACAAAAGTACGTAACTCTATTTCAGCACATGGTGTCTACAACACCAGAGTTTGCATCATTCATTGAGTTGTCATGTTGACAACACAGTTATTCGCATTTCCTTTAACACACATAAATTTGTGCGTTACACCATTGTAGGCTTATCCTCTCATCATCACACTTACTTCTATGCTTAATGGAGGATAACCCATATTTGGTGGAAATGTGCCTAGTTGCATGACTTATCATGTAGCTGATTCTTAGGAATTCTAGATACATCTCAGAGGCCTTTATATATAGGCACTCCTAGTGTACTTTCATGCATATTGAATTGAATATATCAATATTCTGATCATACTCCTTTCTGTTATACAGTTGTGCTTGTGTTTGAGTTCTTAGTTCTTGGGTGAATTTTTCCCTAAGGAAAATTCTTACAATATCATTCCAATCAATTATGTGCAAGTGGTAGAGGGACTCCTCCACCATAATCATCAAGGAGGGGAAAGAGGAAGAAGACAACTTTTCTTGCATCATTGGATGTGATATGAAAAACTAAGAAGGAACTTAAATATGGCCTTGATAAGCCTCAAATTGTAAAAATGGATAAATCTGAAGAGGATAATGTTTTGAGTGTCACATATACTGCTCTCAAAGTCATCCCTAAATTGAGCCAAGGTATTTTCTTGAAAGCACGCAACACCTTCATTCTTCAACATGAAGGATCCAAAGGGTTCTTGATGGATAAGGCAAAGAGAGTGGATTGGATTAATATGACATTTGGTACAATTTATCTATTTCAGCTAGTGACTACTACTTTTAGTGTTACTTGATTTACTTTAATTGTTACTTTGATCTCATCCATTGACCATTACTTTGGGTGTTACTTCATTTTCTATACATAGTTTATCTCATACATTGATTGTTACATAGTTTAATTGTTCATTTCATTGGCATTATTGGCTTTGATCGATACATAGTTGAGTTGTTAATTTCATTAGCATTGGCATGATTGGCATCTAAAGTAATTCAGGTTTATGAGTTGGCTATGTTTAATGGTATTGCATTGATCTCTCACAACACTAAACTAGAACTCATTATTGGGCACATATTGACTATTTTGCTAAGAAGGCTAGTAACAAACTATTACATAGTTTAGTTGTTCATTTCATTGGCATTGGCATGATTGGCATCTGAAGTAATTCTAGTTTATGAGTTGGCTATGTTTAATGGTATTGCATGGATCTATACATACTTGATTTATCCATAGTTTAGTTGTTCATTTTGATAGCCCTCATTTTCACTATACCTAAAATTTGAAAATCCCTCATGAAAATTCTTGAATTTTTTTGTTTGGTTAGGGTTTGTGTTTCATTTATTTCAAATTTCTAGGAGAAACCCTAACTTGGTTATGTTTCCCTAGCCAAGTGTTGAAAATATTTCCTTAAGGGAATTGTTTTTCTATCCTATGGTCATGTCTTTACCCTTGCCATGAAAAAATCCATTGAAGTCCATGATCATCCTTGCCCTTACGCTAGGTTTTGTTCCAAGAGTGGGAAATCATATGCTCTTGAAATGTTATGATCGTACAATGTTAGGTTTAAGCATCTAGTTGTAAGGTTGAAGTAGCCCTCTCCTGATCTTATGATGTTAAAGTTTTCAGATGGTCACAATAGTAAAGTCTGAGTTCCTTGATCTTATGATATGTTGTGTGTTTGTAACATCATAGAAGTTCAAGTTGAGATGTCTAATCATACAATTTCCTCCTTATCATATTGTCTCAAATGTTGGTAGGAAGTGTTTGAAGTCAAGTCACGATGTTGCGACAAGCTAGCAATCGAGAGATCATAAAAGAAGAAATAAGGACTCTCAATCATACAGAATGGTGTGTTCCATAAGATCGTAGGGGTATTAAATACCAAGGTTAGTTTGAGTTCTAATGATATGACACATAGTGTATCATGCAATTGTGAAGGCAGAAATGGAGGCCCATGACCAAACGAGGATAAGGTGATCATAGGGTAGTAAGGACAAAAGGGTGCAAAGGTATTATGTTTAGTTATGATATTACAATAGAAGGGTGGCTGTGACTTTGTAAATATTTTTCAACAAGGCTATGAAAATACAAAATCCTTATGATTGTAAGATCATAAGAGAAAATTAGAAGTTGTTCAATGGCACGATAAAGGTGACGATTGTAAGATCATAAGGTAAAAGTGATAAGACAATGTGGGTCCAGATGCATTTGCATGTGCTTTAAGACACATGGCATGTTATGTTCTTTGATGCTATGACAAGTTGTAGTTCGTAAGATCTCAAGGACAAGGTTCAAGCCTTATGAAGCTATGAAGCATTCTGATCATAGAGGATTATTGTTAACCATGGTTTGGAGGTTTTGTATGGATAAGGATTTCTCATGTACTTGCATGATTCATGTTGAGTTAAAGATTTCAAGTTGTGAAGGTGCGACTAGCTAACATCTGCCCTTTTGGGCCTCTCTTTCTTTTCAGTTCCAATCTATGTAATTTTGCATGTTCTAGAGTTGTTGATCAGGTGGGTGATTTGTGGTTGGCATTTTCCTAGATTTTGAAGATGCTTAGAGTTTAATAAAAGTGGGGAAATGGCATGTTGCTGCATAGACTTGTGGGACCAGATCTAGTATGTGGGTTGCAAAATGTGTGATGTGTCAAAGAAGTTTCACAAAATAGTGGTATATGATTGGTTGAGGGTGTTGACTATGCCAAAGGTTTCCAATTTTATAACTATCACCAGATCTTAATAGATCAACATCTGGCATATCCTAACATTTTGAAAATGCTCGAGCTTTAGCTAAAATGAGAAAGTGAGAAGCAGACACATGTATTAATAGGCCCAAGGTCAATGATGTTTTTAGAAGTAGTTAAATTTCATAGTCATCGCAAGTTCTCACTAAGTTAAGGACAACCTAAGGTTAAGGTGATGATGTTGTGATTGCCTTCTTGCATGGTCGTAAGGATTAAGGTTGAGCTAAGCTCTTAAGTTGTGAAGTGGTGACCAAGGAAAGATATATGGTTGATCACATGATTGTGGGTCAATTCAATCAAAGATAACATCAAGTTGTGAAGCCACAAAGGTCATCTAGTAGTCAGATAAATGCACATCACATGTTTTCGAGGGTCTAAAATGATGGTGTTTTAAGTTACGAAGATGAAATTAGTTGCATAGCTGTTAAGTTATACCTTTTGCACAAGATCGCATGGAATTAAGGTTGACCCTAGGTTTGAGTAGAGATGATGAAAAATGAAGTAGATCATGTGATCATAGGTGTTAATGGATAACCATGGGTTTAGGCGATGAGAATGTAGTGATCTGCCATATGGCATAATGGGTCTAGGGTGCCTAGTAGAGATAGATAAATCAAAAGCTAAAATATACCATATTCCAAGAAGGATGAAAATTTGACAAAATTGGTGGGGTGAGGTTTCAAATGAGTTATGATATCTGATTGATAAATAAAATGTAAATTCATTCGATATCTCATTCAAAAATGCAATCAACAGTAAGTTGCGATGAAGCGAAAAGGATTAATCAAGTAGTCAAAATTGGTGCAGTCGCAACATCATAGAAAGTTAAAGCTAAACCAAAGATAAAGTTGTGAGCTTGCAAGAATGGTCAAGGTGGTTAGCTTTTAGTGGTTTTTTATCTTTGTGGGTCCAATTAAGTAGTTAAGAGATCAAGTTATGAAATTGCGAGCAATGGAGAAAATGTCAAGTACAAGAGTTTGGCACAACATCGTAGGCATGAAGATGGTTAGGATCCAAACCACAGTGAAGTAGTGAGCAAAGAAAAGGATGTGAGTGCAACATCATAGAACAACTTAGTAGTTAAGGAAAAAAGGTAATGAAGTTGTGAATAGCTGAGAATGGGCTATTTCGCATGGTCATAGTAGTCAGACTAATAAAGGCACAAACAGTTGTGAAGGTACAATGATAGTTACAATGAATACACAACATTGTGGGTTAGTGTGGTCAATGAAGAAAGATTCATGAGAGGTTGAAAAATAGTTAAGATCATGCTTGCGACATGATCACGATCCGAAATGATGCTTAGGGCTAAACTATAGAGAAGGAGTGATTAAGGCTAGTTCGTAGCATCATAGCTTTGCAAGATCACTTGGCATGCCAAATTTCACATTTCAAAGGAGTGTTGATCATAAGAAGAAATATGCATTCATTTGATATCACTCAGTCGAGGAATGGAGTTCCAATCTTACGATAGTTGTAAGATCAAAAAGTAAAGGAAAAGGGCCTGAGATGTTATGATCAGTCATGTAATCAAAAATGTCAGAATGTTGAGTCACAATGTTACAACATTGTTGTAATATTAGGAAGATGGATCATATGTGCTAAGATGATATGAAGTGTATCGCAGAATTGTAGGTGCTTAGTTTCAACGACAAGATATTATGGTTCATCATAGGTTCATGTGATCATATGGTCATGTGATTGTAAGATCATAGGGGCAAGTAATGCTAGGGTAAAATGAAGCTCTGATGTAATGACATTCTCTCTGTCATCAGATTGTAAAGGTAGAGTTGGAGATCTGTGACTATATGAGGATGAGACAATCGTAAGATTATAAGATGAGGTGAAGTTGGCATGTTACAATGTTGAGATGCCACGACAATGCCTTGATCATGTAGTCAAGAGATGGAAATAATAAGGTTATGATGACATGCCTTCAGTGTGATATCATAAAGGTGAAAATTCAAGCTCTCAAGGCTATGGCAAAGAAAGATAGCCACTATTGTGTGGTAACATGTCATGTAATAGCTCAGATGACTCCTAATGCTACAAAGTTAGTTCAATGACTATGTCATATGGTCGTAAGAAATGGAAAATGGATCCATGATGTTTTGCCAAATTTGTTTTGTTACATCATAAGGAATAAAAGGATAATTGTTGAAGCTATGACAAGGCATAGTTGGCCATGATTATAAGATCGTCAGATGAAGGAAAATAGGGTAAGATGTTATGCCAAGGATAGTACAAGCATTGATCATATGAGGTCTTGGAGAAAGATAAGATGGTGTGATAAAGGGTTTATCGTAGGATCATAAACCCTAGCTTGACCTAAATAGGGTTGACTTTATCTTCCTCAGATGGAATAACGAAAAAAGGCCCTCAACAAATGATTTTCAAGAAAGGTGCCAAGTATGCAAAGTTGAATAAATTGTTGACCCTTCTTCTAAGCTGGCAGAAATATTATAGGTACAAGTCAGCACTGAACAACCAGGAAAAATGAGCATTGATGCTCAAGCTTTGTGACATGATGGGGATCCAATCTTCAGCTGGTGTGCACCAATAGAAAATTTAGATCAAATCTGATATGTTGGGTAGGCCATCAAGAAAAAGTATGTGTCCTAATATCTAATTGGAGAAATGAGGACCCTCATAGCAGAGGCAGTTAAATTTTTTTACTATCAAGGAAACCAAGGACGAGCAGAATTGAATGTAAAACTCTTGTAGTAGATATTGTTATACCAATATTGTGGATGATATCTTGATTTTGATACAAAGGGTGTTAAATGCAATAAAACCTTGTGATCTTTGTGTGGTTTTCTCTTTCAGTTAGATTTTGATAGGTTCCCTCCCATCTTTAGCTTGTTGTAATCCTTTATAAGGATTTCTAGGATGTAGGGTCAGAACTCTATAGGATTTTCTAGTCTATGTAATTTTTACAGTCTATCCAAGTTTGTTAATTGTATGAATGCATTCAGTCTTGTAAACTTGAAGATATACTAAATATAAATGGTGTGGTTATCAATTTCTGAGTTATACCTTGAGTCCATATCAGTATTGTATTTATTTTCAAAGGAAGCTAATACAAAAGGAAAGTCTACATATCTATGTTTCTGAGGTTTGTCTCCTTTCTGGTGTATTTGTGATCTTGAGATTGAAATGAATAATTTTCTTTCAATTTAATACAATTTGGATAAATTTTATATCTCTTATTGATTTCTTTGATTCAAAGAATTAAGTAATTTATTTTAGTAAGTGATAAGGTTTGGATATATCGAAAGGATATGATAAGAATGAAGTTCATATTTTACTATTGACATTTTAATTGCAAGTCAGTTAAATAGGTCTAAGGTTATTTTTTGATATAACAATGGATAAGGCATTGATAAATTGATTTTAGTTGCAATTTGATGGTTCTTATAGTTGTGAAATACATATATCAATCAAAAATCAAATTTCCATTTTATGTACTAGAGAACAGAAGAGTTAGTCAACCCTTGTTTGTAATAGCCTTCCTTTGGTTATAATTATCTATTTTAATAAGAAAGTTCATTAAGAATCCAAGAAGAATTTCTAACCATTATCTACTATAAGGGATAAGTTTGAAAGAAGTATAAATGAGCAAGTGTGTGAAGAGAAAATCCAATAACCCATTACATTCATATCCCTGAGGTGCAGTCACCTTGGCCTTGCGGAGCCTAAAGTGTAGAAAGTCTAGTGTACTCTGTTGAAGTTCATTTAGAGTTGAGATTAATCGTATTGAGTATAGGACCTAGCTAATCCTTGAGCTTTTTTTAATCTTGTGCACCCTAATATTGGGTTTAGAGTACCTTGTAGTCCAAAAAACACCAACACATTTCATTGGTATTGACATAATTGGCATTTGGAGTAATTCCAATTTTTGAGTTGGCTCTTTTTAATGGTATTGCATTGGTCTCTCATAGCACTAAACTAGAACTCATTACTGAGGACATATTGACTATTTTTCTAAGCATATTGATAACAAATTATTACATAGTTTAGCTGTTCAATTCATTAGCATTGGCATGATTGGCATCTAAAGTAATTATAGTTTATGAGTTGGCTATGTTTAATGGTATTGCATGGATCTATACATATTTGATCTATCCATAGTTTAGTTGTTCATTTCATTGGCATGATTGGCATTAATCAATACATAGTTTAGTTGTTCATTTCATTGGCATTGGCATGATTGGCATCTAAATTAATTTTAGTTTATATGTTGGATTTTTTTAATGGTATTGCATTGATCTCTTACAGCACTAAACTAGAATTCATTATTGAGCACATATTGACTATTTTTCTCAGTAGACTGGCAACAAATTATTACATAGTTTAGTTGTTCATTTCATTGGTATTGGCACGATTGGCATCTGAAGTAATTCTACTTTATGATTTGCCTCTATTTAATGATATTGCATGAATCTATACATATTTAATTTATACATAGTTTATGACCTCATAAACTATTGATATAGTTGTACATTTCATTTCTATTGGTATAGATTATTAGAGCTTTAACTATGATATATATAGGCAATCAAAGGTAATGACATGAAAGCATTGATCTATACATATTTTATGACATCATAAACTATTATGTGTAGATGAACTATGTATAGATCAAAGCCAAGATTGGTATGGATCTATACATGTTGTTGAAAACAATTATTCAATTGTATATTGTCATTGATGTTACATAAATGTTACATTCTATCATAGCACTGCTAGTGGTAATCGAGCTAGGTTGGTCATTGAAGGGTTCTTGTGTAAACCAAGTCAGGTTAATTACCAAAGGGTTTCAATGTAAACCGAGTCAAGTCAAATACCAAGGAACTCAATTGTAAGCGAGTGCCAAGTTTCAATGTCAACCAACCTGCAACAAAACAGTTTTGTTTATTTTTATTTTTATGCAAGCTAACTAAGTGGATGTTAATTTTTTATTAGTAAGGGTATTCAAGCTGACTTGGCATTGGGTTTTTGTAATGTCCCTTTACTGATTTTTTTATGATATTTCTAGCCTCAAATCAGAACTTTAAAATCAAACAACCAATATTACAAAGATCTGCCAATTTCCCAATAAAACCCAAATCGGGTATGTCCAAATTAGTGCCAAAAACTTCACAACTTCACAAATTATTAATAAATCTGAAAATGGACATTTTTATATAAATTTCAGCAGCATAACAGCCTACAAAATGACATTTCTAGATTTGTATAGCCTTTACACAGCAGCTCACAAATGTAGGGCAATACTATGCTCAATCGGGCTCCCGAAATTAACACAAAAATGCCCAGAAACACCACAAAACACTCATAAACTATCTCAGAAGTTTAATCACAACCCAATACATATATTCAGCTCTATTTTAACATCATAAAGTCTGAAATACAGTAGCAAACCAAACTGATATGAAACACTCAACTGAAAACCCAAACTCAAACCAAAAACAACCCCGAAAACACCCAAATCGGCACTATTCAGCACAAAGGAAAACTCTGTATGAGCATGCACATGGAATGGCTTCAAACTCCCGTCCTTAGCCTTCCTAGAAACCTGCAAACTCCCGTTCTTGGGTCTCCTTCTCCACAGGTTTGGCAGCCTCTGAAGAACAACAAGAAAATTAGCAAGAATCAAGATGTAGAATGAGCCCAAAATGCCTCCAAACTCCTTTTAAAGAGGGCATAACCCTAACTCACGTCCAAGAGGGGTTAATAAAATATAATTTAATAATAAATTTTATTTATTATTCCATTGGTTTCCAAAGATTAGCCTCTTTTTCTGAAATTTCACCTTTTTGGAGCCTGCCTGCCTTAACAAAGTTTTTTTTTTTTAAATTATTTGAATAGGGGACATGACAGTTTCATATATATATATATATATATATATATATATATATATATATATATATATATATATATATGAAAGGTCAAGTTGTGGAAGAAAATAAGATACAAATAAAGAAGGATATCTGATTAAGGGCAGAACATCTAAGGAACTACAAAGAATATTCTAATCATGAAGGCTCCAAAGGATAATCTAGAATAGTGATCTAAATCTAAAAATCAGTTGCTTCATTAATCAGGTCAATCATTTTTACTCTCTAACAATTGTAGCAATGGAGAAATCTCTTAACATAGTTGACTTAACAATCATTTTGTTAATCCTCTAACAAGGTGGCATTTCTAGATTGAAGTGTCTTAAAGACCTCTAAAAAGGCCACTCCTAATAGGGTGATTCAAATCCTTTAACAAGGTCACACCTAAAAACATGTTTTGTAATCTTTAATGAGGTTGGCTCCTAATAGGGCTCACTTCGGAAGAGTGAAAAGTTGTAACTAGTTGCATTGGTAGTTTTCTCAAATTGGGTTTCCACATTAAATCTTGGTGTCCCGTGTGTTCATGTTATGTTCTTATTGCTTTATCTTTCTGCAACTAAGTTACTAAAGGTTAACACACATTAATATCTCAAGATTGCTTTGTTAACTAAGTTACAGTGAGTATCTAGTTCTAACCGAGTTGTGCAAGGATTTGAGTTAATAAGAAGTGTGTATTGACATCTAAGGGATTTGAAATTATTTTAGTGATAACTGATTCACCCCTCCACTTTCAATTACTCCTCTTATATTTCAAAAAATTGGTATTGGAGTTGTTGATGCTTGCAGAAAAGGTTTCAAGGACCTAAGACAAATATCAAGATGTCTTACAAAAGAGAGATTCCTAAGTTGAGCAGAGAAAACTTCAAAGCATGGAAGGAGCTCAAGAAGCTACATTTGGGAACCATTGGAGATATAGGCCTACACTTCTTGGAGAACCGTAATGTGGCACCTCTTAATCCTTTGAATGTGGATCAAATGGTAGATAAAAAGAATCACAACACAATGATTATTAACATTTCTACCTCTCTCAACTATTTTGAATTTGATGAAGTCAAAGACTATCCAACTACCTTTGATATGTGAAAAAAACTAGAAAATATCTATGGAGGAGATGACAATGTGAAAAGAACCAAAGCAGAAAGTCTAAGAGGCCAATTTGATCAAATGTGAATGAGATAAGATGAAAACATTTCTAAATAAAGTGAAAGAATCAAAGAAAGTGTGAGTGCAATTAGAGCTACAGGAGGAATAATAGATGATGTGACAGTATTCAGCAAGGTATTAAGAACTCTTCTTCCTATTTATGCAATTAGAGTTCCATCTATTCAAAAGATGAGATGTGATCCCAAAAATGATATAGTTTTGGATGCACTAGTGGGAAGGTTAACATCTTTTGAGTTGGATAACTTTGATAACTATCTTTTTGGATCTTGCAACATAGAATCAACATTCAAAGCAAAACTAACTCTTGGTAAAAAGGGAGGAAACTTAAAAGGCAAACATTCTGATAGTGAAGAAGAAGAATAAGATGATGATTTTGAAGCTATTGAATCCCTACTTGCAAGAAGGTTACCAAAAGGCAAAGGTAAATATAATGAAAAAAATTCTATTAATTTTTTTCTCTTGTGAATAAGTTGGTCACATTGTTGCAAGGTGTCCAAACAGAGATAACAAAGATGACAGAAAATTTAGCAAGTTCAAAGGAAAGAAAGATTTCAAAAGCTACAAAGACTACAAAGATAAAGATAATAAATCTTGCTATATTGCTAAAGACTCTAACAATGATGATGAAGATGAAATGGTATATATTGCTATTAAATATGAGTTAGATAATGAGGATAATAAAAAGATGACACTTATTTCTCACGTTAGCAAAAATGACACATGGATAATAGATAGTGGTTGTTCTCATCACAAAATTGATGATAAAACTAAGTTTGAACACTTGGAGCACTATGATGTGGAAGTGTTAAATTTGGAAATAATGAACCATGTTATGTGAAGATAAAAGGATGCATTGCATTGACTGATGAACTCAAATGTGATAATGCTTACTAGGTTGAAGGACTGAGACACAATCTTCTAAGTGTGGCACAGCTGAACAACATTGGATACAAGGTAGAATTCATGAATGGGAAGGCCAAACTGCTAGATGGTAAAGGAATCCTAGTTGGAACTAGCAATGTGACAAAAGGTAGTCTATTCTATATAGATCACACTAAAATTTCATGGTTTTTGGCAAAAGTAGAGGAAAGTTGGCTATGGCATAAAAGAATGTGTTATGTAAACTTTGATAATCTGGTTACTATAAGCAAGAATAGAAGAGTAAGAGGTATTCCAAATCTGAAGAAACCTAAAATGGTCATATACAAATAGTGTAATATTGGAAAGATGAGTAAAAGTAGCTTCAAAAGTCAGAATTACAATACTAAAGAAGTCTTAGAACTAGTTCATACAGATCTTTGTGGACCAATAGGCATAGAAAGATATGGTGGAGATAAATATTTCATTTTTTTTATTGATGATTATTTTAGGATGATGACAATAATGTTCTTAAAAGATAAATCTAAAGCTTTTTAAAAGTTCAAGTGGTATTTGGCTAGAGTTGAAAAAGAAATAGGAATGAATTTAAAATTTCTAAGGTCAAACAAAGAAGGAGAATTCATCTCTAATAAATTTAATTAATTTTCCAATGAAAGAGGAATCAAAAGATAGGTATATGTACCTAGTACACCTCAACAGAATGGCATAGAAGAAAGAAGAAATAGATCCATCATGGATTGTACAAGAACACTGATGATAAAGAAAAATGTTGCATCCAAATACTATAAGGAAGCAATCAGCACAATAGTTCATAGCTTGAACTGAGTTTAACTGAAGAAAGGTACAAATCAAACACCTTATGAATTATGGTATAGAGATAAAACTAATGTCTATTATTTCAAAATATTTGGAAGCAAATGTTATATCTTAAAAGAGGCAAGGAAGAAAATGTTATATCCTAAAAGATACAAGGAAGCAAAAGTTTGATGTAAAAAGTGATGAAGGCATATTCCTAGGGTACTCCAACAAGATCAAAGCATATAAATATTTGAATCTTTCTACTCAAAAGGTTATAGAAAGTGTACATCTAGAAATTGATGAGTTTGCATAAACAAGTGAAGAACAAAGTAGTGAGGAACCTGAAGACTATAGAAATTTTGTCTACTTTGAGCCTGATACATTACCAAAGGTAAAAGAAAATGTGATTGGAAGATAGCAGATAACATCTCTCCACCATTCAACACCACACATGTCACCTATGTCTAGAGTGCAACCCAAGTTGTAACCGAATAAAACCAAGCAACAGTCAATACAAACTGAATTGTAGCTAGTAGAGAAGGAATCTAAGTCACAATCAAAAGAAACTGAGTCTCAGATAGTGGGACTTGCATGGTGAACCAAGTGAAATAAGTCTAGAATCTAGAAGTAAGGAACCTTTACTTTCTAGATATGTCAGAAGGCATCATACACTTGAAAAAATAATTGGAGATTAGACAAAAGGTGTAATGATAAGGAATAAACTAAAAGGTACATGTTTGCTTACTGAATTTGAACCTAGAACTGTAAAGATGCTATGAATAATGAAAGTTTGATAGAGGCAATGAATGAACTGGAATCTTGTTCCTAGACCCAAGGACAAAAATACAATTGGTACAAAGTGGGTGTTTAGAAACAAATTGAATGAAAATGGTGAAGTATCAAGGAATAAGGCAAGGTTAGTGTGTAAAGGATATCCTCAAGAAGAAGGTATAGACTATGAAGAAATATTTTCTCCTATTGCTAGACTTGAAGGGATCATAACACTTCTTGCATATGTTTCATTTAAAGGATTCAAAGTGTATCAAATGGATGTAAGATCGGCTTTCTTGAATGGAATTCTAGAGGAAGAAGTTTACATTGATCAGCCTGAAGGCTTCATTGATCCAAATAAAAGAGACATGGTCTATAAGTTACAAAATGATTTGTATAGTTTGAAACAAGCTCCTAGAGCATGGTATGAAAGGCTACATGGGTACCTGGTAAAGATTAGATTTTAGAGAATCAATGATAATAGTAGGCTACATATTAAAGGACCACAAAATAATATATTGTTAACAGAAATATTTGTGGATGATATACTATTTATGGATCATGATAACTTATGTAAATCATTCTCTAAAGAAATGAGAAAATAATTTGAAATGTTAATGTTTGGAGAGATAAAATTATTTGTTGGTTTACAAATTCATCAAATGAAGGATGGCATTTATCTCACTCAGTCAAAATATATAAAGGAGATATTGAGGACCTTTGGAATGGAAGATTCCAAACCAGTTGGAACACCTATGTGTATTGGACACAAATTGTCTAAGGATGATGATTCAAAAGAAGTAAACCAGACTACCTACAAGTCTATGATTGGGAAACTTCAATATGTTGTTCACACAAGATCTGATATTGCATTAGTAGTTGGTATAGTTGCAACGTTTTCTACAAATCCCAAATAAAATCATATAATGGTAGTCAAAAGAATTATGAGATATCTAAAAGGCACTCAAGATTGTGGTCTATGATATAGGAAAAGAGGAAATCTTGATATGAAAGTCTTTATTGATGTAGATGGAGTTGGAAGCGTTGTTGACAAAAAAAGCACCAGTGGGGGAGCATTATTTCTTGGAAAGAGGCTAATACCATGGACCATGAAGAAGCAAAATTGTATCTATCAGTCTATAGCAGAGGCAGAATATGTCATTGCAGCAACTATTGTCAGGAATAAAGGAATAAATAAAGGACCCAATGGTTATCTACTGTGATAACACAAGTGCAATCAACATATCAAAAAATCCATTGATGCACTCTAAGACAAAGCATATTGCAATCAAGTATCATTTTCTAAGAGAATTAGTTCAAGATAAAGAGGTTAGATTGGAATATGTGAACACAAAGGAGAAAGTTGCTTATATATTTACCAAACCATTACCTAAGGAAGCATTTTTGTATCTCATAGGGAAGCTAGGGGTCTTTCCCATATCTGATGCTCACTAGAGTACAGATTAGTGATGCATCAACCTAACTACATTGAAATTCTATCAAGTTGATGCAAAGAAGTCAGAGCTCATTGCAAATGAATCAGTATATCATGTACATTATAAATTCATTGTATAAATTATTTTCCATTTGATGTCAAAGAGGGAGGGATTGAATATGCCATGTTCATATCAAAAGAATTTAGGGAGATTGATTTCATGAATCGGAGGAAGAACCTTGTATATCAACAAGAGGGAGAACTTGATCAAATGGAGTCTGAAGATAAGATGTTATAGGGAGAATCTCATAGGGAGTTCTCATGGATGAAGAATCAAATTGAAACTAAGGATATTATAAAATATTGCTCTAAGTTTCTTTTGCTTATGACATGTGTTTCCATCAATACCAAAGAGGGAGATTGTTGATAATAATTACTCAATTGTATATTGTCATTGATGCTACACAAATGTTACATTCTATCATAGCATTCCTAGTAGTGACTGAGCTAGGTCGATCATTAAAGGATTCATGTGTAAACCAAGTTAGGTTAGTTACAAAAGGGGTTTAGTGTAAATCAAGCTAGGTCGATTACCAAGGAACTTTGTGGTAATCGAGTGCCCCAGTTTCAGTGTCAGTCATCCTGCAACATAATAGTTTTGTTTATTATTTTGTTGATGCAAGTTGAATTAGTGGATGTTAATTATTTATTTGTAAGGGTATTCAATCCAACTTAACATTGGGTTTTGAAATATGAAGTTGTGGAAGAAGATAAGATGTGAATAAAGAAAAATATCTGATTAAGGGAAGAACATCCAAGGAGTTGCAAAGAATATTATGATTAGGAAGGATCCAGAGGATAAGCTAGAATAATAATCTAAATCTACTAATCAGTTGCATCATTAATCAGCTCAATCATTGTTACTCTCTAACAATTGTAGTAGTGAAGAAATATCTTAATAGAGTTGACTTAATAGACATTTTGTAAATCCTCTAACAAGGTGTCATTTCTAGATTGAAGTGTCCTAAAGATATCTAACAAGGCCACTCCTAACAAGATGATTCAAATCCTTTAACTAATAGTGTGTTTTGTAACTTTTAAAGGGGTTGGCTCCTAATAGGGCTCACTTCAAAAGAGTGAAAATTCATAACTAGTTGCATTGGTGGTTTTTCCAAATTGGGTTTCCACGTTAAATCTTGGTGCCTTATGTGTTCATGTTATTTTCTTCTTGCTTTATCTTTTCGCAACTAAGTTACTAAAGGTTAACACACAATCAAGGTATTTTTTAGTGGCTAATATTCGTAAATTGGCTAATTTAGAATTTTTTGGCTAGTAATTTGGCTAATAATTTAAGATTTGATACAACTTAAATCACCATAGTTTTATAAAATTTAGTTCTAGAATATTTAAAATCGCTCAATAATTTATTTTATTGAAAATTTTTAATTCAAATATTTACCACAATATTTGTTACAAGATTAGATTTGAGTCACTAAAATATAATATAGTAGTGGAGAAATTAAATTGAACTGACCAATAATTATCATAATTATTAGTTACTTTAGGGATATATCACCAATATTTAGTCTTTACTATTGATTTATAGTATATGTAACAATCCTCATAATATTCCACAAGGTTAAAAAATGTTCAATTTTGATTTGTAATATTCCATGGTATTAAGGAATTTCCTATTATTATTGAGATTCATCAATATTTAATAGAAAAAATTATGATTCAAAAATAATCGTCAATATTAATCATATTTAGAATGAAAAATTGAGAGATTCGCCAATAGAAATAAATATTTTTTTTCAAAATAATGAAAGATTCGCCAATATTTTATATCTTTTTTGGAGACGGCTTTCTTAAAGTTTACCCTGTACACATTAATATCTCAACATTGCTTTGTTAACTGAGTCAGAGTGAATATCTAGTTCTAACTGAGTTGTGCAAGGAATTGAGTTAATAAGAAGTTTGTATTGACATCTAAGGGATTTGGAATTGTTTTAGTGGTAACTAATTAAACCTTCCCCTCTCAGTTACTCCTCTTATATTACCAACACATACTTGATCTATACATAGTTTATGACCTCGTAAATGTTTGGTATAGTTGTTCATTTCATTGTTAATTAAAGCTATAGTTGAACTATACTTACATGGAATACACCAAGGAGTGGTAAATGATGAATTCTCAATTGTAGAACTTGAGAGAATATTCTGATAGAAGTGTGTTTTGGTAGATGATTGTACAGTTCATGATTTTGTCCCATGTTATATCTATAGTCTCAATTTTCTTGGATATGTTTTTATTTCTTGTATTTTTGTCCCTATTTGATTTCCTACGTATGTTCTTGCTGATAGGATTATCAAAATTATTGAGAAATATTGTTTTTTGTGTTTTTTTGGTAGATGATTGTACACTTCATGATTATGTCCCATGTTTTATGTATATTCCTAATTAGCTTGAATTTTTTTTATTTCTTTTCTTTTTGTCCCTATTTGATTTCCTATGTATGTGCTTCCCGACAAGATTATCAGTGGTATTGACAAAGTGTCGTTCTTTTGTGTTTTTCTGATTGATCATGATTTGTTGATATTGCGAGACTACACATGCTAATAAAAAAATGAGCTATCTGATTATTTTTTATTGTTCATGTTTGTAAACAGTTAATAGTTTTGATGCTACTCCTTGGTGTATTCCATTCAAAAATAAGCAGGTTTTACTTTTTTGATTATGTTTAGTTTGTATATGTAGGATTGACCATCTAACAATATAGATAGTAATGGGAAGATTGAGAAGCATATGAGAGGGTTTCTCACCAAATGTGGAGCATAAGGGCGTAGATCGTTAATTTTCCTATGTTTTCGTAATTAATGATGTGTTTTCACACCACCATTCAGATCATGGATATTGTTCTTCCCCATCAATTCATTGATATTGTTTTTCCATATTCTATCTCATGCTACATATGTTACATTAAATTATTAATTACATTCATAATTTGAACAAATTTGGAACACTTGTGCTTTGTACTTTGCTAGAAAATAGTCATGATATTATTTGAATGTTGGTATCTATTTATAATACTTGTGTTTCATAATAAAATAAGATCAAAAAAAACCTACATCAAATTCCAACTCCAATTTGAAAATGAACAACCAAATGCAAGAAAATGATATTTCCAATCATATTTCATTCCAATTCTAATTTTTAAATTGGTAACCAAACACAGAATATGGATTGTATATTCATCTTCCTTGTCAACCAAATGGTCCAACTATCTTTCCAAAACACAAAACCCATTTTTCAAAAACCTTGTTATGAGATAATAAGGTTTTTAGCAAAATTCATCTTCCCCAACCAAACAAGGCCTCGTGGAATATGATTGAACCCAAAACTCATCTCTTACATATGGTGAAGGTAATATTTTCTAAGAAATGTTTTGCACAGTGTGTAGTGAATAAAATTAAGTATAAAAGCACTAAAAGATCAAAAAGATGCAAAGTTCTAAGGGAACAAAGATCCAAGTGTATAATGGTTGGACAGTAAGATAGTTGAAGATCAAATTTTCAAGAAAATTCTTAGGAAAATGGAAAATTGAAAACTTTAAACACAAAGTGACAAGTTTGTGAGCCACAGTGCACAAAGAGAAAAGGGCCTAAGTAGACATGAAGTTAAAATCATAACTTATGTCATTCAAGAGATTGCATAGAAAATTAGAGAACATTACAGAAGTAATGTGAGATTTGGCAAAGATTATCTTGGGTAAATTTTATAGATGAAATAATCACTAGTTCCCTCTTAGCTTCATCTTATGGGGATCTCCTAATGACAATTCTAAAAGCTTTTTTTTTAATATGACAAGGCAAAAACATTCATTAGAATTGGTGATTGTTATAGTTTGTTATGAGATAATGGGGATGATAATGAATTTCATTCTTGTAATACCCCTCATTTTTTATCATTATAGATTTAGTTGTTAAATTTCTATATGACTCTTCTATAGATGTGTTATTCTTTAATTGATATATGAAATGCAATACTTTGATATGTTGAGTAATTGATTATGGCATGTTGTAAAAATTTCCAACTTGCAATGAAGATGTTTTAATTACTCTTAGTTAATTAATGAAATTAATTTTATGATGATGTTATATGGTGTGTTTTAGAAAGATTTTTACTATGTCTTCATGATGATGTGATATTCATGTTAAAATATGATGTTTTTGATTAAGTAAAATAGGTTTTAATAGATGCCTAAAACCCATCAGTTTATTAAAAGAAATAGACATTAAGTCTTGAACCATAAGAAACAATAGGCCAAGAAGACTAGGAGAGCCTAACAAAAAGAAACAACCTCTAAAAGAGCAGGTGAGCAATAGGTTTTGAAAGGACCCAAAACCTCATTCAAAATAGACTATCAGAATTTTCATTTTGGTCTTGTCTAATGAGAACATAAACACATATCAAACGAAGGAGAGGAGGACTTGACTTTTTTTTCCCTTTTACTAATGTCCATCCATCCTCCACCTTACCAGTAACCTTCTTCCAATTAGAGAAATCAGCCCCACAATCACCCCCCAACACCCTTGCAGTAAGAGATAAAATAGTTGAAGCAACACCAACAACTATGTTCTAAATAGTAGCAGAAAAAAGGGACAGCAACACCAATCTAAGATAGAGCCACCAAAGGGACAGCATTCGAGTCAATAGTTTCAACAGTAGAAGAAGGGACATCAGCATCATTTTGAGTCATCGTCATAGGGAAAGAAATTGAGTCAACAGAGACAACAACAAAATCCCCCACCAAAGAAAGATCATTCTGAGAAGAGTTGTCCAACCCATCCACAACTGTGTATACTTTCTAAACTGTTAAAATATGATGTTATTTATATTTAGGATTTACTATTGGTACTTACCTCATACTTGCATGTGTATGGTGTGTATGTCTATTTTACTTTTATGTCTAATGTGTCTAATATGGTTAAGGGAGGGAACCATAATCACCTGCTAATCAAGATCTACACGGTGTACCACTCCATGTCATTGTTTGTTTAGTGTAAATATGTGTATATGTGTATATGTGTGTGTGTGTGTGTATACACATGTACATGCTCATCTTTTATGCAAGATGCAAGTACTGAACATCGACTTCCCTGAATTGTTAGGATTAGTCTGCCCTATCTCAATAACTCAATGGTACGAATATGAAGATAATGTTCAGGTCCAATCCTAGTCATAGCCTAATTACTTGTCCTGAGAAGGAGAACATGTATCTAACTTTTCGCCCTTTTCAAACCCATAAGTTTATCTTTGTCTATATTGTCTAATTTTGAGTTTTGGTCAATTTGGTAATGTTGCTTTTATATGGATTTGGCAATTTGATTTATTTGGTAAATAATTTAATTATAATATTTTAATTAATCATATAATATTGAGAATTATTAAATATTATTTGATTAAAAAGAAAACATGAAAATATGAAAAATATTTAATTAATTAAAAACTAATTAAATATGTGCTTAAATTTAAAAGACTTAATTTGGAAGTCTAATTCAGATTAAAGAGAAAATAAAATATAATGATATTTAATAAATCAAATATGTGCTTCAGTTTAAAAGTTTAATTTATGAAGTTGGATTAAAAAAAGAATTAAAAGATTCAATATTGTTTTATTATAATTATTTAATTAATAATAATTAAATTAGAATTACATTTAAACAATGAGCTTTAATTATTATTAACTTAAATAATAAAGTCTACTTTAAATAGTGCTTGCACTAACTAATAAAGTAGAGAAAAAGGAAAATAAAAAAATAATTTAATTAAAAAGTTATTTAAGTGTGTATGAAAGGATCAAATAATTAAAGTAATTATTATTTATGGATTTTAGTAATTAGAGATTAGAAACCCTAGTTAGGGTTGTTATTCTTTATTAGAGAGTTTGTAGTTCATTTGAGGGACACAGGTTTTGAGGAGAAAAATTGGAATTAGAGCAAAAGAATTGTTGAAAGTTTTGGAGGGTTTGGATTTGCATGCATTCTCATATTATCTCAGATTTTAGCTGTTGTTTTGAGGTAGGGTTTAAAAACTCATTGTAGAACTTTATTAAATGATGTGTCTACTTTGTGTCTTCTTGGGTGTTTGCATAATGCTTATTAATTTATTGTATTAAATTTTGGATAAAGAATTTTGTTGTAGATTTTAAAAAAGAAAACTTATTGATCAAGAAAGCTTGAATGAGAAAAATTGTTAAAAATCTAGAAAAATATTATGATTATATTCTTTTAAAACCTTTTCTAATATAGAGAAAATTCAATTATAGAAAATTGGAAGAAAACAACAAATTGAATAGCTAGGGTTTCAACTTTAAATTTGTTATTAGAACCATGGATTATCATGAATTTTCTAAATAAATAAATAAATATTTTCCTTATATCTAAAATAATTTGATTGCAAAATTTATTGGAAAAGAAAAAGATTAATTGAGAGGAAAACATGTTGTAACTAAACTTATACATGCATGTGAAAAAAAATATACTAAAGATAGAAAACTAAGTATATTATGCTTGCATGATTTGAGATATTAAATGCATGAAAATACTAATTTTATGTTTATTTTATTTTATAAAAGTATTAAAAAAAAATTAGATTTTTTTTTTTGAATTGAAAGTAATTATTAATTTCGAAAAAAAAATTTAAAATATATTAATTTATTTTAAAATTAAATAAATAAATACTATTTTTTTCTTATAAGTGAATTTTTAATATCAATTAATTTTAAAACTCTTAGTGGGATATAACTTATTATATATTTATTGATGCAAGTGAAGTTACAAATTAATTAATATATAATTGTGATTTTGTTACATTTAATTAAGAGAAGTTATAGTGAAGTTCACTATATAATCATCTAGTTATGAATATTTAATATTATGGGAGAAATTATAGATAGCTTAATTAAAATTATAATTTCAAGTTTGAGTTTTCTCTAGTTGCATTATGAACTAAAGGAAAAGTAAATATAAATATTGGACTTAAATAGAAGTCAAAATGAAATTGATATTAATATTTAATCTAATAATATACATTTATGTTATTAATTAAATTGTATTTAAATTAATAACATGATTATATTGCATAATATTTTATATGCACAAAGAGATTTGACATTTAAATACTTATTGATTTAAATAAGTGTATTAGCATAACAATTTTGTTAGTGTAAATAATTAATTATTATTACACTTTATTTAAGTTTACTTAAGATAATGCATTTTTATATTAGTTGTCATGTAGACACATAGGAATATGCATAGTCATATGAGTTGTCTTGTTCACAACACGGGAGTTAGCAACTTATTAGAGCACATGGTATCTACAACATCTCTTTATGAGATACACCTATGTAAACTTATCCTCTCATCATCGCACAAACTCCTGTGCTCAATGGTGGATAATCCACTCTTGGTGGACATGTGCTTAGTTGTGATGTTTATCTTTTTATTGACTCCTAGTCATTCTAGTTGCCTTTATATACAAGGCACCTCTATGATGTATTCATCCAATTATCCAATCATCTGATATCAAATCATCAGATATCCATTATCTTTTGATCATTATTGAGATTCTCATTTGATCATTATTGAGATTCTTATTTGATCATCATTAGTCTGTCTCATGCTATCTATTGAGCTTCTTGATCTTAGTGTTGAATTATTGCCTTAGGCAAATTCTTACATGGTAAGGCACTTCTACTGTGTATTCATCTCATATCCAATTATCTGATATCCAATCATCTGATATCCATTATCATTTTGATCATTATTGAGATTCTCATTTGATCATCATTAGTCTCTCTTGTGCTATCTATTGAGCTTCTTGATCTTGATGTTGAATTATTGCCTTAGGCAAATTCTTACATGGTATCAAAGCTATACCAAATTCTTACATGGTATCAGAGTTATACCAAAATCTTACAAATTCATATTAACATTCATTCTTACTTTATTTCTAAACACATCATTATGACTCAAACTAAAAAAGAGAAACTAATGGAATTAAATCATATAGGTGAAAACTATGTGTTTGCTCATATATTTTTTATAGTATTGTGACGTTTATGTTCATGATGGTTTTCTTTGTGGGTTGTTTAGTTGGCTAGATTAGGATGTGCACCAAAGGTTTTTTATGGTTCAAAATGAGATTTATTTTATGAAGAGCTTGGTTTTGAGAGAAAATGTTATTTTCGAGTTACCTATTAAAGAACCAAATTCAATCAATATTACTTTTGTGGTATGAGACACAATTATGGTTTGTGAGTTTTGGGAAGGTACTCTAGGTGTATGTTTATGGGAGTGGCTTGCAATGGGGGTCAGAGCCCGAAGTGGCTACTAGGGTAACTCATTGTAAGTTATGTAATAAGTGATAATCTAGTAGTTTATATTTGGGAAACACACTGAAAAGATAAGTTGGAGATATCGTCTCACCCATGCCTTGAGCATTTGTATGGGCTAAGGATGGGAATGATATGATACCCCTAGTGAGAAGTATGATTGATTGTTCCTCATCTTCATGAGAGAATATTTTTGTTCCGCATGTGTCACATTGAAGTTCTGAGGTCTAGAGTGACCAATCCAGGATAACTCAATGCTTGAGGGTCTAGAGTCTAATAAGAGACTAGTCTCAAATAACTCAAGTAGTTTAACCATGTGATAACACTCCCTAATATGTAGCTTGAGTCTCCTCTGTAGATTTTTTTTTGCCTCTGGTGGTGTAGTTATTGGTATTATACTTATGGTTGGATGTATTTAATGTTGTTTATTTTCATTGATGGTGATTGGTGATTCATGGTGGTTGTACTTTTGATATGTGGCTTTTGTCTTGAGGTGGATATCTTTTGTTAACTTTATCTCATGATTTTGATACTCATTATATACTTGGTATATGTATGTTGTCTTGGTATGTGATGTTAGTATTGGATTGAGTATTCATTTCATTTTGATTATCTTTTCTTCTTGAGTAGTATGTGTTACCCTTGAGGTAGATTTGGCTATTAGGATTCCTTGCCTAGAAATGTTTTATGATTGATATTCATATATGGATCATTCATTATCTTTCCTACACAGTGGGAGTGGAAGTCTAACTATATGACATGCAATTGAGAGATAGTGTCTTCCTACCATTTGGGTCCCCCTCAATTTGACAGCTGTTGGATGTTCATGGATGCAATTGTATCATTATCATTCTTATTCTTATCTCAGACTTCTATTTAGTTGATGTATGTGCGTTATCATGTATCTTGTATTCCAATGTGCTTGTATCTATTCTCGCATGCCCTGCAATATGTGCAGTGGATGTTATTCATTGGATGTATTTTCATGGTATTAGTTGTGTGTATGCATTTTTTTTATGAGATAATGTATCTATTATTTCCCTATGATTCATGAACATGTACTAAACACTTAAACTAATTATTATAAACCTCGTAAATGTGATTCAATGTGAAAGAACCCTTGAGGAATGAAAAATTGTATTTGTAATTGCTTGTGTACTTGATGTATATGTGTATATTGATTCCACATTGTTACTTTGATGTTATTTAAACTTTTTTTTAAATAGCTTAGTAAACATTGAATCATGTTAGGTTATTTATCTTGAATTCCCAAGTGGATCATTATAATTCTCATGGTTTTCTAGTGAGTAGGAGGGTTCATACCTAAAGCATACATTTTAGAAAGGCAAATATGTGTTGGGATGTTCTTTTATGAAATAAAGAAATGAAGCAACATGCTAGATGACATTGCATGTATGACTCTAATTTGCATACTTTGGGAAGTGATGAGTGTGGTCCAACTATGTAATGAAGGTATACCATGATCATATTACAATGTGCCAAAGGCATTCTAAGAAATTGCAGTAAATGGGAAAGAAAGCTTATGATGTTTGATTTTCCCAAAGATAGTTCACAAAATTATGCAAGTTTCCAACGAAGGATGTTTAGCTGATCCAGAGGTGGTTGATATATGATTCCTTGAAGGTTAATTTGTTGGTGCAATACCCCAAAATTGTCACATTTCCATATTAATCAACTTTGGTTTATTCAATTATTCCTAAGTCCTATTTTACTAGGCAATTCTAATTCTGATAATCGCTACATGGCCTAAGTGTCAAATGCAAAAAACCCTAATCTGCATTAATCACATTATTTATTTAATTCCTAATTATTGACTCAAATTAGCTACATAAACCTATTGATTTAATTTAATTTAATTATAAGTATTCTACTTTAATTAAATAAAAATTGCCTCTTTAGCTAATGTACAAAGGAATTAAATACATTTAATTTAATAAGATAACTCCTCTTTTTAATTATTGAATTTAATTATTTAATTAATTAAAGCTATCCATTTATGAAGAAATATTCTCTTTTATAAAATTAAATATTCTCAAAAAGAGATTAACTCCTTTTATCACTCAAAAGGCAGTCAATCAGCTCCTTTTATCACTCAAAAAGCAATCAATTGATTCCTTGTATCACTCAAAAGGTAGTCAGTCAGCTCCTTTTATCACTCAAAAGGCAGTTAGTCAACTCCTTTTATCACTCAAAAAGGAATTAGTTAACTCCTTTTATCCCTCAAAAAGGAACCAGTTAACTCCTTTTATCACTCAAA
Source organism: Cupressus sempervirens (assembly GCA_028749045.1). Taxonomy (NCBI): domain Eukaryota; kingdom Viridiplantae; phylum Streptophyta; class Pinopsida; order Cupressales; family Cupressaceae; genus Cupressus; species Cupressus sempervirens. The sequence continues at coordinate 89,874,838 of CM053791.1, read as the reverse complement.
GGCAACCAATTAACTCCTTTTTCATGAGGAAGTTTCCTTTATGACTGGCTCTCCTCTCCAATCTTGACCGTCCATTCTGATTAATCTCGATCATTGATCACCTCTTGGATTCTATAAAAGAAGCTCTCCATTCCTCATTACAGAGGATGAGTTTTGGAATTTTTATCAAACTTATGCTGAAATTCTTACTCAATTTGCTCACATTTGCATACCTTTATTTAATTCATTGTAATATCATTTAGATTTTAAATATGCATCCATTCAGCATACTATTTTTTTTATTTCTTAGATTGACAATTGCATCTCTCATCTAGATTAATTGCACTTTCATTTAGCTGCATAAATCCTTTGTTCTAGAGGTCTAGTTGCCTGTTTCTCGTTCTGAGAGTAAAGGCATAATCCTTCTAGCTAGAAGGCAACAGGTTGCTCTGTTAGACTTTTCAGATAAATAATACAATGTTTATTTTGGGATGATCTCGAGGGATTAGTATGAATGGAAGCCAAGTAAAAACTTCTTAGTTAGTTGCTACCTAGTTTACCTCTAAAAGGAGGCATAATCTTTGTGCAAGGAGGGGGAAGAATCTCTCTTATAGAACTCACCATAGGCATGCAACTGGGCATTGGAAGGTGGTATACATGCTTGACCCCTACCACAAGGGTGTTCATTCAACGTATATGTTATTGAGCCCTTTGAATACACCAAAAACATGGGTGCCCTCTAGGGGGTGACATAGTTGTGTGAGGTGCGCACATGCACATAAGTTGTGGGACAAAGGTTTTGCCTTCTCTACCAATTTTTTGTTTTAGGGATAAATGCATGTTTTTTATTGAGTCTTTAAATATTGTCCAAACCTATCAAACAAACTAAACATCAAGACTCCCCCACCCCTCTGAGTTGCTTTGTCCTCGGTTGGGTTGTTTGAAACTAATGCTTGCTTCGCATGTTTATCTAAAAACCAACTGTCTTGTTCAAAACAACCAAAATGTTGTCCAAAAATTGAAAACAGTCTTACTACCTATCTGAAATCTATCAAAACAACCAACAATCTATCCAGAATAGTCTGAAACTTGCAAAAGTTGCTTCAAAATTTAGTATCTTGTCTATCAGAGCTACCTGCGCTCTAAATCTAGTCTGTTATCTGCAACATTTTACCTCTTTTCTATCTGCAAACAATGTCAAATAGGGGCTTCTTTCTTAGTTAATGACTTGCTACCTACACATAAACTAGTATTGTCTCTTGTTCACTTTGTCTTTGGTTTGTGGTGCTTGTCATATTCCATGTCACAATAGTCATAATATTTGGTTGTTCTAGCCATTACTTAGATGACTCATGCCTTAGTATATAGTACCCTTATCTTGCTTTGTTTTTGAGACTATGTTCTAGTGTGGTCATTGTTTAAGCTTTTTCTTTTTGTCCTTGTCTATGACTGTGGCAACAAGAAGTGACAACTTGTTTTATCCCCAAAGACCTAGATGAGGTAGACCTAGGGGTATTAATCATGGTAGAGGTCACTCTTCAATCCATACACGGTCTATCTCTAGTTCATCTAGTGAGGAATCTTCACGATCTCCCTCACCTATCAAATCATCTCCTATTCAGAGATCGTTCTCTATAAACTTGTAAGAAACCAGGAACCCCTTATATCAAGAGGATCCTAAAACTAGCAAAGATCAAACATCTCCAAACAACACAACTAAATTTTTATTCAAACAACCTTTTCAATCAGAATACATTGAAACTTGTCACATTCCTATAATGGTTGATAAAGAAACCAAACATGGGGAACAAAGTAGAGACCAAGATCAAAATAGGGATGAACGATATAAGGAACCTCTTTTTACTGATGAGAATGAAGAAGAGGTAGAAATATTCCTTGAACATCTTGAGAAATGTCATATAGACAAAAATTTCCAAAAGGTCATGGAAATCTTGCTTAACGAAGAGAAAGAGAAATACTTTCTCAAACTTGCCCAAGAGGGAGCTAAGCTACCTCATCACTTTAATGTTGAAACTATTGTTACACATGAAGAAGAAACTAAGACTTCCAAATTGCAAAAGCATCTGAAAATCATGCAAGACCAGTTAGCTCAATGATGTTTGATAAAAACAAACCTACAAAAACATACACCTTAGATACTCTTTGTCCATTTCCTTTTGACAAGAGTGTAGGCATGCCTCCTTTTCCAAGATGGGTTGAGTTACCTAAGTATGATAAATACTTTGGAACCACTGATCCCCAAGATCATTTGCAGGAATTTTGTGCCTTGTCTATGGAATTTATGCATAATCAGACATATCTCATGCGTCTATTTCCAAGAAGTCTAGGTGGTCAGGCTATGGAGTGGTTCTCACAGTTGCCTATAGGTATCAAAACATTCGATGAAATTGCTAACTTGTTTGTCCAACATTACTCTCACAAAATACAACACTCGGTTAACATTTGAGACCTGTGCAACCTCAAACAGAGAATTGGGGAACCTTTCCTCACATTCCTTTAGAGATGGAGACAACTTTACACCAAATACTCACTCAAAATCCTAGAAACAAAGAAACTTGACATCTTTGTGGATAAACTCCTACCTGATTTTGGGTATATAGTTCAACTTCAAGGTCCACGTACCTTCGAAGACATGGTCACACAAGCTATCTGGATAGAGGAATTCATGGTCAAAAAGGGTGAAATAACCCTTCAAAAGGAAACTAAACAAGGGTCAACCTCTAATAAAGACAAGGCTAGATATGTGAACAAAAATTGAGAAGTTGTACATGACAGATTTATTGATAACATTACTCAACCTACAAAGGCAATGTTCAATCTTATAGATAATCTGAGAGCATCCAAGAATGTTAAGAAAACTCCTCCTAACAATAAGACATCTAAGAACAAACCAAGGAACTCATGGGCTACACACCCTAAATGAGATTTTACACCTCTTGGTGAACCTTTGGACGTGGTTTACAAGACCTTGTTATAAAACAAACTCATTTTTCCATTGGCCAATTCTCGTCCTTATGATCCGCAACCACAACCACCATGGTGGAATGAAAATTCATTTTGTGAATACCACCAAAGCAAAGGTCACAAAACTAGTAATTGTATCAACTTGTGTCACAAAATCCAAGATCTAATCGATAATGGTGACATTGTGGTGGATGGACATAACAAGAACTCAAATCACAAGGCTTTCAAGGAGTCATTCCCTCAATATGAAAAAGGAGAAAAACTTGCAACCAAAGCCTAACAACAAGGTCAACTATACATAATCTAACAATGATGATAAGATAGTCCATATGGTTGAACCAGTAGGTGTTGAGTATTGTGATGTTATCACAATCAAGGGTAAACAAGAAAAAACTAAACCTAAGACACCATTTTTCCTAAGGGGTCCTACTTCCAACATATTTGACAGTGAGTCATCACAAACTTGTGCCAATGTTGTTACGCATTCTCGCACCAAGTTAGTACTCAAAGGCCTCGTGCCTTCTGCTCCTGAGATAGAACAACACAAAGATAAACCTCTTGCTGGTCCATCCAGCAAAGGAACAAAACTTGCTAGTTACAATATACTTGATCAATTACAGAAAACAAATGCTCAAATCACAATCTTTGAACTACTCAAAATCTTGCCTGTTGATAGGCAGATTCTCGACAAAGACCTCATTGAGGCAAGCATCCCTCAAGATCTTGATATTGAGAGGTTCCAATCTATGGTAGGTCATCTAACTTCACCTTACTATATGGCTTTCTCTGAGGAAGATGACAGTTCACTGAATCACCCACATAATCAACCTCTACACATTGAGGTTATGATAACCCAAAAACATGTCTGGTGTGTGCTTATCGATAATGGAGCTAGTTTTAATATTGTCTTTGTTGCTTTGCTCAAACAATTAGAATGTTCTGAAGAGTCTGTTGACCCTCGATACAAGATAACTATCAAAGCATATGACAAATTTGATCGAAAATATTTGGGTCTTGTTGTGTTACCTCTCCGAGTTGGTCCTATCAAAAGGGATGTCACTTGTCAAGTCCTAGAGATTCCCTTATCTTACAATATTCTGCTAGGAAGACCATGGATACATGAGATGCAAGATGTACCTTCCACTTATCATCAATGTGTAAAATTCCCATTTCATGGCTCTGAAGTCACTATACCTGCAAGTACTAGTTATACCTATAACATGTTGAAATCTATTGCAAACTTTGTACCTGCTAATAGAGAGTCTACAGATTATCAGGACAACAAGCTAAAGAAAATTGAGCAGTCACTAAAGCTAAAAGAAATTGGAATGGGTGAATATCAAATGGAACCTATTATGTCATTAACATCTCCTCCTGAATCTCCCCATCATTATGGGAGACCCTCTAAAGTGAAGAGACCTTTTGTGTTGAAAACTCAAACCAAGTATAATGGTACATTTGTCAAAGCTATTGTCCCTCTTGAGGAGGAAAGTGAAAACAGAGCTATTGCTGCATGGATCTATGAAGAAGAAACTCCAGTTGACCTCACAGAACAGTCTCATGAAATTACTCAAGAGAAGTATGGTGCAGGTCTTAAACTCATGAAATGCTTTGGCTACAAGAGAACTGGTCCTATTGGATGCAATAAAATTGGTTTAATTGATCCGGTCAAAGTGATAGCTAGGAGGAACTGAGATACATCTGGTCTAGGCTTCAAGAAGATTCCCTTCCATCTAGGGATCAACAAATTTGTGCCAGAACCTGAAAATTCATCTAAAAATGAGTCACAAGTTGAGTCTGATGATCATGAAGATGATGTTGATGATGAGGATCCTTATCCTTATCCCATTCCTAATGATCTTGCTAAATTCTTTGTTGAACCTGATGGTTTTGTACCACGTGTCAGCACCATGGATGGTGATGGTGATTCTTCTGATGATACTAATAATTCACATAATACCCAACAAGAACCAAAAGAGTCTATTCATGCTTTGCACATTGAGTATCTTTGTAAAAATCCAGATGATGAAGGAGAGTTTGTCCCTATCGCTGTTGGAGAATTTTACAGTCTGTCACCATATAGCACAGACTCTAAGGAATATGAATTCAACTCTCTCTCAAAGGCAACTACAGACAAAGATATAGATCAAGTTCATGTCTATGAAAACTTCCTTCAAGTAGGTGAAGCATCTAGGGTTAGGTCGGATGAGTCTTATCCAACTAGTGTCATCAAGTCTTCGATTAATGATGTTAGAACTCAGAGATATTCGAACACACTTACCGACGAAGCAACTCTAGGTCTCAAATTACTTGTCCAAGCATTTGATGATTATACTATGAATGCTATTGAACCCGCCACTTCTCTTTCACTCACCTATCCTGAGCTCATAGATTGGAATTCTAATGCATCTAGCAAAGTCCCTACATTCCAGAATGACTATGCTCTTATCTTTTACTTAAACACTATCGAACTTGTAACATCTTCTACCAGCGAACAAAGTGTCAACATGACTGAAGCTGACATCAAATATCTCAATCATAAAATCAAAAAGAAAAGAAATAAAAGGTCTGATGGTGAAAACCTGATGAAAGGCCACACTTTGATACCACTTGATGAAGGTATGCTCTGATACCACTTGATGAAGTATTGCTTTGATACCACTTGATGAAGACTGCTTTGATACCACTTGATGAAGGGCCACACCACCCTACCAACTCATAAACAAAATGCAACAAAATGGAGGCAAGAGAGATAAAATGCTTCCCAAGAAAATTTTATTATACTTGAAAATCCTTACAACATCCTCAAGATGATATCATAGATATGACTTCTTCAAAAAGAAGTTTACAAATTCTTCAACATAAGAGAAATCCCAAATAAGAGTCTTCACACCACAAGCTTCACCAAGAAGAACTTCCCAACTAAGAGCTTTCTCCTCCAAAGCTTCCACCCAACAACTTCTACTTGAAGAGCTACACCTTTAGAGCTTTCACACCTTGAAGCCTTCACACCTTCTAGCTTTCACCTTGAAGCTTGACCTTCCAAAGCTTTCACCTTTCCAAGATTCACCTTCCATAGCTTTCACACCTTGAAGCTTTCACCTTCCAAAGCTTCTACTTCTCGAGCTTGATTAGAAATGCTCATATGCCTTGCTTAAATAGGCACTTACCACCCAATGCATGACTTATCCACAACCTTCTAAAATTACAACTAAGCACCACCATGTGGCCCAATTATAAAATTACATTTCTTTTGTGGATCACAACAAATATTAAATGCATGATTTAAGTAACTTTCCACAAACTTCTAAGATGCTACACACTTTGATAAATGGAATGACAAGCATTTTTTTTTTTTTTTTTTTTTGCCACCTTTGCACCTCGAAAATAGAAATTCCTCTTTTTTCCTTTTTTTCTTATTTATTTAATTATTTCCTCTAATTTTCATCACTTTCTCTCTCTTCCAATTTTTTTTATTTTTATTTTTATAAAATAAATAATTTTCCCATGCAAGATGCTCCTGCATCAGACTCCCCCGGTAGATAGAAAAGTGTGTCCCACACTTTGACATCAAAAAAGAAAGATCTACAACCATCTTCATCTTCACCAAAGGCTTCCACCTCAATAGGGACAAGAAAACCACCATGCAAATCTTCCATATCTGCATTACTCTATCAAACACCAGAATCTCAACCATCCAATTAGCATGCTCACCAACAGGAACAAACTGCACATAATGCTTAATCAACAAAACTTCATTCACATTAGCAACTAGTGAATCCACACCAGTAGCAACAAACCTTACATCAGCAACAACAAACTCCATATCAGCACCAACATGTAGATCTCCATCAATACATGTCAAACCAGCAATCTCATTGCTCACAACAAGATGCTCTGCAATACATAACTCACCTCCAACAACAATCGGATCATCCATGACCAACTGCTCTGCAACATACAAGTCACCACCAACATCAACTAGATCATCCACGACCAAATGCTTTGCAGTCTCCATGTCAGACTCAACCAATTGATCATGAAAACCAATCTCTGTAGCAACATCAACAAGGTTATGAATATCTTCAGCAGCAACCTCTAGTTTATCTATAGATTCTACATCACGCTCCACAAACTGATCAGCAAAACCAACCTCTTCCACCTTGACCTTATTAGCTTGATCAACCAATCTAGCATCCAACCGAGCAAACATCTTAGAAAAATTCCTCTCCACTATATCATGGATTTTTGCAATCATCTTAGGGTCCAATCCTCTTAGGGCCATCTCCCAAGATCTTCGTAAACCCTCTGCAACAAATCCTTCCCACGCCCCTTGTGACAACCAAATTATTTGCAAGTCAGATCGCAACCTGTCACCTCACATGAACAATCAGGAACCACATCACAAGTCTAGGACAACGGATCTGCAATCCACAAGCTCTCTATGATCATGCCTCAACAAGTTCAGTCTTCCATCTCTGCATCCATCGATCAATCTACATGTCCTCCCAAGGACCCAGTGCAAACTGCCTCAGCTTCAGTGATCTGTCTACACGCTCAAGAACTCCCAGTCTAATAAATTTCACCCAACCAAAGTCCTGGTACAAACTACCTCACACTTTGACGATCTGCTTGTACACTCAGGAACTCCCACTCTAATAAACTTCACCCAACCAAGGTCCTAGTACAAACTGCCTCACACTTCGACAATCTGCTTGTACACTCAGGAACTCCTGCTCTAATACCACTTGATGAAAGGCCACACTCTGATACCACTTGATGAAGGTATGCTCTGATACCACTTGATGAAGCATTGTTCTGATACCACTTGATGAAGGGCCACACCACCCTACCAACTCATAAACAAAATGCAACAAAATGGAGGCAAAAGAGATAAAATGCTTCCCAAGAAAATTTTATTATACTTGAAAATCCTTACAACATCCTCAAGATGATATCATGGATATGACTTCTTCAAAAAGAAGTTTACAAATTCTTTAACATAAGAGAAATCCCAAATAAGAGTCTTCACACCATGAGCTTCACCAAGAAGAACTTCCCAACGAAGAGCTTTCTCCTCCAAAGCTTCCACCCAAGAACTTATACTTGAAGAGCTACACCTTTAGAGCTTTCACACCTTGAAGCCTTCACACCTTCCAGCTTTCACCTTGAAGCTTGACCTTCCAAAGCTTTCACCTTCCACAGCTTTCACACCTTGAAGCTTTCACCTTCCAAAGCTTCTACTTCTCAAGCTTGATTAGAAATGCTCATATGCCTTGCTTAAATAGGCACTTACCATCCAATGCATGACTTATCCACAACCTTCTACAATTACAACTAAGCACCAACATGTGGCCCAATTAGAAAATTACATTTCTTTTGTGGATCACAACAAATATTAAATGCATGATTTAAGGAACTTTCCACAAACTTCTAAGATGCTACACACTTTGATAAATGGAATGACAACCATTTTTATTTTATTTTTCTATTTTTGCCACCTCTGCACCTCAAAAATAGAAATTCCTCTTTTTTCCTTTTTTCCATTTTTATTTATTTATTTATTTCCTCTAATTTTCATCACTTTCTCTCTCCTCCAATTTTTTTTTTTTTTTAATAAATAATTTTCCCATGCAAGATGCTCCTGCATCAAAACCACATTGTGGCAATGTTAGAACTTAAAAAGGTAAAAACAAAAGACGTATCCAAGGGTGAAAACCTATCTGAGGTGCCTATGGATGAGATATTTGATACACTTCCTAGTCATTTTTAGGAAAGATCATCAATGTTGATAGAACCAACACAGTCAGTCAACTTGGGAACAGAACATCCTCACACGATACATCTTACACATTTGATGTCTCTACAGGAAAAGGAAGAATTCATTGCCTTCTTCAAAGAGAAAAAGATAAACTTTGCATGGACATATTCAGACATGTTGGGATTAGATCTTGATCTCATAATGCATCACTTGTCCATTACACCAGGAGCTAAACCAGTCAAACAAAAACTTAGAAAAATGCCACATCATGTTGCATTGCTTGTCAAAGCTGAACTAGAAAAGCTTTTGAAAGCTGAACTAGAAAAGCTTTTGAAAGCTGGTTTCGACTGAGCTAATGATTATGCTGAATGGATATCAAACATTGTTCTGGTCTCCAAGCATGACAAATCTATAAGAGTCTGTACAGATTTTTGAGATCTAAACTTAGCATGTCCAAAGGATGACTTTCTACTCCCTAACATTGATATGATAGTGGCTATGACAACAAGATATGAAATGTACTCGCTCATGGATAGAATTTTTGGTTATAATCAAATCAAAATTGCACCGAAAGATCGGGAAAAGACTGCTTTCACTTGTGCATGGGGAACTTTCTACTGGAATGTGATTCCATTTGGCTTCAAAAATGCTGGTGCTACATATCAGAGCGCATTTACTACAATTTTTCATGACATGATGCATATAAAAATGGAGGATTATGTCGATGATACCTTAGTTAAGAGCACAAAACGCAATACTCGTCTTCAAGATTTGGGACCTATCCTAGATCACATGGAATAATTTTGTCTAAGACTTAACCCCAAGAAGTGTGCATTTGGTGTGACATCTGGGAAACTACTTGGCTACATTGTGTCTACAAAAGGAATTGAGGTTGATCCAAAGAAAGTTCAAGCAATCATGGACATGCCTCCACCTCGTAATATTAGTCAGATGAGGGGATTACAAGGTAGACTTAAATCCATTCACGGATTCATCTCATAGCTGGTAGATAGGTCACAACCTTTTACCAAGATGCTACATAAAAATGTGAAATATAACTGGAGTCAAGATTGTAAGCAGAGCTTAACACAAATAAATCAATACCTTACCAATCCACCAATCTTGATGCCTCCTATTCATGGGAAGCCTCTTATCTTGTATATTTCAACAACATAATCATCTCTATGTATCTTGCTAGCACAAGAAGACAATGATAACAAAGAAAGAGCTATCTACTATCTGATTCGCACGCGGATTTCTTATGAAATGAATTATAGTATCATTAAGAAAGCTTGCTTGGTAGTTGTCTTCACTTCTCAAAATTTGAGACACTACATGCTTGCTCATACTACGTCACTTATTGCTAAAATTGATCCACTAAAGTACTTGCTCAGTAAAGAAACTTTAGCAGGACGATTGGCTAAGTGGGTCATGATACTAAGCGAGTTTGACATTCAGTATGTTGAATGAAAGGCTATCAAAGGACAAGAAATTGCTGATTAGTTAGTAGAAGCACCAATGGAGAGTACTCTTCCACTCAACCTTGACTTTCCAGATGAATCAATTCTAACAATTACACATCAAACTTGGATGATGTTCTTCGATGGTTCATTCACACAACAGGGATCAAGTGTTGGACTCTTGTTCGTCACACCACAGAGGTACTCACTGCCTAAGCCATAAAAGATTTTTTTTCCTTGTACAAATAATATCGTAGAGTATGAATCTCTCATTAATGGCATGAAGATTGTAGTTGAATGGAGAGTGGATCAATTAAACATCTTTGGTGATTCACAACTTATTATCACCCAGGTCAATGATTTATAATAGACAAAGGATGAGAAATTGATCCCTTATAAACGCATGGTGGATAACTTGAAGAAATACTTTGCTCACATCACTTTTCAATAGATTCCTTGGGTAGACAACAAATCGTCTAATGCCATGGATACTCTTGCTTCCTTGTTACAGATGCCAGAAAATTATCTTTGACATGAGTTCCTAGTGGAAACGTTACTCTACCCTGCCTATGACTCTCCCAAATCTAGGATGATCTGTTCTATTGTAGGACACAACTCATCTTGCTACCACCACATATACTCTTACTTACGTGACCAAACCATTTTGGAAAATCTAACCCAGAATGAAAGGCGTCACCTTAGCTGTAATGCTTCACAGTATGTTATTATTGCTAACAACTTGTTTAGGAGAGGTCTTGACGGAATACTCCTTAGGTGTCTAGAACCGAATCAGTCCAAACACGCATTAGTAGATGTACATGAGGGCATTTGTGGACTCACTCAAATGGCTTGACACTAGCTCATAAACTTATTAGAGCTGGTTACTATTGGCCGAATATGGAGCAAGAGGCAATTAGATATGCTAAGTCCTGCAAATAATGTCAGTTCCATGGGAATCTAATTCATGCTCTAGCTAGAGATCTAATTCCATTTGTTACACTATGGCCATTTCAACAATGGGCCTTTGATCTCGTGGGTCAAATTCACCCATCTTCTTCAAATGGACATAAGTTTATCATTACTGCTATAGACTACTTCACTACGTGGGTAGAGGCAGTCCCTCTTTCCATAGCAAATGGAAAAAGTGTAGCTTTGTTCATTATGAATTACATCATATGCAGGTATGGTGTACCTTCCTCCATTATTACTGACAATGGAGGACAATTTAAAAACAAGGATCTTAAGGAGTTATGTAAAAGGTTTAGAATCATGCAACATTGGTCTTCTATTTATTACCCCCAGGGTAATGGTCAAGCAGAAGCATCCAACAAGGTGATCCTTAAGATTTTGCATCGCACAGTTAGTAAACCTGGAAGGGACTGGCACCTTCGGATTAATCCGACTTTATGGGCTTACAGAACAAGTACCAAACTACAACAGGTACAACGCCCTTTTCTTTAGTATATAGAGTGGATGATGTGTTTCCCATTGAGGTCGAGATTCCTACTTTGAGAATCTCCATGAAAGGCCTCATCACTGATGAAGACTATAGAATATTTTGGCTTCAAGAGCTAGCACTGTTAGATGAACATCGGCAAGTGGCATGCAATCATCTCCAAGCTTATCAACAGTGTATGTCTATAAGTTACAATAAGAAAGTTAAGCCACATGACTTCCAACTAAGTGATCTCGTTCTAAGAGAAAACCCTAAGAATCAGCAACAAGTACAAAAGGGGGAGTTCGAACCTAATTGGCTTAGTCCCTACATAGTCATTGCAGTGTTTCGATATGGTGATTACCAACTTTCTACAACCGAGGGAGAAGTGCTCAAGGAGCCCATCAACACTCTCCACCTGAAGCGGTTCTACAGCTAATCTGATCTCAAAAGCTCTCTGTATATACTTAAATGTCCTTAAAAAAATCTAAAAATTGCAAAAAGTCCTAAAAAAATCATCTTGGTGAAAACCTAGCAATAGGCGCCTTGGTAATACCTAAAACATTTTAAAAATTCAAAAATACAAAAAAATCAAAAAGAGAAAAATACAAAAAAATTAAAAACAAAAAAAGTGCCATTGATGGAAACTTGGAAACAGGCATCATGGTAGCAAAAATAGAATTTATGCCAAGAAGGTGAAAACCTGGTAAACAGGCGCCTCTTGTTCCCAATGTTATATCTTACAGCACATCTTTCGGCTCTTATACAGTTGCTTTCCTACTTTCATTTGTTGCTCTCACTCATGTATCCATGGATTGAATCTTGTCATAACTTGGGTGAAAACCCTGCAATGTCATAGGAGTCTCTCGCGTCAGCCACTAGTTGTTCTAACTACATCTGTCTACTGTTGCTAGTGTCACTTAGAGATTCCTCTCATGGAAGAGATCTCTCACGTCAGTCACCAGTTGTTCTAACTGTGCTTGTCTCTTCTCGCAAGTGTCACTTAGAGATTCCTCTCACAGAACATCTCTCGCGTCAGTCACCAGTTGTTCTAACTGTGCCTGTCTACTGTCGCTAGTGTCACTTAGAGATTCCTCTCATAGAACATCTCTTGCGTCAGTCACCAATTGTTCTAACTACGTTTGTCTATTGTCGCTAATGTCACTTAGAGATTCCTCTCATGGAAGATATGTCTCGCATCAATCACCAGTTGTTCTAACTGTGTCTATCTACTGTCACAAGTGTCACTTAGAGATTTCTCTCACGAAACATCTCTCGCATCAGTCACCAATTGTTCTAACTGTGCTTGTCTACTGTCGCTAGTGTCACTTAAAGATTCCTCTTACGAGATCTCTCTCGCGTCAATCACCAGTTGTCCTAACTGTGTCTATCTATTGTCGCTCAATTTACTATCAAGGTTCTTCTTATTGAAAAATTCTCTTTGACTTCAATCATCAGTCGTTCTAACTGTGTCTATCTACTGTCATCCTCCTACTAAAGAGATTTCTTTCATATATGTTCTAAACATTGACACTTGACATCAATCTTATAACATGAAAACTAAACTAAAAAAGATGAATTTGTTTTAGATGTATTGAGTTTTTCTTTGTTTGTTTTGCTTTTGCTTTATCATGTCTCCTCGAGCAACTCAATGATGTCATTTTTTACTAGAGAAGCAAGGACTAGGGGCATGATCTTTTCTTTATTTTTTGTTTGTAGTTTAGTTCCAATGATCTGAGGCATACATATAAATGGGTGTCCACTATAAGAGCCTCCATCTTGTATTGGATGGCCATGTGTACCTCAACTCTTTTTATGGATAAATCAATGAGGTTGGTTCTTCTCCTTGCTTGTTGGAGTGAACTCTTTATGCTACAATAAATATTGATACTCATCTTGCTAAGTGAACGTACGGGTCACTGCGAGTATATATGGCAACTTCTGTCTCAAGTTACGGACACAAGGGTTATTGCGGACAGAAAACTTACTAATTACTTAGCATAAGAAGGATCTCTCGTGTGTCTGGTGTGTCTACACGCAAGAAACATTCTGGTCATCCTAGCATTTATGCTTTAATGCTTATGTTAACTGGCTACATTAAAAGGGACAAATGTGCTAGTCATTTTGGCTTCTTGTCCCTCGAATGCTTACATTTAATCCCAACAAAACTAGAACAAATGTCCTATTCATATTCCTATGATTGCAATGTCAGTGGGTATTGTATGACGTCTAGGATTCACTATATACTCAGTAATGATAATTATTGAAGCTTGGTAACCGGACCTAGGGTTGCATCTAGTTTAAGAATGCATCTAGCATAGGATTGCATTGTATAGACAAAAGGTTCAATTGTAGATTTAGTTACTTCCTTCATGATGAGGAATTTTTGACTTTTTCAAAGTATCATGTTTCTTCACGACTGCACAAATGATCGATTAATCACCCTCTTGGCTAATTTGACTACTCTGAATCCATTTTCAAGATCGAATTTGAAATCTAACACACTTAAACAGCTTAAAATTGTATTTTAAAATTTTGGGACCAACGTGAACGAACGCTTGTGTAGTCAATTTTTCTGATACTTTGTGAATCTTGGAATCTTTTCAAATCACATTTTCTTCAAATTTTTCAATAAAATTTAGAAAAATGTCAACTCTAGTCAAACTTTGGTCAAATTTGGTCTTTTAGACCTCAAAATCACTTCAAATTGGCTTCAATATTCCTTTTGATCATTCTGATCTCTTCTATATTTCTTTTGATCATTCTAATCTCTTCTATATTCCTTCAAATCACTCTGATCTCTTCTATATTTCTTCATATTGTTTTGATCTCTTCTATCTTTCTTCTAATCATTATGATCTCTTTTATGTTCTTCTGAACCTCAAATTTCTTCAGTATCTTTTAACATATTGCGCTACATCACATTTCTGGTATGTCATCTTTTGATTTCTCTCCCGAGGGGGCAGGATGATTACATCATTGAATCTAAATTTCAACTCAATCTGAATCTTATGTCCTCATCACTCGAGGCATCTTGCTCCCTTCTATCTAGCGTCTATGTTATCTATCTCATTTTTTGATCAGTTGATCACATAACATTTCTAGTCAGAGTTTGATAGACAAGTATTGGGACAATCTAAACCCCGACTCTTGAGGATCAAGCCTCTTTCTGAAGATGATTCTATGACTCATGATTGGATCTTACTATCTTTTATGGACCAGTATTCAGGTGTTCTATCTGAACTCTAGGGGATTAAGCTTTGTTCTGGAGATAATTCCAAATTCTTGCTAAGGATTAAACTTCGATCTAGAGATAATCCTAACTTTTTCTAAAGATTAAGCCTCATTCTGGGGATAATTCTATAAATCATCTTTAATCTTGTAATCTTTTAATGGACAGGTATCGGAACAGTCTAAACTCCGATTCCTGAGAGTTGAGTCTCGTTCTAAGAATAATTCTATAAAATTTGACAGTCTTTATACTATCAATCTTGATATCTAGGCATTCTATCTAGATCCCTTAATGTTAAGTTTCGTTATGGAGATAACCTTTAAAACCTAATCAATTGGTCTCTGTATCATCAATTTCAGAACCAATCTCATTTCTTGATCTATACTTTTGATTTCTTTGAATCAAACATGTTGCTTACACATTCATTCAAAGAGGGGGAAATGTACTACCCCAAAATTGGCACATTGTCATATTAACCAACTTTGGTTTATTCAATTATTCCCAAGTCCTATTTTACTAGGCAATTCTAATTCTGATAATCGTTACTTGACCTAAGTGTCAAATGCAAAAAACTCTAATCTGCATTAATCGCATTATTTATTTAATTCATAAGTATCGACTCAAATTAGCTACATAAATCTATTGATTTAATTTAATTTAATTATAAGTATTCTACTTTAATTAAATTAAAATTACCTCTTTAGCTAATGTACAAAGGAATTAAATACATTTGATTTAATAAGATAGCTTCGCTTTTTAATTATTGAATTTAATTATTCAATTAATTAAAGTTATTCATTTATGAAGACATGTTCTATTTTATTAATTTAAATATTCTCAAAAAGGGATTAACTCCTTTTATCACTCAAAAGGCAATCAGTCAGCTCCTTTTATCACTCAAAAGGCAGGTAGTCAACTCCTTTTATCACTCAAAAGGCAGTCAATCAACTCCTTTTATCACTCAAAAAAGAACCAGTTAACTCATTTTATCACTCAAAAAGGAATCAGTTAATTCTTTTTATCACTCAAAGGCAACCAGTTAACTCCCTTTTCGTGAGGAAGTTTCCTTTCTGACTAGCTCTCCTTTTCAATCTTGACCGTCAATTTTGATTAATCTTGACCGGCAATCACCTCTTGAGTTCTATAAAAAAAGCTCTTCATTCCTCATTACAGAGAATGAATTTTGAAATTTGCGTCGAACTAATGCTGAAATTCTTACTCACTTTGCTCACATTTGCATAGCTTAATTTCTTTCATTGTAAAATTATTTAGAGTTTAAATATGCATCCATTTAGCATACTATGCTTCTTCATTTCTTAGATTAACAATTGCATCTCTCATCTAAATTAATTGCACTTTAGCATACTATGCTTCTTCATTTCTTAGATTAACAATTGCATCTCTCATCTAAATTAATTGCACTTTAGCATACTATGCTTCTTCATTTCTTAGATTAACAATTGCATCTCTCATCAAGATTAATTGCACTTTCATTTAGCTACATAAATCTTTTGTTCTAAAGGTTTGGTTGCCTGTTTCTTGTTCTGAGGGTAAAGGCATAATCCTTCTAGTTAAAAGGCAATGGATCACTCTGTTAGACTTTTTGGATAAACAATACAATGTTTATTTCAAGATGATCTCGCAAGTAATGACCATGTTGAAGTGTGTGTAAGAATTTGAGGCCCACATTTCACGTAGACAGTGCTTAAATGATTCTTAGATTGGACAAAAAATCAGCACCATCCCTACTAGTTCAATTATTCACTTTCTTAAATTGTCTTTTTGTAAAAATGACTGTGTCACCCTTTGTAACCAAAAAGGTGGTGGTTTGGGCTTTAGTTAAGATCTTAACTCTTCCTCCTATTATAGTTAAGACATTGGGTTTCATTTTGATAAAGTTGGTTGGAAAATACATCGATAACTACCCACTTAAACTTGGTTACTAACCCGAAAAGTGGATCACTAGGTGGTTTTTTTCTACAACCTATAATTACAAGACATTGGCATTGGAAAAAGAAAAAGGCGAGGGGAGCAAAATTTTTGAGGTTTTGGATTTCATTTTGAAAAAGTTTAGAGTTGGTTGGAAAATACATCAGCTACCAAAATCTAACTTAATTAGTCACTAACCCAAAAGAGGAGTTACTAAGTGGATATCTTCTAAAGCCTCCTATAAGTACAAGACATTGACATTGTGGGGGGGGGGGGGGGGGGGGGGGGGGGGGGTGGCAGTAGAGAACCTTTTCTGCAATGGGGATATTGTGGAGAAATTTCAAAACAGATTTTTCATTTTGGAGTTACTAAGTGGATATCTTCTAAAGCCTCCTATAAGTACAAGACATTGGCATTGGGGGGGGTGGCAGTAGAGAACCTTTTCTACAATGGGGATATTGTGGAGAAATTTCAAAACAGATTTTTCATTTTTCATTTTGTACAACAGAGTTTTTTTAACTCCTTTATTTTAAAAGGGATAATTAAGAATGCATTTCGTTGTATGTCTTAGATGCATTCATGAATTGTTATTACTGTTTTTCATGTGTCAAATTGGTGATTTCTTTATGTATTGATGGAGTCCAACAGTCTCTCATATATGTAAATGGTTTGGCAAAATGCATTTATTTCCTGATATCTTGATATGGATGTAATATAATAGCTTATCTTTTAGTATGACAAGGTTATTTATTCTTATTTTGTCATAATTGCATCAATATTAATTTGTGAATCTCTGTTGGTATTTGTATTTCTACAGTTGAGATTTATACTATTATCTCCTTTAGTGTTATTTTGTCTCCTTTCTGTACTTTCTGGTGAAAGTGCACAGAAATACAAATACCCCAATCATATGAGGGGTGTGCCCCTCTCAAATGCAGAAGGTGCAGTTTGATAGTGATCGATCTCCAATCTATCCAACTGTAAGTGCAGTTGCCACTGCTTCTTGAGTGGACAAGGTCAACTTGAAGACGATAGTAGTGACAAATCTGTTCTCCAAGAGGGCCATAAAGGCATAGTCATGTCTCTATATGTCAAATACGCCTATAATGTGATGATTAGTCATAATATTAGATTTGATTTGTGATATCTACACCCAAATGTTATAAATATGGATGTGTTCATGTGCTTCAACAGCCAATACTACAGAGTGACCAATTACATTCATCCTTGTCTAGTTCATGGGCTCCACTGAGAATAAATAAATGCATTTGATGGCAAAAGAGGTTTCATACTAATACTTATCATTTTTTCTTAGATCTAAGATCGTCTTACCAGTCAAAATTTATCATATTACGTTGGTGAACAGAGCTGAACTTTACGCATTTAAAACTAATTATTTTCTTACAAAGAAAAATGTACTGAAATTTCTTTAAAAAAATATTTATTGAGATCACCATGTGAATCATACAGCAATCCAATGAACCTATTTAACGTACACACAAATCAAACCCAACTCTGTTAGAGCTAACCCGTATGATAGGAACAACTACTCAAGACTACAGCCCCACAATACATATCAATTCAAATGCCATATCAGTTCCTAAATGCAATGCATAAGTTTAAAATTTAAACAATACAAAAGAAAAGAAATTACAATGTAATTTACAATAGAACAATCACAGACATAATGAATGCTTCCCATCTCTATCAGGTATCACAAGATGATCTGCAAGCATGAATGAAAGATCGTGCATTTCAGAAAGCAAGGATTTTATAAGATGTCCCCAGTCATCATTTGAAGATCCTTTAGGCATAGCGACCAATATGCCCTCCATCTCAAGAGAATTGGAGATGGGTTTGGCTTGATGATTAGCTTCCCTTGACTCTACCCTGCAGATTACATAAAAAGTGTTTCTGTAAACAACCAATGCTCTTGGAATCTAAAATGTTTTGGCAAGCCATACATGAAGAAAAACACCTATATTTTTCTTTTAACAAATTTAGTTTCTGGATTCAACTGTGTAAGATAGATTTTTAATCAATGTTATCCATCAACATAACAAGAGGAGAAAAATAGGCAGATAGTTGCAGACCAACACAAAATTAATCATTTTCTCCTCCAGCTCTTTATTATCCTGATAATGGATCACTGCAACTAAACATTTTTCTCATCTAGCTCTCTAGTATCCTGATGATGAATCACAGTGTGATCTGAAATGTTAATGCAAAATAAATCATACATGGTCAAATCCAGAAACTAAATTTGTTAAAAGGCTACAAGGATCTCTCGAAGGGAGAAATCATTAAATATCATATAGTTCCTGAATTACGATTAAAAATAGTTAAAGAACCTCAACTTGGCATGCCAGCATTTTAACATAGACTTGGAGCTCATTAGAAAAATAAAAAATTCCATAAAATAATCTTGATTATCATGCAAAATGCTAAAGTATTAAAAAGCATAAAAACTAATTTAATTATTGCATAACAAGGAAAAATGTTGAAAATTTGTTCAAAGACACAAATGGAAATTGGGCAAGTACATTCCGAGGCATTTACGCTCAGAAGTTGTCATGCAACTTGCTGAGTTTTTTATTGTACTTTGGTTTTGAGTATATGTTGCAGTGCCTTGTTGGTATAGAGTCATAGACCATCCAGACATTGCACATATCTGGCTCCCATCAAATCGGTTTCATTCCTTAAGTCTAACTTTTTAAATTTCATAGCAGACCAATTTTACCCGCATCCCTATGGAAAACTTGCAGCTATTGCAGAATACATTGATAACAAAAGCAGACTTCTGATAGTCATCAGATGCAAAGGTTATTCAGTCTACAAAGGAAACTATTTCTTTTAAGTTACTGCTCAGATGAATTTGGGAATAATATTATTTCAGAGGATATTTATATCTACATTTTATCAAAATTATGGCCCTGCTATTATAAGCATCAGCAGGAATAGAAAAATGCCTCAAATAAGAGACCTAACAGATTATAAGGATTGACTGACCAAATACATCTAGTTAAATGAGAACATAAAATTTCCAAGAATATCAAAACACCACCCAATGAATGCCAAGTCAATAAATGCTCAAATGGTGCCCACGAACTATTTTATAAATTTCCTCTCAGCACTAATTCATATTTCTCCTATTTTCACAGCGGACTCACATCTCCAAGCTTGTTTTAAAGCTATGTAGCTGGATAATCTGAACAATCAATAGAGAAAGCATGACCATATGAAAATCTCTCCTCATTCGTAGATTCTAGAGAACAAACAAAGTTTGGGTGGTCTCCTGTCTTACATTGTAATAATACATCTGATATCTAAGTTCTACCAAACTACAAAATAGTTTCATGTGTGCACCATTGTTAGTCAAAGAATGTTATGAAAATTTTAAGTTGGATAACAAGATTACGGTTCAAACAGCCACTACAGAACACATACAGTGATCTTCTCAAAGCATCTTAGATGTATGACTACATCATATGAAAATACAAGCAATCTGACTGCAGTGGTGATGATTAAAAGCAAAATATACATCTTATGAAAATGCAAGCAAGATAAGAGCTCTGCAAGCAAAGTAAATATGCAGAATGACAAGAACAACAGAAAATTCAAGAATAGTGGTGCACCTGTTGAATCTATTGATTTCAGTTAAGATGCCATTTATACTTGTAGTTTCCTTGTCTAACTCCAAAGCCTGGGAGGCTAGATCTGTTGTGAAAAGGACATTATGTTCCGCTCCTCCATTTTCACCTGATGTATAATTTCTACTGTTTTCTGTAGCTGATTCATTAAAATGTGAAGTATCACGCTGCTCCCAAATGTAACCAGCAAATGGATCTTGAGTGTCTGCCAAAATATTTGTTTCTGGCCAGTCTGGCTGTAAATCAGCACTTTCCTTCAGATTATTTGAACTCTCTATAATTTTTTCCTCAGTTATAATGGCTGACCAAGGATCATCTTGAAACCAGTTACCTTGCATGGGTGTGACATGTTCCATATTATTCCCTGGGTTTACAAATAAATCTTGGCCATGAAAAGCAGAATGGCTGGTTCTGTTCCAGTCCAATGCCTTTGTTTCTTCCATTAAATTGAAAGGATAATCATTGAACGAAACTGCAGAAACATCTAGATTCTTTGATTCAAAATTACCATGCGTTGAATCGGCACTTTCAAAATCACCAAAGGTATCATCATCTCTAGTATGGGTTTCAGTCTGCTGCTTCCCTGGATCCAAACTGAAAACATTTACGCTACTCTCATTCAAACTTACTCGTGGCATGGAATCAACTAGAGGATGCCACTTCACATCTCCTATGTGATGTGCTGATGTGACAACTTCATCCTCTAATCCAGAATTGTCAAGTATTGAATTTGTACTTCTAAAATTACCAAATGGATCTTCATACCCAGTATGTGTTTGCTGCCTCCTTGTCTGTGAGCCAAAAATGTCTATGTTAGTTTCACCCAAATTTATTTGTGGCAATGGATCAGCAGGAGCGTGATATTCTTCTATGTTATGTGTTGATGTAAAAACTTGATTCTTTGATTCAGATTTATAGTTTGTTGAATTGGCACTCTTCAAATCACCAAAGATATCATCATCTTTAATGTGTGTCTGAGACTGCCACCCTGGCTGTGTGCTGAAAAGGTCCATGTTACTCTCACTCAAATTTACTTGTGGCATGGAATCAGCAGATGCATAGCACTTTACATCTTCTATGAGATCGGTTGATGCAAAAACATTTTGATTCTTTGATTCAGAATTGTCAAGAGTTGAATTAGTACTTTCAAAATGTGTGGGAGTCCGCCTCCCTTGCTGTGCATCGAAAAGATCAATGTTTATCTCACTCAAACTTACCTGTGGCATGGAATCAGCAGGAGCATGCCACTTCACATCTTCTATGTGATGTGTTGATGTGGAAACTTCTTTGGGGAGACCAGCAACATTATGTGATTTTGATTGAACAAAGAAATCTTCTAAATCAAAGTCCATTCCACGAGTGGCACTAGCATTTGCAGTTTGTAACACACTTGCCTGCTCCTTGGGTTTTGTCTCATCCCCGGGCCATTTCAATACCAAATTCAATATATCACATGCAATAAGTCCATCCAATGTTTCTGTCTGCTGAGTTTGCAAGTTTTCTGCTTCAGTATGTTGATTACCCTTTGCAGTAGCCACCTCCTGCCAACTTTACGAAATTACTTTGATCCGAAAATATGCTCAGCTAACATTTATCCTGTTGAAAAAATACAGTTATACCTGAGGTATATTGCTAACCATTACATATTTCTCACTAAATTCACTACATCGACCCTTATCTCCCATTCATACATCTCACTTGCAAGAAGAATCAGATCCTAAATTAATTAAATGTTGCACAAGCATTGCCCTAAAGTGCAACTGCTTCAGAATCCAATATCTTTGTTTATGCACATAAATACAAAAAAATTAACAAGACCTCGAACTGAGCTTTCCTTAACCATCTTTGGGATTGACAGCTAAAATGTACAATTTTTAAATTCAAATGATAGTGAATTTCAAATAAAAGAGCAATTTACAATTATGTATCACAGAAATATTATTAGAGAGTAATGAAACAGTTCACTGTGTTTCAAAGACTACAGTGTATCCTGGTGTAGTCGAAATATGTCTTAAGAGACTTTTAGGTATGGAGTGAGGAGTTTATCTATGGCTCATCCAAGTTGCATATGCATTTTGAAATGCATCAATCTCTCCAAAATGTATCTCCTGCCCAACAATCAGGAGTTCCAATATTTCTTAAGTACCCATATCAGTTAAGATGCCAATTGTATAGCTTAAAATACTTTTATCTCTGCATTTAGTGTGTTCTCATAATCACAAGCAGACTACAAAAAATATTCTGTCATACATCAAAACAAGTTCTGAAAAATGTTTTTATTCACCTTAGTCTTGCAAGATTAAATTCCAGTAAACATTAGCTTCTTCTGCTAACAACAAAAATTGATAATTATTATTTAAAATTAAGAGCAACTGAAAAATTAAATTAAAGCAAAAACGCGGGAGCAGGAGTGAACGGCAGAGCATAGTCGGTGGGAAGGCAGAGCGGGTCACGGGAAAGGTGAGATCAGGAACAACAGGACCCCTTGGCTGCCACCTCGAGTCAGAGGTCGGAGGTTCGCAGATTCCAAGTGGGCAGCCAAGGAAGAGCGCAGGACAAGCAGCATGTGGCAAGACCTAACAACTACGGTTTTTCCAGGATCTTCAACAGAATCTCGGGCAGATTCAAGAAAGTGAAAAAAAAGAGGCGGCGACCCAGATCTCCCACCACAAAAGACATGCCAGCTACCACAGATAACAAGGTGATCGACATTCACATCGACCCTGAGGCATGGATGGGTTCAGTCAGCCTGCTACATGCGAGGGTTTTCTTCATGAAGTGGGCAAGGGTTGGACGGCATTCTCAAAGTTGACGAAGTGGATTGATGAGGAATGGGGATCTCATTTCAGTATCAAAACCCTACCAAACGATTTCTTCTTAGTAACGGCAGGCTTCGAACAGGAAAAAGCGAGGATCTTGTATAACGGACCTTATTTGATGAACGGAGTGGGCTTCTATATCAAGGACTAGGAACCAAATTTCAATCCCAAGCAAGCCTCACTTGAGGAGGAGGTTCCAATATGGATCAGTCTGTATAAGTTGCACCATGAATACTACAGAGAAGACATCTTCAAGGAGATTAGTGATAAGCTCGGATCCTTCATCAAATCGGATGAAGCTATGGCAAAAGAGGACTTCAGCATGTATGCACGGATCTGCATCTTATGGAAACCTCACCCCTTGCTCTTGAAAGAGATCAAAATCAGAACAGCGTAAGGCATGGCAGGAACTGAAAGTAGAAGAAATCTTGGAGAAGTGTGATTCCTGAAAGGAATGGGGTCATCAAGAAACTGGCTGTATGGTCACCTTGAAAGGCAAAGGCATAGCGGATCAGGCTTTGGAAGATCAGCTGGTTAGAGTTTCAGAAGAATGCCAGACAGGGAAGATGCCTGAAGCATGGGATCTACCCCTGGTTCAGCAGTCAGATCCACCAAATCCACTTTCAAGTCCAAGGATTCAAGTCGACCTTCCCATTTCCAATGAGGACAACTCGCACTTCACTGCTAGGGATGAATGTTCAGCATCCTTAGGGTAGAAATGCTGGATCCATTAAAATCCCCTCCAAGATCAAGGCCGAACCTGAACAGCATCATTGTTGCATCATCCACCTTTTCAGATGAGGAACCAGTGCAGGATCCAACTAGCAGGACATTGAATTTTTAGGAAAACTCCAAAAACAAAGAGTGCGAAGAGAGTTGTTTCAGGAAGGAAGATCCGACTCCAACTAATCTCATCAAGGAGGACCCAAATGGGCTCACAAGAAATGAAACGTCACCGAGGAATCTCATTAGCGGAGCAGAACTTATAAGTGAATCCGAGGAAGCCCTTGCATCCTTTGACGACCCCTTTGAATTGGAGGAAGAAGTCGATATAACAGAGGTCAGAACCATCACACAATCCAAAACCAAATCTTCAAAAGCAAACCCCTGGGGGGTCAGCAATCCAGGGGCAGGAAATCAATCCAACAGCTGTTGGAGGACGCTGGCAACATAAGGGGGCAATCCAAGCTTCAATCCAAGAGGGCTTGGTCTCTCCTGGGCAGCCATGACTCCTAACCTGGAATGTCAGGGGCTGCAATGCCCCTGACAAAAGATCAAAAGAGATTTTGAACAAGCGAACCCTGATGTTATTTGCATTCAAGAAACTAAGATGGCTTCGGAACGCATGGCAAGAGTGTTTAAAGTTAGACAAAAGTGGTCTGGCTTCTTTTCTGATGTGTATGGGGCCCTCTAGTGAACTGGGAATTCCATGGAACCCCAGATTGGTCAAAGTGGAGGCAATTTCATGCATACGCTACTGGCAATTGGCGAAAATAAATCCTTTAGTTATCAGCTTTATAAGCTTTCTGGTGAATGTGTGACGGAGGATAAAAAGGGGGTCTGGGATGATATTTCCTGGACCTTGGTGGGATTGGATCCTCAGTAAGTAATCTTAGCAGAAGATTTCAATGCAACCCTCTCCCATTCAGAAAAGAGGGGTGGCCCAGGAATCCCAAACAGAACTCAGCTAGATTTCCTGGAGTTTGTGAATGCAAATGGATTGTGGGAAGTCAAAGCCAAAGGTAGCCCCTTCACCTGGACAAACAGGAGGTTGGGATTTTCAAACATTGCAGAGAAATTGGACACATTCTTCCAAGCAGGTAATTAAGACACTCTCCCATTGTGTTTGAGGCAGAAGGGCTGGGCATTTCAGGCTCAGATCATTTTCCAGTATCTTTGGTGATCCAAAAAGACGGGGTCCCTTTACGGTGCCATTTCAAGATGGAGAAAATGTGGCTGCGGGAGCAGCAGGGCTTCTACGAAGTGGTCTCCCAGTGGTTGAATTCTGTCCCAAAGGTATATGTTAACCTCTCCTACCAATTCGTTAAGAAGCTGACCTTAATTAAGAGAAATCTTGAAGCCTAGAATAGACTCCATTTCGGGAACATCTCTGAAGAAGGCCACATTGGAAAGTCATTTGGAGGCTTTGAACAACAAGGTTCTAGTTGATGGCATGGATGAAGTTGACTACCTCATAGAAAAGGACCTTCCTGGGAGATATGGGGAAATCCTACAGAGGGAAGAAATATATTGGAAACAATAATTAAGGGAGAATTGGTTAAGGGAAGGAGATAGAAACACTAAGTATTTCCACAGTGCAGTCAAGGTTAGGCATACCATCAATGGGATTTTGTCAATTCAACTTGGGGACCAAACATTGTCAGAGGATGGGAATCCGATAAACCAAGGTGTTGCCTTCTTCTCTGAGCTGTGGGCACAAGAATGATACAAGATGGATTCGTGCGCAAGAAGACTTCTTAGGAGTAATCCCAAAATTGGTTAGGAGAGAAGATAACCTGATGCTCAACAAATCAGTCTCTCTAAGTGAACTAAAAGTTGTCGTCTTTGGCATGAGTGGAGATAATGCTCCAGGACTAGATGAGTTCCAGGCTTTCTTCTATCAACAGTTCTGGGATGTGTTGAAAGAAGACCTAAAAGTTGTGGAAGAGTCAAGATCAAAAGCTTTCGTTTTACAGGATTTCAACAACACCTTGGTAGCCTTGATCCCAAAATAGAAGAAATCGGTGTCCTTTGAGCAGTTAGGCCAATCTCACTATGCAATACAGTGTACAAAATCATTATGAAGGTGGCAGCTAATAGACTCAGGAAAGTTTTGGACAAACTGATTTCCACCCAATCGCAACATAGTGAACGGGATCATTGTGGCTCGCAAAGCCATCGACTCAACCAAGGTTGGGAAGCACAGAAGAATGCTGCTGAATTATAGGGTCGACAAAGGTTTCTTGCTCAAAGTCGTAGCAAAGTTCGGACTTGCAGAACAATGGACCACGTTAATTGGGAGCATGTTTTCCTACAAGGCATCCATTTTAGTCAACGGTAACCCACAAGGTTTTTTTAAAGCCTTGAGAGGCTTGCGCCAGGGCAACCCCCTTTCCCCCTTCTTATTATGCTTGTGGAAATTCAGATAGGATGATTTCCAAGTTGCGAATGTTGGGGAGGTGGTAGGGAATTGAGATAGCCAAGGGTGTAGAACCCACCTCACACTCCCAATTTGCGGACGACACTTTTTTGTTCGGGGTCGCAAGAATGTGTGAAGCAAGATTCATGAAGCGGGTTCTAGACTCATATAGCATTGCCACAAGCCAATGCGTTAACTTGCAAAAATCTGAGATATTCTTCTTCAATACCAAAAATGACTCTCAAAAGGAAATTGTCAGTGTTTGGTGTCTAGATTGGGCGTCTTCCTACTAAATTCCTTGGTGTCCCACTCTTTGCGGGTGCTGATAAGGCAGATCTTTGGAACGACCTCATAGACAAATATGATTCTAAGATGGCAGGATGGAAAAGCAAGTGGCTCACATTGGCATGTAGGATTCTCGTGCTAAAAACGGTGATATCGGCTCTACCACTTTACTCCATGTCTTGTTTCAAGATACCTACCAAAGTGTTCAAGAGCAGTCAGTAGAAGATGCATAAACTCTTGTGGTACGGATCACAAAATCAGGACAAAGTCCCTTTGTTGGCCTGGGACAAAGTGTGCAGGCCGAAATGCAAAGGCGAGGCCAGTCTGCGCGACTGGAAACTAATAAACGAAGCTATGGGTGCAAAATTGGTCTGACAAATGTACCAAGCGCCAGAGTAATGTTGGGCCAGAAATATGCAAGCTAAGTACTTGGATGATGTCTCAAGAGAAAGAATTTTAACCATTGAAAACTCCCCTAAAGGTTCAGCATTTTGAAACTTTCTAGTTAGTTGCCATAGCCTAATCACAAATCACCTGACTTGGCAAGTTGGAAATGGTTCGATGGCAAACTTTTGGCAAGATTCCTGGGACAGCAAGCCATCTTTGGCCCGGGAAGGAGTGCCTGGGAACATCGTGTTGGTCACAACCCCGCAGTGGGGTAACAAGATTGGGGACTTTTTATATAGGAACTATTTCAAAGGAGAAAACATGAGATGGAAGGCAAAGTCAACGTTGAATCTCTGATAACAAGATAGAAGTACCCTCAATGACATCCTAAAGAACAGACCAGTTATTGGATCAACGGAACCCGATGAGATCAAATGGTGCGGGGCTAAGAGTGATCAATATTCGGTCAAGATTGGCTACAAACTGTTGGAAGACAAGTTCAGCACGATGGAGTGGGAACAACAAGTCTATTGGCACAAAACCTACTTGTTGAAGGTTGGAGCCTTTACTTGGTTGGAAGAGAATGGTAGAGTCTTGACTGGGGACAGACTCAAGAGGTTGGGCTTTGCGGTGCCTTTCAAATGTGTGCTATGCCAGAAGGCTGGGGAAACCCTAGATCATCTTTTCCTCTCTTGTGAAGTTGCTCAAGAAGCATGGAGATTTGGTTTGAGCATATTTGGTTGGAGCGGCCCATTCCCAAAATCTCTGAAAAGTTGGTTGTACTCCTGGTATATTTCACAAGCAGCAGCATCATTTTTAGACATATGGCACATCCTGCCATCCGCAACTGTGTGGAAAATATCAAAGGAGCACAACAACAGGATCTTCCAGGACAAAGGAAAGCCCTTCGCTAGATTAGGCCTAAAGATTAGAGAAAGCAGTTTCAGAATTGGTATCAAACAAAGCATCTCAGTTGAACACACAGAAAGTCCCTTTTAACCAATTTGATTCCTCTATCCAAAAGCATTGGCCTCTTGTGAAATTCAGGCCTGTTAATGGGCCTAAAAGGGTTGATCCTCTCCGTGGTGGTAGGGCAAAGGCAACTTGGCAACCACCTAAAAAGGGTAGGACCAAGGTCAAATTCAATGATGCCTCCAATGACAACCCAAGGCAATCAGGTGCAAGATTTGCAAGTAGTAAAGAAGATGGAACAATATTGGCAATTGGGGTTGAGAGCCTTCCAACATGGTCAAGCAATGAAGTTGTATACCTAGCTATAGTGAGGTCGGTTCTCCTTGCCAAAAAGCTGGGGGTTCAGAAACTTCACCTAGTAGGGGATTCCCAACTCATGGTGAATGGAATTGTAGAAGGAAACATGGACACACAGTATCTGAATAAGATGGATCAGAGTACATCTAGAGGAATTTGAACACTTCAAGGTTTCTCATGCCTTTCAAGAAGCGAATTCACTGGCAAATAAGCTATCGAACATAGGAGCAAACGAGTCATCGGAGAACAAATTTGAGCTTTTTGAAGATCTCAGGTACTTATTGCACCTGGATCTTTCCAACTATTCCAACGTCATATGATTGACAACTCCCATCACCTGAAAGATGGGGTGAGGTGAGCTTTTAGTGGAATAGCAGGGCATGGCAAGGTCGGTCCCAATTCCAAAAAAGGCAGTATCATCATGACTCAAACACTTGTAAATACGAGCAGATTTTTGAGAGATGGATGAGCTAGCGAGGTCATCTCCCACGCTCGGCTCAGTCAAGAAGGATAACCTTTCCTTTAAGAAGCGGATGAAGCCAAGCCTCCTCTTCATTCTTTGCATTTCAAGTTCATTATCTCAGGTTGTGCACTGAGGCAAAGGTTGCAACATGCATGTTGTCTGAAGCCGAAAGATGGAGGCCAATTTATCGCTCCAGACGACAGGCCAAGCCCCATCTTTCAAGGGCCCGGTTTCAATCATCCGCATGAGACACATTTTCAAGTTTGATGATATCAAATTCTGGGAGGTAATAGTAGAGATTTTCAGGGACAAGTTCCTCAACAAAGAGCTCAGACCAGAAACAAACCTGGACATATCTTCCCTTTTTCTGGGTTTGGCTCTCATGGCGAGTGCTTCTCAGGAAAATGTTTGGCGCGTGGCCCACGCTTGCCTCAAACCCAAATAGGTAGGCAGGATGGAGGACATCATGTCGCAGGCTAAAGTGGGTGTTGGCCTCCGCATGAACCAAGGCATGTGGAGATGGATTGGTGGAGGGGATGGTGTTATGCAGCCACTCGTGGTCTGGACTTCTACTTGCAAGTCGGAGACCCACATGGCACAGCTTTGCAGTGGGTGGAAGAATTTGGTAACATTCTTGGACATCAGGGACTCACACGGAGTAGTGAAGGTGGCTGAGAAGGGCTGCAGGAAGTTGACTCCGGTCAAATCCACAACTCCCAGGGATGAGACTGGACGCCCTCTCCCACATTGCCAGCTACAAGGGAGGAAGAAGCAGTATGGAGTGCAAGGCACTGTTGTGATTCCTGCTAGTGAGTAGCCTGGTTCAAGCTCTGGCCCTAGTGTTGGACAGGGTAAGGGTGATTTTGTGGGCACTCCTGTTGCTGTTGTTCATTGCCATTGTATGGCAGTATGAATCGAGCCTGCTATCCTGAACTTTTCAAGGGATGAAGCCACTCGTTGGTTCAGGTAGGGGACAGCCCCTGGTTCCATGCGTGCCCATTTTTCCCTAGTATGGGCTATGTTTTGCGTTGTCTTTGTTCTTGCATACAGTCAGGTTGGGTGATGGGTTAATGTCTGATTGTCAATCTGCCTTTGTGAGGTCTTTTGTTTCTGGGAGTTCGGGTGTGCCACAGGATGGCTTTCAAATTGTAATGAACTTTTTTGAATCAATGAAAATTTATTATTATCCATCAAAAAAAATAATAAAAAATGCAAAGAACAAGCTCGTTAACTAGAAAATATTTTAGTCAAAATATCATAGAAATTCCTGCTTTATCAAATTTCTACCACTTGCCTAAGAATAATTTTATTGAATCTATCAGGACTGGATATGCATGAAAATCTCTAACTAGTCTGCTTCAATCTCACTATGACCAACAATCATAATATGTTGCTTATGTTCTCTCCTCTTCAGTTTAAACGAATTCCATCTGTTCTACTTTTAAAGCATCCAAACAAGCATTTAATTAGACAGAACTGTAAATTCCAGAGATATTTTATGTTATGAAATGACCTCTCCAACCACAATTATCTTGGTTGTATAAAATGGTAGCATAAGCAACTTCGCGAACCATTCATCAAAATTTAGATATTGTTTAGCATTCAACCTTAATATGCAGGAGACTTCTTCTCTGTTGACCTAAACCAAATCACATTGATAGTGTTCAAAAAGATAGTGCTAGCAACCTTCTTCTAGTTAAGAGTAAACCATTGACAAATGACTTCTGAACTCCATAGTTTCAACGATCAATAATATCTAATTGACATCGACATGACTGATTTGAACACTGGTCATATTAATCAAAATCTCCAGTAAAATCTCATCAGAAGCAAAATCTTAAGATCAATTGCATCACTAGAACCTCATCAGAATGAATTTGAATGCAATGAAATAAATTAAGCCATTATCATTGGGCCAAAACTGTAAAATAGCTACTCCACAAACTTTTGAGGACTAAACTAGTTAATACAACAACACTGCACTTGTTGAACATTTTTAAGCAAATATACACTTTATAAGTTTTTCCTAAAAAATATATGGTTGTTACTATGTCTTTGTCTATTTTGATAAATGAAGTCAACAAAGCACCTCTCAATATCAATAAATTCTCAATACAAGAAGTTTTTCCTCCATTACTACCATTTACTTTTCATTTTTAGAGGGTGTAAGCAGTCCAATTTATCTTACAACTTTAAATATAATTGTGCTTTTATGAATGCAGTTATGATACATATTGTAGCAGAAATCTTTTGCAGATCTTTAATGAGACATCAACAATCAGAAAACTGACAAGTTGATGCTCCGAGATGACACTGATGATGACAGAGAGGTTTAATAACCCAGGATAAGTACAAATGGCGAAGCTTGCAGAATTTAAAACTTGCATTACAAACCATGGTCATGAATGTAGGGAAAGCTTCCAGTTGAAGGATAGTTTTCTTAAAAATATATTCTAG
Organism: Cupressus sempervirens; assembly: GCA_028749045.1. Classification (NCBI taxonomy): domain Eukaryota; kingdom Viridiplantae; phylum Streptophyta; class Pinopsida; order Cupressales; family Cupressaceae; genus Cupressus; species Cupressus sempervirens. The sequence continues at coordinate 89,843,588 of CM053791.1, read as the reverse complement.
CTTGCATGCCCTTTTAAAGGGTTTGAATGGAATGCAAACAAAAAGGCTCGCATGACTCAGGATTACGGCTCAAACCATATTTTTGCAACCATGTGATTGACATGTTGGCATGATTCATCATCTTAATCTCCACACTATTTAAGTTAAAAATTTGAAATTAGAAAAAATGGCAAATTAAACAACAAAAAATCCTCGATCTCTTATTTTGTCAATATGAACTTCAAGATGTGGCTTTTTTTTTAAGAAGTTACTGGTTCAATCTGGAAAACCCCCCACATCCAGATCCAGTTCATTTCCAGTCCAGGTCCCTTGTGCATCCAAGCAGGGACCTATGCAATACACCCAATTTCATCTGGTTCGCTCTACAACGGGCCCAAATGAATCAAAATCCATACTGCAGTACCTGAAGCAAACCTGGGAAGAACCCAGACTATGCTTTAAGCTGTTCTTAACCAACTAAGATGAGCTGCTCAGCCTAATAACAGAAACCTAAGCCCAAAATAGACTTATAAAGATTATCAATACTTCCAAAAATACTTATGTTACCTCATATTGAGAACAAATTCAAACCATAATACAATTGTGAAACATTCACTCTCAAACTTCTCATTTCCAAAACAATTCTATTGCTATTCCTACACATGCAAGAGCCCAGAGGTAGAAGTAGAGAATTTAGTCCTAGAAGTCTGTAATGGGCATGACTTTGTGTCCTTGCTCAGTATGTCTGACTTAGTCAATGGCTCGTCCTCCATCCTGGATTTAGCTCTTTCTCAGACTTCTCCTAGCACTAGCAATGACTACAATTCAACTCAATGTTATCCACTGTGAAACTAAGTCCACCACCCTCCTCCATAGCCTGCCTATCCAAATCATAGACGTAATCCTCTTCAAAAACCACCACAAATCTGACTTACATGCTTCAAATCGATAGAAATCAGTTTGCAAGTGTATAGTATAGAAGTGTTTAGAAGATTATTTTCCCCTCAGAGCAAAATAAAAGTGAAGAAATGAGAAATGAAATTAATTTGGGTTGTTTTTTGCCTTAAAGTGCTGTTATAAAAATACGACAGAGTTTTTAACAAAAATTCAATAAGTGCTTGACCAGTTTTTACAAAAATTCAGAGAATTGGTACCAGTAAAAGTCGTAAAAACTCGTCAGGACAGAAAACTTTGCCAGTAGTACCATGGCTGGTGTGATTTGATCTGTAGCATCAATTTGATCTTTCCTTACCCGTGTCTTATTCATTTCCTTCCTAACTACATTAACATTAATTATTTTTCCTTTACCGTCATTTCTTGCGTCATTCTTCTCGATTGATCCATTCTTTCTTGTTCTAGAATTGTTAAAAGTACAGTTTCTAGCTATATGACCAAATTTATTTCATTTGTAACCTATAAAATTTGGATTGCCCTACTTCTGATTGACTAAATTAATCTTCAATTTGCATTACTTTGCTATGTGACCAAAATTGTTGCATTTGAAACAAAGAGTCTTCTCCTTGTTCATAGATTTTTTTTTTTTTCATTTGATTTATGCCTATATTGATAAAATGTAAAACAATAGCCAGTAAACGGTGGTGTTCTGGTATTGTTTCCGCATTGGTTTTCCCCGTGACCAACTTTGCTGCAAGTGAAACATCTTCCACTAAATCATTGTCCTGTGGAATGCATTATAGGGGTCTCCTTGAGTTTCTCAGTCTGATTTCCGTTCCCCTCAGCAGATTTAGAACACCCTTTTCATAGCCTAATCCATGTGTATCTCTAACTAGTCTTTGTCTTTCCAATTGCTCATCAAGCTTTACTGAACTGGTTTTAAATCTTTCTTTGAATTCATTAGCTGCAATAAGCTCGCTCCTTATCATCTCATTTACTCTTTCAAGTTCCAGCTCATTATGCTTGGTCTCATCAAGATCAAGTTGCATCTGACTAATCTGAAAGTTCAACTTCTAGCATTCATCAGATTTCTCCTTCATCGATCTTTCATGATTTTCTTAAATCTTTTTTCTATCTTCAATTTCCTTGGACATTCTTAGGACCATGATCTTCATTTCATGCTTTGAATTGTCTCTTTCCTTCACCAGTTGCTCATACTAATCAAATTTTTCATTAGGTAAATCATCAGTACTTCCTTTCATTTGTATTTGATCAAGAAGTTCCTTTCTCTTGGATCTGGATTTGTTCAGCTGATCTTTGAGAGTTTGAATAAATCCATTGGCTTCCTTAAGCTTTTCCTTCAACTCCATGTTCTCTGTATTTGACTTTTCAATATCCTCAAGAGCAATCAAGAGTTGTTTCTGAACACTTCTGCCTAGTTCACCCATTAGGACCTTCCTAAAGCAATCAGACTTTCTCTGAGGCACAAAGCTCTGATACCAATTGTTAGGATTGAGGAACACTGAGAAGGGGAGTGAATCAGTGTTCTGAACTTTTCAAACACATTACGCTGATTGCACAACCAAGAGATAATAGCAATAAGAAATAAACTACAAAGCCGCAAAGTAAACATCCAATAACTCATAACACCATGATTTCTGCGTGGAAATCCAGTAAAAGGAAAATCCACAGTGGGGATGATACCCACAAATATTGCTCTGTAGAAGTAATTAATCATGTTAATGGTTTTAGTACAAAAGGGGTTTGAAAGGGCTAAGTAAGTAGACCATCCTAAAGTTGACCATAATGACTCGTAGGACCAGAGGACACTTAATAGAAGGGCCAAGAAATCCACTTACAACCTCAGCCCAACTCCACAAGATGGGGAAAGCAAGTGCAAGCCGTCAAGTAAGAGGAATGTAGTAAACATCCCTCTAGGACTTGATGTGGAAATGGTTTCGAGCAGAACCATCATTTCTCTTACTCCAAACCCTAATATGTTTGTGTGCTGTTATTATAATCTATGAAAATGATGTGGTTTATCTAGCCCTAATGGAACACACACATATATATAGGTGTAAATTTGTGTATGCTGCTTAAAGATTGCAAGGTTCCCTCCTGGGGCACATTATTATAAAGATAACTAATTGGTGAGATGTAATGCTGACCCTGATTTATTGCAATTGTGATTTCAGGGCAAATTAGGGGACATCAAAGATTTTTCCCGAGTTAATTATGATCTGAGTCATTAAATCTGAGTTTTGCATATATGCATTTTTTCTCAAATCTAGAGAATAATGATACGAAATTTGTTGTTTCAAATGGTAATTGTAGTGTTGTAAATTGTATCTCCATATAATTTCAAACTCATTTGGGGCTCACTATGCTGATTCTAAAACGTTCCTAAAACTAATTGACTCTGCTCAAAATAGTGCCTTATCTTGGAAGTTCAGCACCTTGCTTTCTGACCTTGTTCCAGCCCTATGCCTAGCACCATAGTCCAACCAAAAGGGACCCAAGTTTGAACCCTTGAACAATTGGAAAGTGTTGAGCAGGAAAATGCTCAAAATGTCAGCCTTCTTCAAAAATTTCAGCATGTTTCCTGAGACTATGTATAAAAGCAAGCCTCACTGCCTCATTTGAACAATCACACCTTACGATTTCAAGCAATTGGAAAGTGTTGAGCAGGAAAATGCTCAAAATGTCAGCCTTCTTCAAAAATTTCAGCATGTTTCCTGAGACTATGTATAAAAACAAGCCTCAATGCCTCATTTGAACAATCACACCTTACGATTTCAAGCAATTAGGCAAGCATTTAGCCATTTTCAAGGCAACAAGAGGTCAAGCATTCAACATGGCATCCATGATCAAGTTTATGTGTTTTAAGGGAAGACATGTGTGAGCTCCCTCCTAGCAACATCAACCTTTTATGAAGAATTCAGGGCAAGGAGAATTCCTAGCAAAGGTATAGCATTGTCAAATCAGCATTTTGCTTCAGATTTAGCCTCCACCCTCTAGGGGTAAGCTCTCTTTTATACATCATCATTGTAGAGGAGGTTAATTCCTACTCAGGGCTTGACTTAGGCAAGCTCCTATACACACCATTTACTCTCTCCTTGTGTGCAGGAATTCAGATCTAGTAGAGCGTAGATTCAAAAAGTGTAAAGTCAACGAGTTCAAGACTTTGATGGAACAGAAAACACTATATGTTGTGGCTGAGCCACGTAGTTTGACAATTTTCCAACAAAGTGTTAGGGAGATATGTGCGACATCCTTATCCGTTTATGATATCTACATTAGATGACTTCAGCACTAGGTCATCCAGCCATATAGTCCCACACCTTCAGGCCCAGATCTCAATGGCAGGTTCTTTTCTGATTTCTATTTCAAGATTTGTTCTCATAATTTGCATATCTATCCTTTAACTTACTATTTATGTTGATTATTGTCAAATTTACATCTGTATACCTAGTTCTTGTGTTTCCTCATTCTATCTTATCCAATTGTATCAAGGATTCAAAACACAAACAAAGAATAATTCAATTCAACACATTGAGCAAGGTCTTTCCAATAGGTCTGAAGTTGGGCTAATGGAGTTATTCTGGTATGTTGATGTGAATCGGTTTGATTCTTAGTTTACATGTTTAGACTAATGAACCTCTTTCACCAATATTACAGTGTTAAACATCAACATCAGAGACATAGAGACTTCTTTGAATTTGGAGGTGCTTCATGTACTGTCTTCTGCTCACCACCCGAAGATTTTTTATTTTACACATGCCAGTTACTTATAGTTAGTAACAGAAGAGATTGCCACCTTTCTTTCCATTTCAAAGTACCAGTGAGTGGGTAGTGGCACACAGCCCTATCTAGGACTCCTGTAGAAGATTATAGCATTCTATCTGATTATAGCCCTTCCATTTAGATTTATTTGGCTGGCACAGATGTTTGCACAAGTGCTAACTTTATTCTTGGATCTCTTTTATATCTTTTACTGTGGATTTCCCCTGCAGTAGGGCCATCTCAGGCAGAAGGATGAAATACTCATTTTGTACACAGGATTCAAAGACAATGAATTTGGTTACAGACATTTTAGGCCAGAATGCCTCTATAATGGAAATCAAAGAATTGGAACCTTCATTTTGGAGAATTTCATTGAAGTAGCAGATAAGAGTACAAAAAGTACAATTTAAGGAGAACTGCCAATGGTATTCATCCAAGGAAAAATTTCTCATAGTGGAGAGTACAGATCAGGTGAGGGAGAATCAGAAGCAAGTGGGCCAATGCCTATGTGAAAAAAGCCAGTGGAGAAGCTTTAATGTTTAGATTTTTCCTTTACTGCTGCCAAACAGCAGGCTGATATGGTTCAATTTGCCAGATTTAGCACTTTATAGATAAAATCTCCATAATATCCTAAAGAGTGGTGCTTGAAATCTCCAGCCATTTACTCATGCCATTGTTGTTCCCATCTGGTGTCAGAAGGACTTCCCAGCAGGTATTTCTGGTGCCTGAAATCCAAGTGACAATGGAGGATGAAGAAGGAGATTGGCGAATGCTGGACTATTAGTTTGCAAATTTTTTAATTGGTAATTTTCATTTTCATGTCGGCTGTGTCCAACTGAGTAATCCTACCTTTTTTGGGATATGATATGCTCTTTGTAGAGAAGGATTTTATTATCACAAAACCTATGTTATTTTCTGCTTATTCTTGGTCATAGGCCCCTGCAAAACCCACATTATTCAATCAAAGATAAAAATTGATAATGGTATTTGGTGCAGCCCATATCCTCAAGCTTCTTTACTTCAAATCTTGGGTTTTTTGTGCACAGTATACTTTACAGCTTTTTTATAGGAATTTTTACCATAATATAGTTGGAGCAAATAGTTCATAAATTTATGCTTGATCAATGTCCCCTCCAGTTTGATAAATGAGAAATAAAAAGAAGGTGCTAGCATGCAGCTTACGAAAATCAATAAAGTGAATCAAAACTAGTTCCTATTGGCATTTTGAAGCACATATAGGAGTTGCTAGTGCTAGGACATGTTTTCCTGATTTAAATCCAAAAGTTGGCATTCTATATGAAACTTGTTTTCATAAAAGCCAATCAACCAAGGTTGCATGGGTACGTGGGTACGGGAACGGGAACGGGTACGGGAGCAGGTACAGGTACGCATATTTTTCAAAATAGGGGACAGGGGTACGTGTGTAAGCCTAATTTTTTCCATATTAATTTATATTTTATAGAAATTATAAAAATCAAAATATCTGTCATGAGTCATGATATTGAGCATTCAAAACAAGAAATTTGAAAATATAAGCCATAAGTCAAATATATATATATATATATATACTATTGCTGAATGTTTAAAGTATTTTTCATAATAGGGGACGGAGGTACTTGGGTATGTCAAACTTATTTAAAAATTACACTTTTATATTTATAAAAAATCTGATTTTATGAGTCATGACAATGGTTTTTCAAAACAAGAACAGTGATAAAGTTTGCAAATGTAATGTACTGTTTTCAGTTTCAGATTTGCTATATGTTTGAAATAATAACACATGATAAATGCTTAGATGCATAACAAAGAAGGCAGACTTTAAACATGAACAAGAAGATCCTAAACCGTATGACAATGACATATTGCAAATGATAAACTTTTGACTTGAACAGTGATAAAGTTTATTGTTAATGAGTATCAAAGTTTCAAACTGATTTGGTATTGAATTAAGTTTGATAAACAACAAGCTAATACAAAAACAAAAAACCAAAAAAAAAAATCAGAATCTTAATCAAGGTCCTTAGCTATGATGCTCTCCACCGAGTACCCGGTACGTGGGATACGTGTACCCGGTACTTGGGTACGTGGGTACGAGTACCAGGGGTGTGGGTACCAGTACCCATGCAACCTTGCAATCAACACATGAGATATGTATCAGACATGGGATTCAAACCTTAGACAGTATAGCTAATAATAAATGACATTATCCAAACAAAAAAGGTTCAATGAGATGAGTCCAAGTGGTTGAAGTAAATGAGCTATCAAAGCAGAGGACCAAGTTCAACAAAAGACTTGATAAATATCGATATTAATGCTTCCAAAGCATAGGCTAGGCCCAAGTTCAAATCCAATGAGAGATGACAAAGTATTAGAAAAGAGTTAAATACCAAATTGACACTCCAGAAATCATGACAAGCGTTAAATTTAAGTATAATGCTGCATCTAAACACTGAGGAAAGTGATTCACTGTTGAGCTTTCAAAGCATAGGCCCAAGTTCAAACTCAAGACACATAATAAATGCTGATACTAATGCACTTCCAAAGTATAGGGCCCAAGTTCAAATCCCAAGAGAGATGATAAAGAATTACAGATGGGTAATATACTGGATTCAAGCTCAAGGAAAGGTGATAAGTGTCGAATTTGGGTACTATACTGCATCTAAGCACCTGGGAACGTCTGTCGAAACTGGGTAAAATACTGCTCAACAACCTAAGTAAAGTGTCCATTATAATAGATACTATGAATTTCCAAAGTAGAGGCCCAAGTTATAACTCCATCTAACATCATAAAGAGTTAAAATGGGTTTTGTGAGGTATTTGACCTCAGGAAATATCACAAGTGTTATAATTTGAGTAAATATGACTTCCAAACTCCAAGAGACTTGACAACCTATTGACAATAGGTAGACTACATATAAAAACACACCCACCAAAATTGGTTTGGTGTACCTCAATGGACAAGGATACGAGGCTAACTGCGGAAGACATACCCCTAACACCAAGGATGCATGCACCCGTTTCCTGCTTATTTTTTAATAGGGACAATACAAAACTCTAGATCTTCTCATTAAATAGTGCAACAGCTGTCGTTTAAGACTTAAAAGTTCAACCAACCCCAAATTAGCCGCTTAATGGCAAAATTTCGTTTTTTCTTCCTTTTCATTTCTATTTTGAAATCTTAACTGAAAAAATTAGTAAAATGAAAACAAGAATTTAATACTGACCAAAGGTCAAAAAGAAATAAGCAGTATACATCTAAAAAAAACGAGCAACTGCACGAGACCCGGTGTCAGTCAAGACAACCAACGATACCCTGGAAAGGAGATCGTTTTTTAATTTATTTTCTCATAGTCTACAAATATAGTTTAATGAAGCATATGAGCTGAACTATATTACAAACATTACATTAAAATAGCAACGTAGAAATTCCTATTATAGTTAGTTATTTTATATGATACTTAGCTCCTTACATTTAAAACCAATATAAAATTCCTCTTTTATTTAGTTCCTTTATATGATACACAGCTCCGGAAGAACACTAGATTTAGATAACTCAAAAAAATTTGCTGAAACTAAATAGCAGAAAACCGATAAGCATTACTTAGAAATCCAATTTAGAGATTTGAATTTAAAATATCTTCAATGAGAATCAGCACGTTTATCACTTAGATCTCGACCGCTTGGACAAGAAGAAAAAGAAAGAATCTGCCAAATCAAAAGGAAATAAAAAAACCTAATCGAAAATAAATTTGTCTTTCACAGTACTCCCGGTGAATTTTAAAATCGAAAAGGCTTGACTTTATGTGGGAAACAAAAACCAAAAAGACTCACCGAATCCTGGGGCTGAAAGGAATTCATAAGCAGCTCGTACGCCAAAGTAGAAGCAAATGAAATCTGGAAAGATGAAGCGACACCTTCTCTCTCTGTTCCACAAGCAACACAGATTTGAGAGTTTGGGCCGCGTAGCAGGGACGCCCGGCATTTTTGGCATCGAAAAGGCCCTGTTCCAGAATTCGCTACGATTTCGTCTAATGTGGGGAAAGAAGTTGTCGAGGGTGTGGCGGGTTTCGATCCAGCAAGCTCCAGCAAATGAGATCTGATTTTCTTGAGCAACTGGGCCGTGGATTCCGTCGCCATTGAAGCTCGTATCAGATGATTTAATCTGCAGACTTTAGGATAAATTTTAGTGGCACTAAAATTTGGAATCTACAGGAGTTGATTGGCTATATAATCAAATCAGGGAGCAGATCATCAAGCGTAGGGTGCTCTTAGGTCATATCAGACAGAACGTTTGTGGGCTGTTTACTGCTTTATTCTTTGTCGGTAATATAATAGAAATGCTTTATCATAATTAAAACTTTGTTCTAAAGAATCGGTAAATCTGACATGGGAAAGAGATTGACTGAATGAAAGATTTTTTAAAATTAGATTTTAATACTAGCAGCAATTGTCATATAATTATTTTTTTTAGTTCGGCAGGATACTAAAGCAACCGGGTTGCTGTTATTTTTCCACTAATGTTGACCAATGGAAGAACTTTATTTTTTCCCCACGACCTATTTTGCTATGTTTTGCTTTTTTTCAAAGTTAAATTATTTTTCAGAACTGCTTTGTTGTCACATTCTAATTGGTGAGTACTGCAAACAGTAGGGTTTCCACCATCTTGTGATGAAATGCTGACATTTCATCTCGTTGATGGGTATTTTGCAGTCTTTAATTTCATGATTTTGTTTTGTCTTGTCAGTTTTAATGGCTGTGTCAGGGAGGGTGCAGAATTTCATCTCGTTGATGGGTATTTTGCAGTCTTTAATTTCATGATTTTGTTTTGTCTTGTCAATTTTAATGGCTGTGTTAGGGAGGGTGCAGAAAATCTAACCAAAATCTCTTCCTTTGTGGCCTGAGTACAAATCATGAACTGTTGTGTTGGCATATGATAGCACATTTTAGGATAAAATGAGGACACGATGCATTTGGTCTTACACTGAGAACTGACAGTGTTGAATATTTGCCTAGAATTCTCTATCATCATTATTTTTAAATCTTTTATTGTCCTTGCACCCTCGCTCATTCTCCTGAGTAAACAGTGACATCATTAAATTTATGAATCTTCAATATCCCTGAATCCACGGTTGATTTTTTTTATTGGTCTCTGTGGATGTCAGTGTGCGTGAGTTACAAATAGAGAGATGAGTAGATTCTGGGGTCATGAAAACCAGAGAGGAAAGATTACACAGTGCTTCTTCCTTCTCAGGTAAGCATGCTTTGCGTTTGCCATTCAATTCTGTGTTTTTCATTTTGCTTTGTGTTTGAGTTGTCTTTGGTTACACAATGTGTAATAGTTGAAACGTGTTATATATCTACATGTATATTTAATTGCAGTGGGATGGGTATAGGCGAAAATGGGTTCTCGTTTATACTGCTTGGCATACATGATGTCTATTTTTGATTTCTTACGTTTAGGAATACATCCTTGTGTGTCAACTGCAATGAACTAACATGCTCTCCCGAGAGCATTTGTCCATTTTCAGATTGTTCTTCTTCGTTGTCGTCCTTCTCCTGTTCTAGCTGTTCTTCTTCATATACATCTGGCTGTAGCTGTACAAATCTGCCCAGTTTGCTTTTGAGACTGCACTTGCTATGATTCACCGACTCCAATCAACTGCTGTATTGATTAAATCTGCAAATTAATTAACTGTGTTTCAAGCTGGGTCTTGTATACTATGATCTGAAGGTGTATGGATAGTATTGTTGCTGAGAGTTGATGACATTTTCTACCACCACCACTGCTCTACAATTCTGGAAAACTACTCAAATCTGCTAACGAATATTCTCTCTGTTAAGATTGAAAAACAGTGAATATTTTCACCCCTCTTCCTCTTTCCCAAATGTGGACGCATCTTTTCAAATCTTGCTTCGATGGGGGTCTTGGTTTAATAGCTTTTTAAAGTGGGTACTAGAGTTTCTCCACCTATATTGATTGCTGGTCAGACTATTATTAGTAAAGTAGCAGGGTCGCATAAATCTTTTCATCCAAAAGCATCTACAAGTTAAATTAGGCTGAGATAATTTTTGTTCTCCTTTAATTCATTGGTCTCCACATTGGCAGAGTGGTTCAACCCTCAAGTTTAGACAAAGTAAAAATAAAATCCCTCTGCCAAGCGCCTAAAGGAATGATGCCTCCTAACACGATGTCAGAGGATTGAGCGCGAAGTCAGAGGGTGATGCGTTAAAGTCAAGTTGGGCGGCACATTCACTGGCTCAGAGAAGTAAGAAGCTGCCCAAATTATATGGGAAGAGCTTTCTTTTATTAAGTTGATTGGACATGGGCTTTTAAAGCCTTCATCGTTCCCCCACGCGAATTCTGCCCAACATGTTTGTGAATGCCCTTTTCACCCATGTGACATGAGCAAAGGGGACAGATTTGAAAGCATGCAGTTTTGTTTAGACTTACCTCTTTACCCCTTACACATTTTTGGCCTTTTTCCTTGGCCAGGCGCACACCTTCTTGGAAAATGTTTATTGCTACGTTGGCAGCCATCTTTGTTGACTTAATTTAGTTAATGGTTGTCCACGTACCACCCCATCCTGGCAAATGCTTCTCCCTTCTCCTAAAAAGTTTATCACACTCCTCCATGCGTACTAAACATAGACTAAGAGGGTGTGGTAGTATTAAATGGTAGTTAATGATGAAAGCTTCCCCCTCCAAAATTTGATTGGTGAATGAAGCTTCTGTTTGACTTAGTTTCAATTTGCACATCTATGCAAGCATGTCGCCTCCACAAGTTTTATTCAGTCGGTGAAAAGTTAATGTTATGTTTCTTTTAAGAAGTTTTTCTTCTGATGCAAGTGGTTTTAAGATAACCCTAAAGATGACTTCTCTCTCACCTTTACTCATAAACTTTTCCCTCATTTGCCATCAAAGCCTCTTTAGGGTTTCAAACTTCACGAGGGGGTCATATACCATGGCACAAAGTCGTCGTTTTCAAATCATAATTAGGTGATAGGTTTTTTTTTTGGGGAATTACCCATGGGGATTGTAATATCTCATGTGCTGACATCATAAATTAATATTGAAAAATATAAATTCAAGATATTTAAAATAATATATTAGTGACCTGCTTGGAGATGGCACTGAGCCCTGCCATGGAAGAATGTCTGTAATTAAAAACAGGGCCAAGAGAACAATTGCATGGAGAACTGGCAAAGAAATCATTTGACATTTCATGAACTAGATCTTAAATTCGAAAGCGAACGTTACATGTTTCCTATTTTTGTTTTTTGTTTCCGGTAAACCCATAACCAAAGTATAGGAACGAAACTGATCGAGATGTCAATAGTAACCCTAAACCTATGATCAAACAAAATGAAACAAAGGCAACGAAGGCAAGACACGACTTGTAGATAATAGAAATGATTTAAACTTTTGCAATGAATGAATATATGTGTTACTTTATTTTGAAAGTCTTATTTAAATTTGCTTGAAACAAATAATAAATTATTTTACTAATAATTGTAAATAAGATACTACATCTGAATAATTAATATTTATATTTAGTATTTGTGATTTTTGGAAATTAATATAAGAAGAATAGTACCAACTAAAATTTTTATAAGAGACATAATCTCGAAAAAACTAAAGGATATAACCACAATTGTCAACTACAAATCTACAAATCTATGACTGTCTCGGAATTTGTTTGCAAGAAAACACATATCGTTAACATATTTAACATAAGTTGATAACAACTAGGCATTTTTCTACCTCGAAACATCAGTTATAAATATCATCTATTATAAGAATAGTTTAATAAATATATGAAATAACTATATTTGTTTCAATTAAAAAATCAAATATATTGATTTTATTGTTTTATTATTGTAAATAATTGTCAGTATATTTTAGTACAAATTATTTCAATGAGTAATATTTTTAAACAATTTTAATAACTATTTATGTTAAAATGATGAAATCTGAAGAAAGATAACAAAAAAATTACACGTAAATGATTTAAATTTTCTATGAAATTGAATATTGAACTTTCATTGATTTATTTACTGACATGTTTTAGTAGTAATTCTTTTGAAATTTGTATGGGTCTAATATGCTAGTATTCATGAAACTAGTATCAATTTTCCCAAAATTTAGTTTCAGAAGTCATGATACTATTCATAGTTTTTTGAAATAAAGAACACGCTCAATATAGCTTATGTTGTAAGTTGACAAATGGTTTAGTTTGTTTGTAATGATGAACAAAAGCTAGTTATAGTCAAAGATCAATGCTTTCAAAGTCTAAGGGATCATATTACCATTGTCTACTGAAAAAGTTTCGAACTCCCACAAATAGCTTGGATATTCCATTTTATTTTAATTGCTCGTCTATCAAAGGCTACCAAAAGTGTTTGGGACTAGTATTTGAAACTTTGACAGTGTTGAATATTGAAATCTTATGAGCCTTCTCATGAGCACAATGAAATTGTTTGACTAGAATCTATCGACTTATACTTTCTGCATATAGCTTCAGATTAGGGTCAAAGATCTGGTAAATCAATTCATGTTTTCCCATATTTGGCATTTAATCAGTTCTGTTTCCTTGGCATTCCAAATGCCCATTTGATTAATGTTCAAGCAAAGCACAACATCACCTTATTCTCTCTATATTTGCCTCCATGTGAGAAAACTAGCAAATGATTTTAATAATTTCACAAATAATGAGTCAGACTATTGGATACCACAGACAAATTTCTCAACTTCAAGTTCATGAAAGTGAAGAAATAATTTAGCAATCATAGAAGACACAAACAACATTTTCAAGGGTGAGTAGTCAAATCCATTATAACAAGGCCAATAGACTAATCAAACAAAATTACACTATGATTCGCATTGCAAATAGGTCAAATCAGAATACATTATTCCATGTCTAAAAACATATTAATTATTATCTATAACTCTTTTTTTAAATCTAATTTCGTAGTCATTTCTTGCAGATTTGGACTTTCAAAGTGTGTGACCAAATTTTTATTCCATGCCCAAGTGCACAATGGACTTCTCCAATTATTGGTGGAATTGACTCAAGACATTTGGAGACTGTGTTTATTATTGAATGCCCAAATGTTGAGAAATCTTTGCGCATAGTGCTCAGTGAAGAATTCTTGCAGAATAAATCTGGTTCAACACATTATGCAGACATTGCTTCTAAATTCTTGACCAATTGCATGGACCTTTTAGAAGATATACAAATTCTGAAGCAATTAGCAAATGCGTATGTGAAGCATTACTTCAAGCCTGAAGAAGACTATGATCCATACATTGCTGCATATGTTATAGAGATGAGTAATGACCTTATAGGTGGACTGTTCTCGCTAGAATCTTTAAGTTCATCTGTTGTCACAACTTGTGTGTACAATTCCCTGAAAATTGCAATTAGTAGTAAATATAAGGCAATTGTAGATCATGCCTTGCATGCTCATTGTTCCCATTTTTCACAGCAGAGTGCTTTGAGAATCTCAGCCGTATGCAATGCACTCATATTCCTCCAAATGCATATGTCTCCTCCTCCAATCAGAACTTATGCACAAAACAATTGCTCCTTGGTAGAAATGAGTACTTCTTAGCTCGCCAAAATTTGAATACATCACTTGTTATCATAGATAACATGTCATGATTCTATGTACATATTCCATAGCATATGTAATTTGTATACAATAATTTGTATACACCTCTAACCTTGCTAGAAAAATGAATTCTACTGCTTTGTAAAATCATTGCTATAAATAGTAAACTGTTATATTTTGGACTAGTGTTTAACTATGTCATGTTTTAAATAAAAATCAATGATCATCAAATTTAATGCATATACATTAGATAGGAAATTATTATTTGATTAAGAATAGTATTGAAAATGCTCTTTAAATTATGAACATTTGATGTCGATAAATTAATTGACATGTTTCTTGTGTGATAAATGTTGTATCCATAGTTAGTAATATGTCTTTTTGTTTTCCATATTGCAAAGTGTAATTTTTACAAAGACTTGTTGTACTGAAGTAGTTTGTACATTAAATATTACATGTATTAGTAGAAATGGAGAAATTTGAACATAGATTGAAAATCATTACACCAATTAAACAATGGGTATCTAGCATGATAAATGATGCCTAATTGTCTCATAAATTATGTTTTCCTTTGCATATTGTCATACTTCATTGTAAAAAATGTATTATGATAAGGTGAAAAAAAATTATTTATGGATTATATGTTCTATATTGTTGACTTTTGAATTTTGTAGATTTCACAGATGTTTGAACTGTGCTAGGAGTTTTGGAATTTGTTCAGACAATTGACATTGCCAGCTACAAGTAACCGGTATGTTTCCATTCAGAGTTTTGAAACTAAAAGTCCAAATTTTATTTGTAATTGTAATCATCAAGTAGTCGTAATTATGACAATAATTTATAGAACAGTAATATTTCATTACTATTGATATTTTGGCAAATTTATCTATTTGGTTTTCCATATTCTCTTCTAAATTATTGATTGAGGGATGTTTATATCAATTGTCACATAGAGAAAAGAATTGATGTTTCAAATTCACATTGTTTAGATACCATGAAACATAGTTTCAACATATTTTCTATCATGTGTATTCAAAAAAATTATGTATATAAATCCTATCCATAAAACAATGTTTATTTACTTACATTTGATATATATTTAAGATACAAAATAGCTTCTAATAATTAATAAATGAACTAAAAACTAACTAAAACCAAAAAAAAATCATAGATTATAAACTGGTTAGAGATATTGAAATTTTAGATAAACAAATATTCAATTATTTGAAGAAATCAATTGATTATCATTTTGTACTATGTAATGAAGTTAAGCTATATCTTAGAATTCATTGACGCTTAGCAAAATCTAAGAATTATTGGCCATTGTTGACAGGTTTCCTGTACTTCTATTGCATGAATATGAATACTCTAAATGCATCGAATACAATAAACTACCCAACAGATCATGAAAATCCACAATCTGAGGTCCTTGAAAGAATCCAACAACTTCCAAGTGAATGTCAAAGGAATATATTGGAAAAATATTTTTATGAAAACCATGATGCAATGTTTCAATACAATGGATGGGGAAACATTCAAACAATAGCAGAGACCAATCAAATTCATGTCTTATCTCCATTCATGGCAAATGGAGAATTGATTTACTTGAAATATCTTGTGCGAGTATATACTGAAGCTCATATCATAGTTCACTGTCAAGATATTCTAATCCATTTTCCTTATGCGAATCATAGTATAGAACAATTCATAGATGTTTTTAATCCAGCATGCAAAAAACTATTCTGTCAGCTATCACCATTTAAAACCCCTGTTGAAAGTGAGACACTTGTATGCATAATAAACCTTCTCATATCATATCCAACTCTCTCGCTTGAATGGATTATAACATATGACAGTATACAACTTCTAGGAGAATGGTATGATGGTACTACAGGAGCTATAGCTACTAAAACCATAAAGCACCACTACTCATACCATTATTTGTTTGTATTTTCAAATAACGAGATGCCACCTGGCATTCATCTTGTAGCAGATATTGGAAGATGACGCATCCTCTATGGATGAATTAATTTTTACAACATGATAGTTGCCAAAAGTAAATACTTATAATGTATAAGTATATGCTCCATTGTGCTATAGAAATAGATTATTCTATAATTTGTACAATGGCAACCAATGTTGAAAGAATCAATTTCATGTAATATTTTGATTCCATGAGAACAAAGTTGCATTCATGTTTCTTTGTTGTTGAAATTCCAAGTTTGCAAAGCACATCAAATTTGCATATGATTTTCAATGCTTGCTTTCAAGCATCATAGGATACTTCAACTATAATTACTACAATTTATTCATGAAAAATTTATGGAAATTGAAAATTGATTAGGGCAATTATAGCTTTTCGATCTGTAAAAGCATCAATGGCATCTGTACGTAATACCTAATTTTTTAGACTACAATGGCACTTGAATGTAATTTTTTATAGTTGTGCACTAATAGCTATAGATGTAGCTGCATTGGAGGACGAACATAGCATAATGATAGAAGACCCAACCATCCATTAGTTAGTAGAAACAATTAGTATTTATTATTTTAAGTTGTCATATTATTCAATATTTGGCATTACAACATTGACACAATTGTTTGAGAAAATGCTAGAATTAGCATTACATATTAAAAAGACATTAGAACCAAGGACATTCATGGGTCTCCACTAAGAAAATACCAAATTTGGAATATTGCATTCCACATGAAACTGTGCAACAAATTTATGTGACTTCTAATCGGAGACAAAAAATAGCAATGTCAATCAACAGGCCTTTCAATTTATTAATTATAATACTATTTGAAGATAATGTTAAATGATTTATAATTACATGGTCTACTAGACAGATAGCAATAGGCATGTAACAAAAGGTTTCAATATTCATATGACAGGGTAGACAAGCTTTCAAGACATAATCGTGGTATATAAAGTTCAAGGTTCCACATACAAACAAGTTCCCCAAAGCAAATTGTTGTGGTGATTCCTGAAGGCACCATGCCTTTACCTGAATTGTTCGCGGTACTTAACATATGCATTCTCTTAATGCTATATTTTACTGTCAAGGAAACACCTTTGTTCATATTCCTATTAGCATTTGACGTAATAGTTTTTTATGTCACTTTGTACATAATGGAGAAATATATGTAGTCTTTAGGAGCTCAAAGGACATAACATAGAAACAAGTATACATTTGGAGTGTCAATTTTTGAGAATCATGTAATTTAATCAATGCAAACATATATAATTTAAAGGAAGTGTCTGGCTACAAAATACTTGCTGCACCAAGAGCATAACATCAAGTCATGTTAGCTCTTTGTTTTCTTGGACCCACTTTTTGAATTCTTATGCAACTTTTATTTCATAATGGATCTGGACCCTTACATGATCTACATTAATTTATCCAAAGAAGTGTTAGACCTTAAACAACATCTAGTCTTACTGATTCATAAGATCAACTCATGTTACCTGTTTCTTTTGTTGCATCCATTTTCTGAATTCTTATGTAAGTTTATTTTTATACTAGATCTAGACCCTTACATGATGTACATTAATCTGTCAAAAGAAGTGTTAGAATTTAAACATTGTCTACTCTTACTAATTGGTAAAATAATAATAGAGGATTGCAAATTGAAAAAATTAGATAATTAGATCTCATTACTTGTAATGAGATCTAAATTACTATATTCAAAATAAAAAAATCATGGTAAACATATTGAATTCTTCTACATAGCATTCTAGTAAAAAGATACTATACCAATATCTTTGTTTCTTTTATCTATTCAATTGGTCTACTTTGTCTAAATTGTGCACCATCTTTACAGAACCAAGAATATAGATGACTTGTTTCAAGGCAAAAAGAATTATAGATTTGGAGAATGAAGACACGTCCACTTTTAAAGAAAGCAAAAACTTGTCTTCCAGGTGCAAAAAATGTCCAAAGCATAGGAAATACAAGGGTATCAGGAGACGTCCTTGGGGTCGATATGCTGCAGAGATAAGGGATCCACAAACTAAGTGACGCCAATGGCTTGGAACATTTGAATCGCTAGAAGAAGCTGCAAATGCATATGATGAAGCATCACTTTCTATGAGAGGAGTGATAGACTGTGCAGACTGCTATAAGAAAAGTGCAATAGAAACCAATGATACATTAGTGCATATTAACCCATTAATAACAGAAAATATGATCTACCAGACTGCAACCCATCAAGACGAAAACATGAAGCTTCACTGTGCACCATTCTCTAATATACATGATGGTACACTATCACAAAGACCATCCTTAGATGACATCCCATTTGATAGCACAGTAGTACCTGATGTCCATTGTGTAATGACACCTACAAATTACAATTTTGATGCAGTCTAACAAACTAAAGATTGTCAATCATCAACAATTTTTCCTAACCAATATCAAACTAGTTATCTCCCACCATATACACATACATCATCGGGATTACTAGGAAACATAGTTGCCCATAACTGTGTTGGAAATGATAGCATCAACGATGCATACAAATTGGATAATACTTCGAACATGCATTCAAGCTTTCAAGGAAAACCAACGTCAACCTAGGATTCCAATGTTGTAGGTTCAGATTTATTGCAAAATGCTATTGAAATTTTGAAATCTGAGCATTTTCAATATAAAGGAGTACAACAACAAAATGGTATTTCCTTTTACCATTTTTGATGCATTTTCTAATCATAGTCAATGAAAAATATAAGATAGTGTAGCCAAGTAATTAGAATCATTTGCACAAATAAACGTGAATCAAATACATTTGAACATGAAAGATATCTAATTATATTTTTTCAGAAATTGTAGGGTGCGACGACATGAACAACCGCAAGCTTAAACCAATGCTCCCATGGAACACAAAAAGTGGACCTAAAGAACTAGATTCAAGCACCTATGATATGAGTCTCTATAGTATGAATGAAACAGTGGACTGCAAAAGCAATTTTGTGGATGCAGTAGAACATAATACATGTTGCAGAGCATGTGGAACTCTTCTCTCGACAAATAATATCGATAAGAAAGTTTTGTCAATTAATGACAAGATAATTTTGGAAATTGGTATTCTAAAAAGCAAGTTATCTGAAATTGAGGGTGTGATAAATAATATGGAAAGCACACTCCTCAAACATATACCTACATCTGTGCATCCACTATAAGATCTTTGTGAATATACGAAACTTTTTGCACATAGAGATTAATGTTGAAGATGCTTGCACACATAAGCAAAAATCTTCAAACATTTCATTGAATTCTCTATAGTCAGTTTTTACAGCTATATTGTAATGCTTGCGCATATATATTTATATCTTGGTGATTATAAAAAGTATAGTATGTATGATTTGTTCTAAAACAATCCTTCTTTTCTTGTATACTAGGATAGATTATGAATAGTACATATTGAAATGTGGCAAACATAAATTACTAAGTATTGTTAATTAGTAAGAAATATTTTCTTCTAAATTTGTCTAATGTCTCTTGCAACATGATCACGTACATATTCGTGTCTATATGTTGGAAGAGTCTAAACAAAATTATTGGTCACAAAGTTGAAAAGTGTAATTAAACAAAACTAACAAAGTATCTGTCTTGCATGCACAGGCTAAGACATGACAGCTAACAATTAACCAAGGAATCCAAAATTCATAGAGAAGTTGACTAGTTTCATACAATGCATTCCACCCGCTTCCTATGAAGATCATTATCATATGTTAGAAGTTACTATGTCTTAAATGCATTAAGTACAAGTGTACATTGCCAAAAAATACTCATCAATTGCAACTTTTGATCATCAAATATTTGCATCGTCAAGATGACTAATAAAAATCAATCATGGAACATTGATATAGAGTTGGCAAACCAAGGACTTTGTAGACACAAAAATTCAAATACAATGTTGGCGACTGCTTGTTTGACTCTATTGAATACTTACTTCAGTTTACAAAAACTGTCAAAGAGCTACGAAATGGTACAATAGACTATTTTTCAATGTGCCTTGCAAAAGCAGATCCAGAAGCATTACATGCATACAATCATGAGTTGCATCCTCTTCTCATCAAAGACCTCCATAATGTAAACGACAAGAACACTTACTTGCGATGAATGCGTCTATTTGCAAAAGAAGTAAACAATAGTAATGAAACTGGTTTATGGGGAGACATATTTTGCATTCACTGGCTGTCCAAGTGGTTAAATATTCGTATTTGTGTCTTTTCACTAAAAACAGGAAAACAATACGTAGACTTCAATAAAACATTGAACACAGAACCATATCGTATACTATTTCATGATACGAATCCTCAAAGTGGCCATTTTGAACCTTTGGTGCAATTGCAACCAGTCCAACGCATAAACCATACAATCAATTCTCATAAGTTTAGAGAATTGCCTGGTCAGAATATGGACATGTTAAAAAATCGCAACATTAGAGAACAAAAAATGCAAGGAGGTGCTAAAAACAATAAAGAGCAATAGAATATGGATTCTGCTAAGGAAATTATTTCACAATCTCTCAGAAACACAAAAAAATTCATTAGATCTAAAATGATAAGCAATGAAAGTAGTCTACTCTACAATAAACCTAGTTTGAATAGTCATAAACAACAATTCAATATTAATGTTGTACCTATATCACCAAAAACTATATCACCAACAACTAATAGCTTAAAAAGAAAGCAAACAAGATCAAAGAAGACACCAGTAGAAATATATGAATTTGAAATACAAGACACTCCGAAATATACCTGCCCGATTTGTCACACTTTGCATTTCAAAAAAAATATCAAACATGTAAGAGCAAAGGAAAAAGATATATACAAAATGTTGACCCAACGTAATTACCCAGATGATAATGCAAACATATGCAAAATATGTGACAAATCTCTTAAACAATCAAAGCTTCCAAAATTTGCAACACCAGAAAAAATTGGAACAAATGATCCTTTACAACATGTAAAATGTCTGAGTCAACTAGAGGAAAGACTAGTGTCCTTGAGAATTGCTTTTGCTCAAATATGGGAACTAGGACAGAAGATCACAAATTGGTCTAATCGGTTCTATCATAAATGTGCTTGTCAATTTGAACATTGTCCAAAATGCTTTGCCCCTATCATTCAATAACACATCAACTGTTGTAGTCTCTCTTAAGCAACGACTTGAATATAAAAGTGCCTTTCAAAAAGGAATGGTAAGGCCTAATATTATTATGCAAGCTCTTCATGAATTGGCAGACACAACATTATACAAATTAGAAAATGTTCAAATCAATGATGCATGGTTGCAATTACTAGAGGAAGAGCAACAAGATAAAATATTACGTCAATCTATGTCATCTGATTCTAATTCAGAAAGTGATAGTGACAAACAATGCTAACCCATCAGTGTTTGGCTAACCCATCAGAAACACTGATACATGGATTTATAGATTCAAAGCATACGAAACATGGATGACAAAATTATTGAAATAGCACCTGCTGAAGAATCTTATCCAATAGGAATATTCAAAGATAAACATGCAGAGGAAATGAATTTTCCTACACTATTTTTTGGAGAACCACGGAAAAATCATGTCTTAGAAAAATTAAGTTATCAAAAAGTAGCACAATGGGAAGTCTTAAACAGTCACCGTAATTTTGCACTGCATACAACAAATCTTTTCTTCAAAGCAATCAAGATACTAATACATCAAGTATTGTCAACAATGTGGGTCAGAATAAGAAAAGGTCAACTTAAAGGAAGGAAACTCATTGCAAAAGACGTCAAAAACAAGCCAAACTTGGAGAAGATATTGAAATCAGACATTGGCTATGTTGACTTCAAAAGGATACGAATATCTCCAGACTATTGCCAACAACTCAAAGAAAATTCCTTTGCTATGATACGTCAATTGGGACCACCAACTTTTTTCCTTACTTTTACAAGTGCAGAACAAAATTGGGAACCATTAACAAAAACTTTACACTCTTTGCACAAAATAAATGAATCAAAAGGAGAGAACAATGAAATAACTTGTGAAAGTAATACTGACATAAACACCCTCATTCGCAAAGACCCAGTTACATGTGCACGTTATTATCGACATCGAACAAAAGCTATCCAAAAATTAATAATGACTGATGTCTCCTTCTTTGGTAAAGTTTCTGACTTTTTCTCTGTAACATAATTTTAAAATAGAGGTAATGAACATGACCATCTTCTGATTTGGGTACATAATGCCCCAATCTATGGGAGAGAAAGCAATATGGACATAGTTAATTTTGTCAATAACTACATATTTTGCAGTACAGAGCACTTACAACAATCTCTAGCAAAACTGCAAATACATAATCATACAAAATGATGTAAAAGATCACGAAGAAGAACATGCCGATACAACTTTCCCATCCCTCATTTTTAAAAAACAATGATACTTGAACCTTTAGCAGAAAGCTCTAATACAACATCAACAAATGCAACAAACATATTTTCAACACTAGAAAAAGCAAACTATGATAGTTCATTCACATATGATATGTTTCTAGATGAACTGCAATTGACAGAGTACGACTATGTCAACTCAATCAGGTCAACATTAGATAGGCCTATCTATTTCTCAAACGAAAACCTTGTCAAATATGGAATAACAGTTTCTCAAAGAAAATGCCATTATTATGGAGAGCAAATACAGATGCACAATTTGTACTAAATGCATATGTCGCGGCTATGTATTGCAACTCATATATGGCAAAAGTAGACAAATCAATGACAAATGCATTCAAACAGATTCGAAAAGACCACCAAAGAAATAATATAGATGCACTTCACATGATAAAAAAACTAGGAAATGCTTTACTGAACTTGCAACAGATGTCAACACAACAAGCTGCACATTTAGTCCTCTCAATGCCACTCAATCAAAGTTCCCGAAGATGTATATTCATTGACACAAGACCTGATGATGAGCACATATTTGTTCTTAAATCTTCAAAAGAGTTGAGAGAAGAGCCAGATGAATCTGAGAATATAATGGCAAAATCTTCACTACATTACTATGTTAACCGTTCAGAAACTCTAAACCACATATGCTTTGCTGAATTTGTTTCAGAATATAATGGAACTAAACATTTTACTAGAAAGAAAGAAAAACTTGCTATAATACGTTTTATGAATTACAACATCCACATTGATCTAGAAAACTACTATAGAGAACAAGTCCTATTATATGTTTCATTTATAATAAGTATTCAAACAATCTTTGAAAATTTCAACTCTTGGCAATTAGCATATGCATACCATGAAGAAATGATTATAAGAAATCATGCAAAATTTTGTTATAATATGAATAGCAAATGGGGAAACATTGAAGAAGAGGAAAATGAACTACAGCTCAAAGACTCCAGTAAACAAAACAAGGAAAAAGGAAAAAATGACATAATACATGAAGCTTATGACATATCAACAGACATTCCAACAAATTCATATAAAAACATGTATACATCATCAAATGTTGGATTTGAGATAGCCAAACACCCACAGATAATGAATAACATTGACTACTTCAACTTGCGTCGAACACTCAATATTGAGCAACAAATGATAGTTAAAGACATCATAACCAAGAAACAAAAAGATAGGGTCACACCAATACACCTTTTCCTGACAGGTGGTGTCGGCATTGGGAAAACATTTACAGCTAAAGCTATTTACCATGCACTGCTACGTCTATATATTAATGACATCAATGACGACCCTGTCAAACCAAAGGGATTGATAGCTGCATATACAGGAAAAGCTGCCTACAACATTAGCGGTGTTACAATACATTCTGCATTACACATACCATTCAATAAGTCTGAATTTATCCCTCTAAAAGGTGTAAGCATTACTACCAGCTTCAAATCCTACTCATAGATGAGATATTCTTAGTGGGATCCTCTTTCTTGAGATACATTGACTTATGTTTGCATGACATCATGCAAAAACCTACTATTTATTTTGGAGGATTAGACACAATCTTCTGTGGTGACCTATACCAGGCATTACCAGTTCTAGATTCAAATGTCTTCAAAAGCAAACCAATAGGTAAAGACTTGATGCCTTACAATTTCTGGAACGACAATATAAAGTGTTTCTCTTTGAGAAATACAATGCATCAAAAAGAGACCGCATTTGTTGACATTCTAAATAGAATCCGTATAGGTCAACAAACAGTAGAAGACATAGAATACCTTAGTGACCACTGCATAAAACCCATACCAACTGACCCTACTCTTCCTTTCCTATACTTTAGGAGATCAGATGTGGATAAACACAACACGAATATGTTATCAAGTATGCTTGGAAATACAATTACACTAAGAGCAATTGATGATTTTGAGGAAAACTACAATGCATTACGACTTTATGCTCATACAACATGCCTTCCTACTGAAATAAATGTGAAGGAAGGAGTGCTCATAGAAATTTATTCAGGAAACTACAACACACAAGATGGTATTATCAATGGCTCTGACGGAATTTTCAAATTATACACAAGAAATAACGAGCACGACATTGTATGGATCAAATTTAATGATGCAAACATAGGCCACCAACAAAAAACAAAGTATATTACATACTACAATGATGAAATTGAACAAGATTG
Source organism: Cupressus sempervirens (assembly GCA_028749045.1). Lineage (NCBI taxonomy): Eukaryota > Viridiplantae > Streptophyta > Pinopsida > Cupressales > Cupressaceae > Cupressus > Cupressus sempervirens. The sequence goes on along the minus strand of CM053791.1, from coordinate 89,818,676 downwards.
GGTACCAATTCTACGCATTGCAAGACCAATCCTTAAAACGACTGCAAATAATAAAAAACCATATGAAAACAATTTCCAATTCAACTCGCATGTGCTCGTACTATCCATCGATCTCAAGGACTAACAATGCATGTGCTTTCTTTTGATCCAACAGGAGTGAAAAATCATGAGCTCACATATACAACACTTTCACAAACAAGAACAATTGATCAGTTATACTTTGTGAAGCCTCTTACAACCAAAAATTTCAAAGTGAAGCAAAAAATAATTAGAGAAATGGAAAGGCTAAGTACAATCGCACAGTGGAAACTTCAAAATCATGACATATGCTTGGAATCATTACAGCATTTGACCATTTGCTCACTAAACACTCGTGGATACCATGCACATTTACTTGACCTCTCAACTGACTATGACATCGTCTCTTCTAACATCTTATGCCTACAGGAAGTCAATAGCAAAATTGATGCCTCGAAACCTTTTACTGACACATACAACTACTTTTCTATTCATGGTATCCATGGTTTACTAACTTTAACAAGAAAAGGATTATTAGCAACCAAGATCAATGAACACATTACAGAAAATGTAGAAATACAAACAATCATAATAACAAGCTTCAAGAATAAAATTAATACAATCAACTTATACGCAAGGCCAAACTCTGATATAGATGAGATACAAAGAGCTCTAAATTATGTACTAAACAACATAGAGCAAAATAACATATTGTACATATTAGGAGATTTCAATATAAATATGCAAACAACAAACAATCGAGCTAAAACTCTTAACAATTACATGCAACACCACAAACTTAAATTTCTCTTACAACATACAGACAATATGAACACTCCACTTATTGATCATATTTGGTCCAACATAACTACAAATATATGCAATATTTACAAATCAGAAGCATACTGGACTGATCACCTATCAACAATATTAAAAATCCATCCAACAAATGACAACTTTTCCCAACATGACCGAAATTACTAAAAATTCACCCAACAACATCCTACATTTCTCCAAATACATTTATCACCAACAACTATCTATTCCATATAATCACATCAAACTCACATAACTAGACAACATAACAATTCCTTTTCTCATTTCTTGTTGCCAAAAAAACAATGTAGTACAACAAACAAAATACGCAATATTACAATGTTTAAAACGAAAACAAGTTAGAATATTCCATGGTAAACAATTTAAGACAAACTAGTTTAGTAATTACTGTATTAACATGAAACTTTGAAATTCAATAACCACATTATACAAATTACAAAATATCTACATAGTAACAAAGAATTTGATGCACTAAACAAATTTTTTCTACCCACAATTTATGCAGACAAATCAATGGATGCAAACAAAAGAGTAGGAAAGGCTACACAAATGAGACAAGAACAATCTACAAAAATGTAACCTATATTTTCTTTTAACAATTTTTTAGTTTCATATTCAGATGAAAAATACACTAACATACATGCCAATGCAGGACAAAATTGAAAACTGCTGGCTGCATTTCTATAGAAGATTTGAATGCAAGAAAAGGAGGCAACACATTTGAAGGAGATGTCTTAGTTGTCTACAAAGTCAACCTTTACAAAGTCAACAAAACACGAGAAGTGCTACGGGCAGACCTAACAGATCCTAAAGCAGAGATGACAATAACAATGACTGTTAATGAAAACTTAATCCACCAATATGAGGACAAAATAATCCCAGGCATGGGTGTTTCTATAAGTGGATTTGAAATTCAATCAAAATCAGACTATGATAGAGGTGATTGTGATTGCATTCTTGTACTAAATGAAACAAGCATTGTTGAAACAATCAATCGCATATGCAATGACTACAATTTCATCCCCAACACTACAATAAGGAACCTGTTAAATAGCACAAGCAACTATGCTATTGGAACAGTAGGTGCATTGGTTGTTGCAGCACAAAAACAAGGCAACCTCAACATTCTAGAAATAAAGGACAGTCATTCTGAGGAAGATAGAGCATAGGTAACAATTAATACAAATTACTTCTCCAATTGTTCTTTTTCAAATTAGTGGACTATTTATTATGCAAATATTCAATTCAATATTTTAAAGTCTATCTGTATATTTTACGCAGTTGGAAATCCATCCAAATTTTATTCAGCACTACATCTCAGCAGAAGAACATCTTGCTCAAAATGAAACATCAACATGGCTTTTTAGAAACATTGTAAGAAGGACAGATCGAAAACAAACACTTCGAACAGGCCTATCCACATTTATTTGCAAGCTAAATGACAAAATGACATTGCAAATGTTACATGACATAATGCAGAAAACTAGAGAGGTAAAAGAAAATCATTGTTGAAATGTAAACAATTCTTGCCATAAAATGTGATTGACACTTAGAAACTGTACTTTGAAACAGGTCAATGGGAAATTGAAGATTGCAAATCCATTCTCCAATCCATTTGGAGCATTTTTCCCACACTGCCAACAAAAATTTGAAGGATATGGAATCCTCGAAGAAGAAACTGCACACTGTATTGGATGCAAGCAAGATGTCAACTATGTGCACAAGTTACACCTCAAGACATTGCTTTTTAGTGAAAATAGACAACCAATCGAGTGCTTCATTGACAACATGATGGTTGAGCAATTAATCCTAGCACTCTGCAACATCAAGTACCACGAATATATGCAGCAAAAATCCAAAGTTGTATTCATGCTAAGAGACCTTTGCATTCAAGCAACTTTCACACTGACCCAAGCCAATGCAATTACACATGTCAACTTGCTTCAAACCACTCAAACAAGTGAAAAGGTGAGCTTACAAATACTTTAAAAAAAAACACTAAAAACATGAATTATTGCACAAATGTTTCATGTATCAATAACAAATATCTAACGTGATTCTTTTGTTGACATTGCAGGCAAAAGAGGAATAAAAAAACTACAGAACACTTTATTACAAGAACCTTTGCTACAAAGTCCATTGAGCTATCATAAACCAAAATGCTATATTGTACATATGCTTACAGACAATATTGTATCAATAGCTTAGGTTGAATACTATACCAAATATGTCTATAACTATGTACCTTATTTTCAGACATTTCTAAATTGTTAGTCAGGTTTCACTTCTTTGTCACCCACTATAGCATTGAAGCTGTAAAATTACTGTATATGCCATGAAGTAAATTAAAAAAATGAAACAACTACTTGCTACCATCATATGTCATATGTGAACATAAATTTTAGTGTTGTCATGCATATGAATTAATATAATGCAAATGCTTCTTTCTTAACTTTAGATAATGTTGTTATCATTGTTTCAATGTAAATAATGTGATTGAAAATAAAAATTAATCGTCAATTCTATTTTTAGATAATGCATAAAAGATTATGTATCCAAATTATGGAAACAAGATTTAGCATATTTATATTTTCTTCAACACTTTTATGGTAACAAACGCTCCTCCAAATAGCAATGAATCATTATTGTAAAATATCTTCTAAATTGTTCTATTGATTTATAAATTTTTATTCAACTCTCAAGTTGTCTAAAGTTATCTAGAATTAAGACCTTCAAAATTGTTCTCAAGAAATTTGATTCTAAAAATATGACAAATCAACTATTGCATTTTGTAGTAGGAAAAGTTAATTCTGCAGTCTTATTGCCTCATTCACTTAGTCAAATAAAACAAATACAAGAAAATCAAACAATAATAACTAGCAAAATGAACAAGTTATTTCACCTCAACACTACAACCTTCAATTCAAAATACATGACGGCAGGAACTAGACGCTTTGCATCCTTGTTGATGAATAGTCATTTTCAATTAATAAAATTTACTAAGATTACAATTCACAAAAAAAGGTCGAGGGATACAGGATCACCCCGCGAATGAGTTCAATCGGTCGAAGCCAGAATAAACAACATGGCCGCAGCCAGAAACTATAAACTATTCATCAAAAATATATATATTTTAAACAATCTCATGCTGCCAAGGCAGTACCAGCAGAGGGAGGAGGATCATCTTTATTAGGAAATCCCCACGCATTAGTGGGATTGTGAGGTGGACTAGGAACAGTCCAACCGTCAGCAGCATCTGCAGGATCTAGGGTAGTTGCAGTCTCCGCATCCCTCTTGTTTGGCCGCGGAGGAGAAATTGCCAAGGCCAGCCCGAGAAACTTGCCAGAGTGCGCCCGTCCAGGGGGAGGAGCCGGAGACCGGCCAGAAGCTCGCCTAGGGGGGGAGTCGGGGACTAGCCAAAACCACCACATGGTGGGGAAGCGAAGCGGCGCCTCCAACCGCCATGACCACCGCTGGGAGAGCGGTGGTGGGGACCCTGGGAGCGCGGCGTGTGTGAATGGTGGCTAGAGGACTGGCATTTGGAACGGCAACCACGAGATGAGGAGGCATCAGCCGACGCATCCAGAGGCACTCTGGCAATGGTACAAGGAGCATTGCCCCAATGGTTTAACAATTCCTGTAAGTGGGCAACCTCAAAGGCAACTTTATTAGCTTGCACCTGTATCTGCATAATGACATTGTTACAAATGCACGCCTTAGTGTACATTGCAATGTTAACATCCAAAAAATTGTGAGTGAATAAAACTGCATTCCTATCTTTCCATAGAGAAAACAAAATTTCCATCTTGAAAGTATGCCAAATCTAGGAAAACTTTCGAGGAAATCTGGGGGAATCACCCAGCAGGATCATGTGCCATGAAAAAGGTTTGGGCATGAAAGGCTTGAAAAAATCATGAATCCAGTGCCAATAATTCTGAGCACGCTTGCAAAACCAAAAAATATGCAAAAAGGACTCAAGTTGGCCACAGAAGGGGCATCTGGGATCAGGAACCCCAATGTGCTTGAGCCGAGGGCCCAGGGGAAGACCTTGAAAGGCAAGGCACCAAGCAAAGTGAGCAATCTTAGGTTTTGTAATGGCACTCCAAATGGTGTCGAATCGTTTTCTCCATTTAGAAAGTGAAGAATGCAAATGCCACCATTGATTAAGTGTGTCCACCATCGGAAGGTGGGGCGAAAGCCATCTGTATCCCATATTGGGCTTATAATTGGTAAATGGAGTGGCAGGAAACCACTTTCAATCATACCACCAAGGTCGAACAGACTGAATCCCCACTTTATGAAGTAAGTGCACAAGGATGGAAGACAATAGAATGTCATAAGTCTGGCGATCGGCACGAACAAGGCGGTATTGAACTTGCATATCCTCCCAAGACCTGAAATTCATGGTGACTCTTGAAAAAATGTCCTTGGTAGTGCGAATGCCACGTTTAAAGAAACGCAGAGCACTAGCACCTTGAGTCTTGGCAAGAGGAATACCTTGGAAGGAAAATAGGGGAGACCACCAAATGTTCTGTTGATTTAAGGACAGCCCATTGCGAAACTCATCACTAGCCCAACGAAGCCAAGGTTTAATAGCTTCCCAGGCTTTCCAGATGCTCTTTATAACAAAAGAGCCCTGTATGACCACTGGTTCATGCATACTGAGAAGGGTTTGAAAACCAATCCCCTTCCACGCCAGTATGTTAGTAGGGAAGCCTGAAGAGATGCAATGCCTGACAAGAATTTTCCAGGCTTCATCTCCAGAAATAGCTCTGATAATCCATTTAGCACAGAGGGCAAGGCCCTGCTTTCGAGTGGAAAGCAGGCCAAGATCCCCAGATTTCCTTGGGAGACAACAGAAATTCCAAGCAACTCTGTGAAAACCATGATGGTCAGAACCAGAGGCCCAAAGAAAATCTCTGAGCAAACGTTCTAATTTGAGATAGGAAGCTTTGGAGGGAGCCCAACAAGAAGAAGAATACACATGGGTGGAAGCCAAAATCTTAAAACAAATTTGGAATTTACCAGCAAGAGAAAGCAGCTTAGTGATCCAATAATCAAGCTTTTTGCTAATCTTTGTAAGCACAACATTCCAAAGTTCCACAGGGGAAGCCTGGAAAGCAAAGGGAATGCCAAGAAAGCGAAAAATTTCTCCATGAGTAACCCGTTTTCATTGGAATTGGCTAAGCCAAGGTGGAGCTGGCAAAAAAGACTGTCGGTAGCAGAGCGTTTTATGCCATTGAATGGCAGAGCCAGAGGCTTGACAAAAAGTGTCAAGACAATTTAAAGCATTTTTGATGTTTTCTTCATCTTCAAGAAGAGTAAGAAAAGAATCATCAGCAAAATGACAATTGACTAACTGGGAGGAAGAATTAGGCAAGGAAATGCCACAGACCAGCCCTGAAGACACAGACTGAGCAAGTAAATAACCAAAATCTTCAGCAGCAAGGACATAAAGCGCTGGAGCTAACAGACAACCTTGTCTGATGGAACGAAAAAGTTCAAAAGCTTCAGATTGCGAATTATTAATGGTGATGCAAGCATTAGCGTCACCAAAGAGCATCTCCACGGACTGAAGGAAATTGGGACCAAAACCCAGAGCCTAAAGCATAGCCAAAATGAAAGGCCATTCAATGCGATCATAGGCTTTAGCAAAATCTATCTTTAAAAAGATAGCCTGCTGCTTGGACTTACGGGCCCATTCCATACCTTCCCAAACAACAATGATGTTGTTAAGAATATACCTAGATTTGATGAAGCCAGTTTGTTCAGGCCGCACAATTAGAGGAAGCATATGGTAGATTTTGAGAGAGAGCACCTTAGCAATGATCTTATAAGACACATTTAGGAGGGTGATGGGCCTCCAGTTGTAGATCTCCTCAGGATCACTAGCTTTAGGTATGAATTTAATATTGCCTTTATTTATGATTGCTCCTAAGCTTTTAAAATGGTATGCTTCAAGATAGACTTTGTGCAGATTAGGACCAATTTGGTCCCAAAGATGTTTGTAAAATTCACAGGGAAATCCATCACACTCAGGGGATTTGTCATCCGCCATGGAGTAAACTGCCTCTTTAAGGTCTCGGAGGGAAAGAAGTTTCTCATAGAAAGCGCGTTGCTCAACCGCGAGGCGGTTTGGAGTAACAGTAATACACTTTCTGAGAGCCTCCTCTTGAGCAACCGAATGGCCTTGTGAGGCAAAAACATTCTCATCGTGAAGAACAAAAGCTTGCAGGATGTCTAGTAGACTAGAAAGAACATCAGTTCCCTGTTTTATCTTTTTAATCCCAACATTGGTATGACGGGCTCAGAGAGCCTGGAAGAACTCCTTCGAGGCTTTGTCGCGAACCTCCAACCAGTGGAGACGGGCTTTGATTTGAGCTCCTCAGGCAGCATAGTTATCAGCAATTTGCTTTTCATGGTGAAGCTTGGCAAGCTGAAGTTGAAGATCCACATCAAAGGGGTTGAAGGTGAGTGCTTTAGAGGCTTTTTTGAGGGCAAGGGTGTTGGCTTCATAAGATCATTTTTTGAAAATTGCCAGCTGACGCCTGTAGATGCGCAAAAAATGAGCCGTTCTGGTAATGGCATCATTCCACCATTGAATCCAACCTCGATGGGAATGTGGACATGGTTTTGAATTCTAGACACGTTGTATGTGGGAGATGGTGGAGGCATGCAATAGCACAGACGTGTTGAGGAAGAATTGAGACTTAACCACTTTGGGGACAGCTGTTTACCAAGAAATGCCAAAATAAATGGGATAGTGGTTTGACAACGTCACATCTGTCAGGGGAATGACAGGCAGATCACGATCTTCAGAAAAGTAAAAAAAAGATTGCGCCAAGATCATAGCACGATTAAGACATTTTAATATGCAGTCAGGACCGGCTCGAAAATTGGACCAAGTGTGCCAAGCCCCATTATCATGACGGCGGCTAGTATTGGGATCAAAGAGGCCCAATTTATGACGCATGTAAAACTAGGCTTCTCTTTCCCCAACAATCCAACGGAAAGGCAGAATGCCATCTTTGTCAAAGGCCACTTCAACCATATTGAAGTCCCCACACAGAACCCAAGTAGCTGGCGGCAGGTTGTTAGCAAGCCAAACCCACATTTGTGCCCTTTCCATAGCATCATTGGAGACATAAACATTAATGACTCCAAAAGAATGATTGTTAATGGAAAGCAAAAGTCAAATAATACGGTGTGTGGGGTTAGAACCGTGTGAAATAATAGTAGAATGAAGGCGAGGTGACAGGAGAGTAACTACACCACCTCGGCCAGCTTCATGCTGAGAAGAAAACATGACGCTATCCTGCCAAATGACGCAGCATGCAGCAGAAAGCATGAAACCAGAAATCTTAACTTCTTGCAAGCAAAGAAAATCTAAATTCCCAAGTCTATGACGGGTATCCCGGACATAGAATTTTCTGGGGAGGTCTGTAAGACCTCGAACATTCCAAGAGAGGAAGTTCATGAAAACTCTTCCATATCATCCTCGTCCTCGAGAGAGGAGTAACTATTCTGCAAAAAGGTAGAAACCGGGTGAAAGTCAGACGGAAAATCCTCTGGACTTACAGCCTGCCGTTTGACCCCTGATATCTTCGCACGTCCAGGAGGACTGCGAGAACGCCTTGTTGCTAGTGGTACTATGGAAGAGACTGCAAGAGGAGAACGAGCCCCAACCAAGGATGAGGTCCTGGCGGCTACCTTAATCCCCTGTGAACTAGCAGGATTTGAAACTCGCAAAACCGGAACAAGTGCAATAGAAGTCGCTGGCGTCTCCACGCTAGCAGGCACTGACACTTCGATGGAAGCAAGAGGAATCGCAGTAATTGCCGCATAGGATGGCTTGGGGGCCAAAGGATTCAAAGCAGGCTTGCCTTTGCGCCCAACAGTAACCCATTCTTCTTTTTTCCTTCGACTTGCTTGACAGGCGTTGCTTTAGGCTGGGGTTTGACCCTAGCCGTGGCCAAAGGGCAATCCCTGATCTTGTGTTCCGCAGACTGGCACCTATAACAGGTGTTAGGTAGGTTCAAGTAAAGCACCTTCTGTGCGAAGATTTGAGTGCCAATCTGGATTTCCATAGAATCCTTGAGATCTTTAGAAAGATCAACTTCAATGCAAACACGCCGCTGAGGGCGAGCATTAAAAAATTTCTCTAGCTCCTTGGTAACAACTTTGCCAAGGGCTTGGGCAATAGACTCAATAAAAGGTCAGTAGGGCAAGGGTAGACCTGGGAATTCGACCCAAACAGGAACCCTAAGCTATTTATCGTCTGAAACGGAGAAGTCTCGAGACCATTTCTGAAAAACAAGTAGAGAGGAACGCACAGACCAAGGGCCGTTGGTAAAAACTGCGTCTGCTTGCGACGGGTCAGCAAAGAGAAATAAAAAAAAACCTTTGGTAAGGTTTTGCATAGCGTCAAGGCGGACTCCATGAGGAGTCCAGCTTTTATTGACCGATTCTCTAAGCATAGCTTCAAGGGGAGTCCTACCAACAAAATACCCTATCAAGGTATGTTGTTCTAACCAGTCACATGTAGCATCAAATTCTTGCAAAGGAAGGACAATATCAGGATTACCTCGTGGAAAACCTTTGGGACAAACTTGCGCGGGCATTTGTTCGGTGGCGGCGCCATGGCAGTCCGAAGCAACAACGTGAACACCAGAAACAATTGGTTCACCACTAGGCGGAGCCATTATATCCTAACCTAAAGCTCCCGCAGTAAATGCGGTATGACAAGTGCCGACAAAAGGGGAGTGCAAGCGAAAGGCCGTACGCAAAAAAAACTGAAAGTTCACATGAAACAAGAAAACCCTAGCAGAGCAAAATACCATATAATTATTTTAAAAATATATAATGAATAAAATAGATTATTAATAACATAATATTTACTAGAGTTTTTAAACAGATTAATAAATATTATTTATTTAAATTCAATTTATCAAAAAATTAATGTCTCCAACAAATAATATATTGACTAAATAAATTATAGAAACTACTAAACTAATATAAAAAATAATTTAAAATAATTTAAAAACTAAAACTTAAATCAATTTTAAAAGTCAAAAGTTAAATAAATAGAAATCACAATATGTAGAAAGTAATTATTTTTTAAATATATAAGAAAAGAAAAACAAACTAGAGATTGAAAATATAATCTTATGTGAACAAATTAGATTATTAAATTAATAAGAGAAATACAAAAGAAAAAAGAAAAAATAGCAACGTCTCTAACAAATATTCTATCGACTAAATAAAAAAAATAAAATTAATTGACATAATTTAAAAACTAAAATCTAAATCAATTTTAAAAATTAAAAGTTAAATAAATAGAAATCACAACATGAGCAGATCATAAAAAAATTTAAATAAATAGAAAAAGAAGAAGAAGCTAAAACTGGAGATAACAACTAATAAATATCAAAACAAGAGTTAAAAGTGGAGTGAGATTAAAATTGGCAGGGAAATAATTAACAAGAAGGATTTACAATTTTATAGCCAAACTAACAATTTTTCCAACCAACTTTCAAATTTCGAAAACAAAGTTCTCACAAATAGCCTATCGGCTAAATAAAGTTAGATTTTTCTTTTTCTTTTTTTCATATATATATATATATATATAACTTTACTTATTAGAAATTTGTAAGTTCTTTTATACTTACTTATTTTCTTAAATAATGTAGAATTTCAAAAGTACCAAGTTAATTTATATTTTTTTAGAAAATTTTGGTTGATAAGTAGGAGATGATTTTCACAGCTAGTCAAATTGTGATGTGAATATCAGGATTTAACTGTGTGATTTTTGAGTCAAACTCGATGACCCATGTTTCATGAGTAGTGATTCAATATGAATCCATCTCTCATAAGAATAAATGAAACACTTAGCACTCATTGGATCTAGGTGATGCTCATAGGGGTGAAGCACCGGGACTTCCCGGGAGGTCACCCATCCCAGTACTACTCCAGCTTGAGCGCGCTTAACTACAAAGTTTCCTCCATAGTTAAACCCAAAGCTTGCAACCCCATTTGCAAAACCTTCACCAAGTGTTGTGCCTTATGAACCATTCATTAGGAAGCCCCTTAAGCTCATCAATTGATAAGTAGGAGATGATTTCCACAGCTAGTCAAATTGTGATGTGAATATCATGATTTAAATGTGTGATTTTTGAGTCAAACTCGATGACCCATGTTTCATGAGTAGTGATTCAACATGAATCCATCTCTCATGAGAATAAATGGAACACTTAGCACTCATTGGATCTAGATGATGCTCACAGGGGTGAAGCATCGGGACTTCCCGGGAGGTCACCCATCCCAGTACTACTCTAGCCTGAGCGCGCTTAACTACGGAGTTTCCTCCATAGTTAAACCCAAAGCTTGCAACCCCATTTGCAAAACCTTCACCTACTTATCAATCTCCTACTTATCAATTGATGAGCTTAAGGGGCTTCCTAATGAATGGTTCATAAAGCACAACACTTGGTGAAGGTTTTGCAAATGGGGTTGCAAGCTTTGGGTTTAACTATGGAGGAAACTCCGTAGTTAAGTGCGCTCAAGCTGGAGTAGTACTGGGATGGGTGACCTCCTGAGAAGTGCCGATGCTTCACCCCTGTGAGCATCACCTAGATCCAATGAGTGCTAAGTGTTCCATTTATTCTCATAAGAGATGGATTCATGTTGAATCACTACTCATGAAACGTGGGTCATCGAGTTTGACTCAAAAATCACACAGTTAAATCCTGATATTCACATCACAAAATTTTGGTTGTTTTCTTTTTTCATATTATTTAAATTTATGTTTTAATATTAGTTTTAGAAAAATAATTTGTTTTGTTTTGTTTTGTTTTTTTGGTTGGTAATATAAGTATTTTATTAAAATATATAAAAAGATTACTTTAGGCTCTTAAGAGTGAAGGTTACATCATTCTATAACATTAAAAGTCCAAACCCCCCATTACATATAAACATTATAAAATTTGTCATCTCTTATTACATATATGTCCTTAAAAAAATAAAACTACTATGATTAGCCACGGCTGCAAAAATCGCTAATCTGAAACTACCTTATTGAAACTGCAAACTAGCACAATCCACTTCATTTTTCATTTCCCTCCATCACATGTCTTCGCATAAATTCATCCTCTTTCCACCTCCATTTGCCTATTCAAAAAATCCACACTTCCTATCTTCCTTTCTTCTCTCTATCACCATCAAAAAACTTTGGCTTCCCATGCCTTTGGAAGCAACACTCGAACCATCATTCTTTGATCACGAACATTTGTAGAACTCCACCTACGAGGATGAGCCACTGGAAATTCACTTCCTCGTCTAGCCTACATCTCCTAGAAAAGGCAAAATTTCTCCTTCAGTTTTTGTCATTCCATCACTATCTACACTTTTATAAGCCCCAATTCTTAGGTCGCACAATCATCTTCAAGTAAGCACAAAAAACCTCTCTTTCTGAGAATTTCCCACTTTGCTTTTTCAAAACCATTATTTCAAAGTGGAGGTCAATAACTACACCTACATGTTGATATTTATCTTTCCCATAATCACATCAAAAAGCCAAATAATAAGAGAAACCTGCACTTACTCCTCTGGGTAGAAAACCTTGACACTCATCCTATGGCATCATGGGATTTCACAGTGTCGGAATTGAGGGAAAGCCATTGGGAAGCCAAAAACTCGCTTACCCTTGGCTTCTTGAAAGTGCCTGATCTCCCCCTTCAACTTCCCCCAAGCTATGACAATTATCTCCTTATATGTTTTTTGATCAAAATTTGTTAGCCACCAGAGGAAAGAGTAATGTCCTACCTCCATTCCCTCTTCCGAATTTGCAAAGCACTCACTATAATCAAACTCAAATGTCAGTGTTTCCCATTCTACTAGTGACTCAACCCCAACAATCAACTCTCGAGGGAAAAGTGAATCCATCACCCATAGCACTTTCACCTCTTTCTCGTTTAATTCTAGACCCCATGCCAAAAGCATCATCGTTATGTCAATATTTACTTTCCAATGATGTTTTGCTCCCTATAAAAGTGGCCCTAATGTCTCCTTGACTGCCTCCATTACTCCCTACGATGGACATTTTAGAAGCAATTTCAGTATGTGATTCATCACCGAACCGAAAAGGACTTTCTATTGTTTTTTTGTTTGAAAGGTGAAGGTTGGTTCCATCTCAATTGTTTGACACATAGAAAGCCCAATTCTAGCTTTCATCCTTGGCACAACAACTCTTTCCCCAAATCTAGCTTCTTTCCAAAATTTAAGCCCGTTCACACACATAATTGTCCTTTGTGCATTAAGTGCTTTGTTAGCTCATAATTGTTGGTGTAAATAAGTATTTACTTATTACACTTAAGTTTTACTTAGGTTAATGCATTATTTAATTATTATTTTAGGTGAGACACTTAGGAGTTTGTGTACTCTCATTGAGTTATGCAACTCTAATTATGCACATGGTGTCTACAACACAGGAGTATGCATCATTCACTGAGTTGTCATGTCGACAACATAGTTATCCGCACTCCTCATTTAGCACATGTTGTCTACACCACTGATTTGCATGCTACACCATCGTAGGCTTATCCTCACATCATCGCACTTAATCCCGTGCTTAATGGAGGATAATCCATATCTGGTGGACATGTGCCTGGTTGTATGACATATCATGATGCTGACTTCTATGCATTCTAGAAGCTCTCATGAGGCCTTTATATTCAGGCACTCCTAGTGTACTCTCAATCCAGTTATTGAATGAATATCATCATTCTAATCATACTCTGTCTATTTTGGTCTACTGTGTGCTTGTGTTGAGTTCTTTAGTTCTTGGGTGAATTCTGGCCTAAGCCAAATTCTTACAATAATAAATCTCATCACCACCCCACAGAAAAATCATTACCATGTCCTTATTAAAGTTACTTACTTTCAAAACATAAACTTTTCCTCATATAATTGAACAAGCCTTATTAAGGGATTGATCACCTTCCTAATTTATCGAATCTTTCAAATTCTCATCTTCCTATGGTTTCAAAATGTGTTGCCCATTTAGATAGAACATTCACTTCTTTATTTCCATCCCCTATGATATGGCTAAGTCTAAAATCTTCAAAACTATCTAAAACCTCCCTTACCTTCTTCAAGAGATTTACTAGGTACCAAGCATGAATATGATTAAGTTTAATTGCCTTGATCACTATCATCAAATCCCCCTCTAAATGCACATTTTGAATCCCCATCATTTATGCACATTACACTATCATCAAAGTTGCTTTGAACTCTGCCAAATTATTTTTTCCTTGCTAAAGCTTCTTAGCTGCCAAAGCCACAATATCCCCTCTCCAATCTCTAATAATCACCCCTACCTTTAAGGGCCCTGGATTATCAGTGGAAGCTTCATCAAAATTAATTTTATACCATCCTACATCCAACACTTCCCAATAAGCATCCTCCTTCAAATCCTTCCTTCTTTTCTGATTAAAACATCCCTCCTTTATAATCTTTATCCCTGGCCACATTTGTTGAATCAAACTATCCTCTTTTGAAAAACAAATATGCTTCACCTTACTTCTAAAGGTGGCATTAGTCATAACTTCCTCAATTGAATTATCAATCCTCCATAAAATATGTTCCAGAGAGTCCTCTTTATCTTGAAAAATGTATCTATTCCTCTCCTTCCAAATTTCCCACACTACAATTGAGGGAATCACCACCCAGATATTTGACAGAACAGAGATAGAATTTGGCCTTGGCCAACTTACAAAGAAATCTTTAACTGAATCTAAACACAGTCCTTGCTAATTTAACTTTCTTTTCACTCCATCCCAACAATCTTGAGCAACTGAGCATCTTAGCAGAAGGTGATCCACTGACTCCTTCGCAAGTTTACACAAAACACACTTACTTGAGCCATTGAAACCAAACTTCCTTCTCTGGTCATCTATCAATATACATCCTTACATGGCTAACCATGCAAAAGCACCTGCCTTTGGGAGGCAGTCTTTATTCTAGCACAAGTCACCACCTTCAAATTCATTTCCCTATCCCAGTGAGATTAAACCATAACCTAGTTTAACTTAATAGTCCCCTTTTGAAGAGGCACACCAAAAAATCTTGTCCTCCCCTACTATTTTGCACACCTCCCTTTTCAAGAAAATGCATTGCAAAAGCTCCTCTGTTGAACTAAAAGTTCATTTCCCTCATAATTATTCCACTTCCACTCTACCACGTAAGGTCTGTCCACTACATGCAAATAGTATGCCACTTTAACTCCCCAATGTCGGGACAAAACCCCTCTCATCCCTTCATAAAGTGGATTATTAGTGTATGTGTGAAAATGCGGCCTATGCTAACACACACACTTCAACACGGTCCTTATTTGCGGATTCATCGCGGAATGAACATTGAATTGTACATCCAAAATTTTCCCTGCAAAGCGACCTGTTGCCTTCTATCTAAAGGGATTTTGCCTGTTAATATCCTCAGAATCGAGGTGTAGGCAACCAGACCCTCTAAGAACGAAGGATTTGACAATGGAATTAAGCTAAGAATGAGTATACAGATTAATCTAAGAAAATGAAAGATGCAATGTAATCTAAGAACAAATGAAGCAAACTAGATTAAGCATATGCATGATTAAACTAAAATGAGATTAAACTAAAAATGAGAATGTATGCAAGAAATGTAAGTAAATATGAGCATGAATTTCAATAGCAATTCGATAGCAAATCAATTCATCCTCCCCCAAATGAAGAGATGAGGGTCTCTTAAATAGAGTTTCCTATAATCCATCAACGGTTGAGATCGATTCAGATCAACGGTCAGGATCGAAGATGAGTTTCAGTCATAAAGGGAGATCCCCAAGTTAAAGGGAGTTAACAGACTTAATTTGAGATAAATAAGGAGTTAACTGTTTTAAATTTGAGTAGAAAAAGGAGTTAACTGTGTTAACTCATTTTTGATCAATAGTGAACTGGAAATTCCCCTTTTTTGAACTGAAGAGAGATTTTTGTTGAGATATTTAATTTAATAAAATGAAATATGCTCTAATAATTACTTTTTCTATTTAATTAAATAATCTTTAATTAATTAGAGACACTTTTGTTTAATTAAATAACTTCATTTAATTAATTAGGAATGTCTTCCCATTTAATTAAATAACTTTGTTTAATTATTTAGAAGTAAGTACTCCATTTAATTAAATAATTTCTTTTAATTAATTAGAAATACCTTTCTCATTTAATTAAATAATTACATTTAATTAATTAAGATAGACGTATTTATTAAATAAAATAAATTTAATTCTATAATACATTAGCCTTAGGATATAATTTAATTTAATTAAAGTATAAATACTCAATAATTAAATTAAATATTAATCAAGTAGGTTTAATGCAACTAATATGAGTACGTACTATAGGAATTAAATAAGAAATATGATGAATGCAGATTAGGGTTTTTCTGCATCTGACAATTAAGTCAAGTAATGAATAGCAGAATGAGAATTGCCTATTAGAATAGGGCTTTGAAATTATCAGAAATAGACTAGAACTGGTATAATGGCAATGAGTCAATTTTGGGGTATTACATTTTGCCCCTCTTTGAATGAATGTGCGAGCAACACGTTCAATTCAAAGATAATCAGAAAGCATGATGTGAACATGAGATTGGTTCCGAAGGTGATGACACGGAGACCAATTGATAAGCTTTTTAAGGACCTTCTCTAGAGCAGAGCTTAATCCTAAGGAATTCAAGAAAAGCACTTAGATACCTAATATCGATAGCATTTAAAAGACTATCTTCAGAACGAAGCGTAATCTTTAAGGATCTAGACAGAATGTCTAGATACCTAAAATTGATAAGCATTTAAAAAGTTTCTTCATAACGAAGTTTAACCTTTAAGGATCCAGATAGAACACCTAGATACCTGAAATTGATAGTATTTAGAAGATTATCTCCAGAACGAAGCTTAATCTTCAAGGATCCAGATAAAACACCTAGATACCTGAAATTGATAGTATTTAGAAGATTATCTCTAGAATGAAGCTTAATCTTCAAGGATCCAGATAAAACACCTAGATACCTGAAATTGATAGTATTTAGAAGATTATCTCCAGAACGAAGCTTTAATCTTCAAGGATCCAGATAAAACACCTAGATACCTGAAATTAATAGCATTTAGAAAGTTATCTCGAGAACGAAGCTTAACCTTCAAGGATCCAAATAGAACACCTAGATACCTGAAATTGATAAAAGATAACAAGGTCTCATCATGAGTCATAGAATCATCCCCAGAATGAGGTTTGATCCTCAGGAGTCGAGGTTTAGACTGTCCCAATACCTGTCCATCGAACTCTGAGAAGAGTTGTTATAAGGTTGATCAATTGATGAAAAGATAAGATAGATGGTAGAAATGTCAGATAGAAGGGAACAACAAGCCCCAAGTGATGAGATGCCCCAAGTGACTAGGACATAAGATGGGAACTAGATGCCCCGAGCAATAAGTATTTAATGATGTAATCATCATGCCCCCTCGGGAGCAAAATCGAAAGATGACACACCAGAAATATGATTTGAAGTAGTATATCATGTAAAGTTGACTTAAGTTGACTATTTTCAAAATGAAATTTGAAAATATGGAGAATGTAAAGTTGAAAAGATTCCAAGAATTATAAAGTATCAAAAAGATTTGACTGCACAAGCATTCGATCACATCGGTCCCTAAAATTTTAAAACGCATTTTTAAGGCTTTTGGGTGTGTCAAATTTTGAATTTGATCCCAAAAATGGATCCAGAATGGTCCAATTAGCCAAGGGTGCAATTTTTGCGCAAATTCGAGCACTTTGAAAAATTTGGTCAACACCTATATAATGGCTTGAAGGGTCATTTTCAATTCATTTGTGCTTTTGTCTTTTATTTTGATCTCTGGCTATGTATCGATTGGTGTGCCAGCACTAGATGTATCATTTTTGATCGATTGTGCTCGAGTAGCGCCCATTTTATTTGTACTGACCCATTCTTTGATATATATATATACGAGATTTTGAGCTGAGTATTCCTGTGTACATGTCATTGTCTGTTTTGTTTTGCTCTGATGTTCATGAGATGTATGTTTAGATAGAACGCATATGTATGAACTGACATCTGACATAGTTTTGTGCATTTTTTATTTGACAGTCACAAGTATTCCATGGAGGAACGAGAATCGATGAACCAAACGCTTGTGCAGCCGTGGAGGAATCTGATGCATGTGGAGTATGAATAGGATTACCGTCGAATTGCGTGCTAATGCCAATGAAGTATGCAAGACTATGTTAAATGTAGCCTTAGGTCTGGTCACCAAGCCTCGATGATTTATCATCATTGGATATAAAACAAAGCTCGTATGTTACACAACTTCCACTGAGATTGCAATCATGAAAATATGAATGTAACATACGTTATTGGAATGTCGGGATTAAATGTAAGCATTCGAGGCACAAGAAGCCAAAATGACCAGAACATTTGTCCCTTTTAATGTAACAAGTTAACATAAGCATCAAAGCATGAATGCTAGGATGACCTGAATGTTGCTTGTATGACAGGCACACCAAACACACGGGAGATTCCTCTTATGCAAAGTATTCAATATTCATGCTGTCCGCAACGACCCTTGCGTTCGTAACCTGAGATAGAAGTGTGCTAAATATACTCGCAGTGACCCGTACATTCACTTAATAAGACGAGTATCAGTATGTACTATAGCATGAAGAGTTCACTCCAACAAACAAGGAGAGGAACCAATATCGTTGACATATCTATATAAAAGGAGTCGAGGTACACACGGCCATCCAATACGGAATGGAGGCTCTTATAGTGGACACCCCTCTTATAGGAATGTATCAACGTATTGGAACTAAACTGCAAACAAAAAACATATGAAAAGATCATGCCCCCAGTCATTACTTCTCTAGTCGGAGATGACATCATCGATGTTGCTCGAGGAGATATGATAAAGCAAAACAAAGCAATAAGAGAAAATGCTCAGAAGATCCAAACAAGTATATCATTGAGATTAATGTTTTCGGGATGATGTCAAGTGTCAATGTCCAGAATATGTAAGAAAGAAATCTCTTCAGTAGGGTGACAACAGTAGGCAGACACAGTCAGAACAACTGGTGACTGTCATGAAGGAGATTCTATGAGGAAAATCTCGAAAAGAGTGACACTGGTGACAGTAGGCAGACGCAGTCAGAACAACTGGTGACTATCACGAAGGAGATTCTATGAGGAAAATCTCGAAAAGAGTGACACTGGTGACAGTAGGCAGCGCAGTCAGAACAACTGGTGACTGTCACGAAGGAGATTCTATGAGGAAAATCTCAAAAAGAGTGACACTGGTGACAGTAGGCAGACGCAGTCAGAACAACTGGTGACTGTCACGAAGGAGATTCTATGAGGAAAATCTCGAAAAGAGTGACACTGGTGACAGTAGGCAGACGTAGTCATAACAACTGGTGACTGTCACGAAGGAGATTCTATGAGGAAAATCTCGAAAAGAGTGACACTGGTGACAGTAGGCAAACACAGTCAGAACAACTGGTGACTGTCACAAAGGAGATTCTATGAGGAAAATCTCGAAAAGAGTGACACTGGTGACAGTAGGCAGACGCAGTCAGAACAACTGGTGACTGTCACAAAGGAGATTCTATGAGGAAAATCTCGAAAAGAGTGACACTAGAGGGGAATGCCCTCGACCTATGACAAAACTCAGTCCATGGATACATGAGCAGGACAAGCAGGAAAGAAAAAGCATGAAAGTGACTAACAAGAGGCGCCTATTTACCAGGTTCTGACCTTCTTGGATTTTTTTTTTTTTTTTTTCAAGACTTTTCTGATTTTTAGGATTTTTTTCAAGACATTTAGATATGTACAGAGAGCTTGTTGAGATTGAATCAATTGAAAAACCGCTTCAGGTGGAGAGTGTTCATAGGCTCTTTAAGCACTTCTCCTTCAGTTGTAGAAAGTTGATAGGCGCCAGATCCATATACTGCAGTAATGATGTAAGGACCTAGCCAGTTTGGTTCAAACTTTCCCTTTTGCATTCGTTGTTGTTGATTCTTAGGATTCTCTCTTAGGACGAGATCACCCAGCTGGAAGTCACGTGGCCTAATCCTCCTATTGTAGCTTCACGCCATTCTTTGTTGATATGCTCGTAGATGATCACAGGCCACTTGTCGTCGTTCATCCAGCAACACAAGTTCTTGAAGCCGGGCTATCCTACAGTCATCATCTGTGATAAGGCCTTTCATAGAGATTCTCAAGGTAGGAATCTCAATCTGTATCGGGAGCACAACATCTGCCCCATATACCAACGCAAAAGGAGTCGTGCCCGTTGGAGTTCTAATGCTTGTTCTATATGCCCACAGGGCTGGATTGATCTGGAGATGCCAATCTCGCCTTGACTTACTGACTGTGCGATGAAGAATTTTGAGGATTGCCTTATTTGATGCCTTAGCTTGCCCATTACCCTAGGGGTAATAAATGGAAGACCAATGTTGTGTAATTTTAAAATTCTTGCACAGTTCCTTAAGGTCTTTATTTTTGAATTGTCCTCCATTATCAGTAATGATTGAGGACGGTATACCATATCTATAGATGATGTAGTTTGTGATAAAAAGCGCTACAGTTTTGCCATCAGCAATTGTGAGAGGGACTGCCTCTACCCATTTCGTGAAATAATCGCGGTGATAATGAACTTATGTCCATTAGAAGAGGTTGGGTGAATCTGTCCTACCAAGTCAAAGGCCCATTATTGAAATGGCCATGTTGAAGTAGAGGGAATCAACTCTCTAGCTGTAGCATGAATGAGATTTCCGTGTAGTTGACACTGTTTGCAGGACCTAGCATATTTAATAGCTTCTTGCTCCATTTTAGGGCAGTAGTAACCAGCATGAAGGAGTTTGCGAGCTAGTGTTAGGCCATTGGAATGAGATCCACAAATGCCTTCGTGAACGTCAATTAGTGCACATTTGGACTCGTCGGGTTCTAAACACCTAAGGAGTGTTCCGTCGAGACCTCTCCTATATAGATCGTTAGCAATAATGACATAATGTGAAGCGTTACGGATTAGGTAACGTTTCTCATTCTGGGTCAGACCTTCTGGAATGGTTTGATTACGAAGGTAGGAATAGATGTGATGGTAGCGGGATGATTCTTGTCCTATAATAGAACAAATCATCTTGGAATCAGGTGTGTCATAGGCTGGGTAGTGTAACGCTTCCACCAAGAACTCGTGTCGGAGATCATTTTCTGACATTTCTAGAAGGGAAGCCAGAGTGGCCATGGCATCAGCCGCTTTATTATCTGCACGTGGAACTTGTTGGAAGGTGATGTGTGCAAAATATTTCGTCAAGTCATCAACCATGTGCTTATAAGGAATTAGTTTTTCATCCTTTGTTTGATACACATCATTTACTTGGTTGATGACAAGCTGGGAGTCACCGAAGATATCCAATTGATCTACTCTCCATTCAACTGCAATTTTCATACCATTGATCAAAGCTTCATATTCAACAATGTTATTTGTACAAGGAAACAAAATCTTGTATGCTTTGGGCAATGAGTATTTCTGTGGTGTGATGAAAAGCAATCCAGCACCTGATCCTTGTTGTGTGAAGGATCCATCAAAGAACATAACCCATGTATGGTGAGTGAGTGTTAGAATTGACTCATCTGGAAAATCAATGTTTATTAGTAGGAGACTTGGTATGGGTGCCTCAGCTAGCTGGTCTGCAATTGCCTGTCCCTTTATAGCTTTGCGTTCAACATATTGGATGTCGAACTCACTTAGTATCATGACCCATTTAGCCAATCTTCCTGTGAGAGCTGCCTTACTGAGCAAATACTTTAAGGGATCTATTTTAGCCACAAGCCGTGTAGTGTGGGCAAGCATGTAGTGTCTCAACTTTTGGAAGCAAAGACAACTGCCAAGCAAGCTTTCTCAATAATACTGTAGTTTTTCTCATAAGAGACCAATGTTCGGCTCAAGTAATAAATAGCTCTTTCTTTGTTATCATTGTCTTCCCGAGCCAACAGGATTCCCAAAGATGTTTTAGTAGCTGAAATGTATAAAAGCAAAGGTTTCCCATGCATAAGAGGCATCAGGATTGGTGGATTGACAAGATACTGTTTAATCTGTGTTAAGCTTTGCTTACAATCCTGGCTCCAATTGAATTTCACACCCTTATGTAAAGTCTTTGTGAAGGGTTGTGATTTATCCGCCAATTGTGAAATAAATCTGCGAATAGATTGAAGCCTTCCTTGTAGTCCTCTCATCTGACTGATGTTTCGAGGTGGTGGCATGTCCATTATTGCTTGTACTTTTTTTGGATCTACTTCAATTCCCTTTGCAGAAACAATATATCCTAACAGTTTTCCTGATGTGACACCAAATGCACACTTCTTAGGATTGAGCCGAAGACTAAACTTTTCCATACGATCTAGGATTGGTCCCAAATCGTGCAAATGGGTATTGCGTTTAGCGCTTTTGACCAAAGTATCATCAACATAGTCCTCCATAGTTCTATGCATCATGTCATGAAAGATTGTAGTAACAACCCGCTAATATGTAGCTCCAGCATTCTTTAAACCAAATGGCATTACATTCCAACAAAAGGTTCCCCATGCACATGTGAAGGTTGTTTTCTCTTGATCTTCTGGTGCAATTTTTATCTGATTGTATCCAGAAAAACCATCCATAAGTGAGTACATCTCATAGCCAGCTGTCATGTCCACAATCATATCAATATTAGGGAGTGGGAAGTCATCTTTAGGACATGCCAAGTTAAGATCATGAAAATCTATACAAACTCTGATAGACTTATCATGCTTGGACACAGGGACAATATTGGATATCCATTCAGCATAATCAATTGCACGAATGAAACCAGCCTTCAGAAGTTTCTCCAATTCGGCTTTGACTAGCAATGCAACATGAGGATGCATTTTGCGGAGCTTCTGTTTAACTGGTTTTATGCCTGGCATTATGGACAAGTGGTGCATAATAAGATCAGGATCCAATCCTGGCATGTCAGAATATGTCCAGGCAAAATTTATTTTCTTTCCCTTGAAAAAGGCAATGAATTGTTCCTTTTCTTCAGTTGACAATGACTGAGCCAAATGTATCACATGAGGATGTTCTTCTGTGCCTAGGTTAATCGGCTGTGTTGGCTCTATTAACACTGATGATCTCTCCTGAAAGTGACTAGGAAGGACATCAAATATCTCATCTGCGGGCACCTTAGAGAGGTTTTCACCCTTGGATACGTCTTTTTTTTTTACTATTTTTGGATCCGACACTGCCACAATGTGGTTTTCACCATCAGACCTCTTGCAATTTTTCTTTTTAATTATGTGACTAAGATATTTGATGTCAGCCTCAGTCATGTTGACGCTCTGCTCATTGGTGGAAGACGTTACATGTTCGATAGCGTTTAGGTAACAGGCAAGAGTATAGTCATTCTGGAACGTGGGGACTTCGTTAGATGCATTGGGGTTCCAGTCTATAAGCTCGGGATGTGCGAGTGAGAGAGTAGTGGCTAGTTCAATTGCGTTCACAGTATAGTTATTAAATGCGTGGACCAACAATTCGAGGCCTACGGCGACCTCACCCACAGGTGTATTCAAACGTCTCGGAGTACGAACATTAGTAATTGATGAATCTAAGACACTAGTTGGACCAGACCCCTGTGACCTATCCCTAGACGTTTCACTCACTTCGATTTGATTTTCATAGACATGCACTTGGTCAATGTCTTTATCAGTAGTCGCTTCTGAAAGATTGTCAAATTCATATTCATGAGAATCGGTGCTACATGGTGAGAGACTATAGAACTCCCCAACAGTGATAGGGACACACTCTCCTTCAGCCTCTGGATTCTTACACAAATACTCAACATGACATGTCTGACTAGATTCTCCCTTTTTTGAATGATATTCGAGTTGCTTAGTATTGTCCTCAGAAGAATCACTAGTATCATTCAGAGTGCTAACACGTGGCACAAAGTCATCTGGCTCAACAAAGAATTTAGCAAGATCATAAGGAATAGGATGAGGGTAAGAATCCTCATCATCAAATTCTTCCTTTTGAGTACCTGATTCAGATTGTGTCTCATTTTCATATGAACTCTCAGGTACAGGTATGAATTTATTGGATCCCAAATGGAAAGGGACCTTCTTGAACCCTAGGCCAGTTGTGTCACTGTTGCTTCGAGCTGTTGCTTTGACAGGATCTATTAAACCATTGTTATTGCACCCAATAGGGCCAGTTCCCTTGTAGCCAAAACGCTTCATAAGCTTAAGACCAGGTCCATACTTCTTAGGAGTGATTTCTCGAACTTGTTCTATTAGGTCTACTGGAGACTCTTCTTTGTAAAGCCATGCAGCAATGGCTCTGTTTTCGCTTTCATCTTCTAAGGGAACTGTAGCTTTGACAAAAGAACCATTAAACTTGGTATGAGGTGTCAATACGAATGGCTTATTTGCTAGTGAGGGTCTCCCAAAATGTCGAGGGGATTCTGGAATTGATGTTAATGATAACACTGGTTCCATGTGGTACTCTCCCATACCAGTTTCTTTCAATTTAAATGACTGCTCAATTTGTTTCAGCTTATTGTTGTGACAATCAGTAGACTCACGGTTAGCAGGGACGAAAGATTCAACAGCTTTGAGCATATTGCAAGTGTAGCTAGTAGTTGTTGGAATAGTAACTTCAGAGCCATGAAATGGGAATTTAATGCATTGGTGGTATGTGGATGGCACAGCGCGCATCTCATGTATCCATGGCCGTCCTAACAAAATGTTGTAGGCTAAGGGAATGTCGAGCACCTGACAGGTGACATCCCTTTCGACAGGACCGACACGAATTGGTAAAGTCACAAGACCTAGTGACTTTCGTTCTACTTCATCGTATGCTTTAATAGTGATCTTTCATCGAGGATCGATAGAGTCCTCAGAATAACCCAATTGTCTAAGCAGAGCTGCAGAAACAATATTTAGGCCAACGCCATTGTCAATGAGTACCCGACGAACACGTGTCTGGTGGATCATAACCTCAATGTGTAGAGGCTGATTGTGTGGGTGATTCAGTGAGTTTTCATCCTCCTCAGAGAAGGTCATAAGATGAGGTGAGGTGAGGTGACCTACCATGGATTGAAATCGTTCAAGATCAAGATCCTGAGGAACGTTTGTCTCAGTGAGGGCTCTGTCCAGAATTTGCTTATGAGCGGGTGAGATTTTAAGCAGCTCAAATATAGAAATGTGAGCATTGGTTCGTTTCAATTGATCTAGAACACTATAACTGGTTACAGTCAAGTTCGTCATGTGTTTTGCACCTTTACCGGATGGACTAGCAAGGGCTTTGTCCTTGTGTTGTTCGAGATTTGAAGTAGGAGATGTAGGACCTTTGAGCACCAATTTTACATGAGAGTGAGTAACAACATTAGCACAGTGTTGCGAAGACGTATTATCCATGTTATTGAAAGTAGGGCCTCTCAAGTAAAATGGTGTCTTGGGTTTATCGTTATCTTGTTTCCCCTTTATGGTAATAACGTCGCAGTATTCAAAATCTATAGGTTCAACCATGTGAATGACATTGTCATCATTGGAATACATATAGTTGACCTTATTGTAGGGTTCTGGTTTCGAAGTCTCTCCTTTTTCATAAGGTGGGAAAGGCTCTTTGAACGCCTTGTGGTCCGAGTTTTTGTTATGTCCATCTACCACAAGTTCATCAGCATCAATCATGTCTTGGACTTTATGACGTAAGTTTATACAGTTGATGGTTTTATGAACCTTGTTTTGGTGATACTCACAAAATGAGGTCTCATTCCACCATGGTGGACGTGGTTGTGGATCATAGGGACGAGGGTTATCCATTGGTGAGATAAGCTTGTGTTGTAGCAATGTTTTGTAAACCATATCCAAAGGTTCTCCTAAAGGCGTATACTCTCACTTGGGTCGTGCTACCCATGAGTTTCTCGATTTATTCCCAGACATTTTATTGTCAGGAGGAGGCTTCTCAGCAGTTTTGGCTGCTTTGAAGCAGTCTGTGAGATTAAATGCTGCTTTAGCAGGTTTTGGTGTGACATTATCAACAACCCCATCATGTACAATTTCTTGATTCTTGTTGACATGTTTGATTTTATCCTTGTTGGAAGTGGAACCTTGTTTTGAGTCTCTCTGAAGAGTGAGCTCATCCTTCTTGACCATAAATTCTTCGATACGGATAGCCTGTGTAATCATGTCTTCAAAGGTACGCGGACCTTGTAGTTGGACTCTATACCCGAAATCGGGTAAGAGGTTATCGGTGAAAATGTCGAGCTTCTCCGTTTTTGGGATTTTACGGGAGTACTTGGTATAAAGCTGTCTCCACCGTTGGAGGAAAGTGAGAAAAGGCTCACCCACCTTCTGTTTAAGGTTGCATAGATCTCGAATATTTATAGGGTGTTAAATGTTATGAGAATATTGCTGAACAAATGAATTAGCAATTTTGTCAAACGTCTTGATGCCAGGAGGTAAATGTGAAAACCACTCCAAAGCTTGACCACCTAGGCTTCTAGGGAATAAACGCATGAGGTACATTTGATTGTGTATAAACTCCATAGATAAAGCACCAAATTCCCGCAAGTGATCTTGGGGATCAGTAGTACCAAAGTACTTGTCATATTTGGGTAGTTCTACACCTCTTGGGAAAGGCGACATGTTTATACTTTTGTCAAATGGAAATGAACAAAGAGTGTTCAATGTGTATGTCTTTTTAGGTTTCTCTTTCTCATGCATCATC
The DNA here is from genome assembly GCA_028749045.1 of Cupressus sempervirens. NCBI lineage: Eukaryota > Viridiplantae > Streptophyta > Pinopsida > Cupressales > Cupressaceae > Cupressus > Cupressus sempervirens. The sequence goes on along the minus strand of CM053791.1, from coordinate 89,791,990 downwards.
TGAGCCAATTGGTCTTGCATAATTTTCAGTTGTTTTTGGAGTTTAGTGGTCTCGGTTTCTTCTTCACGTGTGATAATGGTCTCCACATCGAAATGTGTGGGCAGTTTAGCTCCCTCTTGGGTGAGTTTGAGAAAGTACTTTTCTTTCTCTTCGTTGATTAGGATTCCCATGACCTTCTGAAAGTTTTTGTCTCATCGACATCTTGCTATGTGTTCAGGAAGGATTTCCACCTCTTCTTGTTCTTCATCAGTGTCATTTTCTTTCTCTTTCTCCTTGTCATCCCTAGGTTGTTCTTGATATCGACTATGGCTACCCCGTTCAGGTTCACGATTAGGCATTATAGGAACTTGTTCAGTTTTTGTATGTTGTGTTTGAAAAGGGTTCGTGGAGAAAGGGTCATACATTGTGTTTGAGAATGTAGGACTCCTACCTGTCTCAGTATCCTTTTGGTAAAAAAGATTCCCAATTTGTTGCAAATTGGGAAATGTTCGTTGATCTTGAGATGACCTTGCAGGTGAGGAAGACCGTGAAGACGCTTCACTAGCCAAACTAGATATGGATTGTGTAGCGAAAGGTAAGCTACCTCTACTGCGATTACGACCCCTAGCACGACCACGTCTAATGTTATCAGGATAAAACACGTTGCCACTTCTGGTTGTGACAGTCATAGGCAAGGACACGAAGCTAGAACCTAGACAAGGACTATACTAAGACTGAGTCTCAAAAAGGACAAGATAGTAACAAGAATGCTGTTCACTAAGGCACAAATGGTCCAATTTAAAGGCTAAAACAACCAAAGATTATGACCACTGTAGCACAAAGTATGGCAAGCATTAAGACGAGGATGTATGAGACGAGACTAGTCAAGGTATAAGACACAAGTTTTCAATTAAGCAAAGTGTCACTGTTCCAGGACTGTTTGCAAATAGAGAGCGATAAATGGATGCAAAAAAGGACAGCGTGCAGGCTGCAGATAGCTAAAACAGACCCAGATTGTAAATGCTGATACAAAACTTCGTGCGAAAAACCTTTACGGGTCGCGCGAAGAAGTTTTACGGCCCGCGCGAAGATGTTTATGTCTCACGCGAAGATCAATAACAGTTTTTAATTTCACGCGAGAATGTTTCTGTATCGCGCGAAGATGCGCAACAGAACTTTAATTTCGCGCGAGGGCAAAATGGCTTCGCGCGAGATCCAAATGATTTCGCGCGAGAGAAAAATGATTTCGTGCGAAACCAAAATGATTTCGCGCGAACGGATAGAATAGTTTCACAACAGCGACTAATTTTGACAAAATTTTTGATCGATCTAATAACCAAGCAGATAAACAGGCACGTAGAATAGCAAGCAAGTGATTTCAAGCACGTCCGAAAACAATGAGCAAGGCAAAAGCAACCTTGCACATGAACAATCAAGTGACTTAGTTTGTGTTTAATCCATAATAGAGCTATTTGTGTACATTTTCAAAGAGTTTTGCAATCATCGCACATGTTCCTTAGAAAAATAAAAGTTGGCTTCTCTAAGGCATTTAATAATGGTTTGACTCTGCAACTTTTATGGCTCACAGGGGTGACCCCCAATCCCGGCGCACCGAGGTTTTGACACAGTCTAAGAACTTAATCTTCAAGAGCTGCTAGGGAGATCTGACAACCCACAATGAACCACACCCATGGAGATTTCTTCCACAAGGACATTTATATAGCGGTTGTCACTACCATGGCGAAAATGGCTATTACCGCTTGAGGTTTCGTCATCACAGTTTTCCCTGTAGAGGGATTGTCTGCTACGGTTAACCCTCTCTAAAGGTGACCGAATCACAATAGTATACCACAAGGGGACTTAGCTTCCAGATTCAAGGTTCTGACACCTTTTCACCTGTAGCTCAATCAAAGCAAACAGATTAATCCGACATGCTAGACTAAGATTATCCCTTAAAGATCTATGATATCATCTTCCTGTGATCTATCAACCTCTCCAGAGAAAGGATGCCTTAATCAAAAAGTCAAAGATTCATCTATCTACGAGATGCTCAAAGTATCCTCCCCACCCATAAGGAATCCGTCTTAGAGAGGAGTTTCACTAGGAACCCACTCCCTCAAGATCCACGAATAGTGTTCATGGGGGCTTAATTACTATGTGTGTACAGATGTTAATTCTTGAAAGCAAATCTATCTAAAAGTAATCAAAAAGCACAAGGTGGTACACTTAACGCTTTAACTAATGTGAGGTGAGTCCAAAGATGTGGAACATTTAACCCCTCACACAAGCCAAAACGAGTCCACAACTCAGAAATTAGTGAGTTCTAAAAAGCACAAAAGGGTTGCCTTGTGGAGCCTTCAACGCTTATGTCCTGTAGACCCCTCCCCTATTTAACGTGGCGCTGAGCTTGCAACCACAGGGTGGAACGAGGGGCCGGCGGATTAGCGAGTCCAATAACCCAAGATAGTTAATTAGATCTATCACTAAAGACTAAGCCTGCTAAATGAATACTAACAGAGATTACACCCTAGTATGAGTTTATGCATGTGTTGTAAAATGGAAGTACAAAAGGAAACACACAAGCTCGACACGAAAGATGTTTGTTTTAGATCCAAATGAAATATTATCAGCTGATGAAGATTACCTGGTGATCCTCGCAACGCGCTTAGTAGATTCTTACCTGTTCTTGACAACTTTAGCACGCTTTTCCCATTATTCCAGAAACCGCTACTATGCTGTTCAAAAAAATCAAGACAAAACACAGAAACACTAGAAACTGCTAATAGTCAACAGAAAAATCAGAAAACACACAAATCAATGCAAATTTTTTTTTGCCTCTGTCAACAGAGTTTCGCGCGAAATTCCTGACAGTTCGCGCGAAGAAGTTTTAGGGCCTGTGCGAAATCAAATCCGGCTCGTGCGAAATCAAATCCGGCTCGCGCGAGATTAAATTTAGCTCGTGCGAAAAAATAAAGTCTCGCGGGAAGAAGTTTTACGGATCACGCGAAATCAAATCTGGCTCGTGCGAGATTAAATTTAGCTCGCACGAGAAAATAAAGTCTCGCGCGAAGATTCGTGCGCTGAAGAACTTTCTCACGCGATGCAGAAAGAATCTTCGCACGAAGATTCTAGATCCTCACGCGAAAATGAACAGTTTCGCGCGAAGATTCGAACCTGTATGGAACAGTACGAACAAAGAACAAAAAAATGATTAAAAAAATACAAAAAGAGGCCAAAAAAATTGATTTTCCCTGCCCCACGGTGGGCGCCAGAAATGTATGCGTGAAAATGCGGCCTATGCTAACACACACACTTCAACACGGTCCTTATTTGCAGATTCATCGCGAAATGAACATTGAATTGTACATCCAAAATTTTCCTTGCAAAGCGACCTGTTACCTTCTATCTAAAGGGATTTTGCCTGTTAATATCCTCAGAATCGAGGTGTAGGCAACCAGACCCTCTAAGAACGAAGGATTTGACAATGGAATTAAGCTAAGAATGAGTATACAGATTAATCTAAGAAAATGAAAGATGCAATGTAATCTAAGAACAAATGAAGCAAACTAGATTAAGCATATGCATGATTAAACTAAAATGAGATTAAACTAAAAATGAGAATGTATGCAAGAAATGTAAGTAAATATGAGCATGAATTTCAACAGCAATTCGATAGCAAATCAATTCATCCTCCCCCAAATGAAGAGATGAGGGTCTCTTAAATAGAGTTTCTTGTAATCCATCAACGGTTGAGATCGATTCAGATCAACGGTCAGGATCAAAGATGAGTTTCAGTCATAAAGGGAGATCCCCAAGTTAAAGGGAGTTAACAGACTTAATTTGAGATAAATAAGGAGTTAACTATTTTAAATTTGAGTAGAAAAAGGAGTTAACTGTGTTAACTCATTTTTGATCAATAGTGAACTGGAAATTCCCCTTTTTTGAACTAAAGAGAGATTTTTGTTGAGATATTTAATTTAATAAAATGAAATATGCTCTCATAATTACTTTTTCCATTTAATTAAATAATCTTTAATTAATTAGAGACACTTTTGTTTAATTGAATAACTTCATTTAATTAATTAGGAATGTCTTCCCATTTAATTAAATAACTTTGTTTAATTATTTAGAAGTAAGTACTCCATTTAATTAAATAATTTCTTTTAATTAATTAGAAATACCTTTCTCATTTAATTAAATAATTACATTTAATTAATTAAGATAGGCGTATTTATTAAATTAAATAAATTTGATTCCATAATACATTAGCCTTAGGATATAATTTAATTTAATTAAAGTATAAATACTCAATAATTAAATTAAATATTAATCAAGTAGGTTTAATGCAACTAATATGAGTATGTACTATAGGAATTAAATAAGAAATATGATGAATGCAGATTAGGGTTTTTCTGCATCTGACAATTAAGTCAAGTAATGAATAGCAGAATGAGAATTGCCTATTAGAATAGGGCTTTGAAATTATCAGAAATAGACTAGAATTGGTATAATGGCAATGAGTCAATTTTGGGGTATTACAATTAGCTAGGATAGGATATCCATTCCATGAATCCTCCTAGAAATTTGATTTCTCCCCATCACCTACCAACCAAGAGACATGATCTATAATAACAGATCTATAGGAAATCACAAAATTCCATATAGTCGAACCTGCATGAAGATTCCTGATGGTTAGAATCCTCTCTAGTTCAAGTGAATCCAAATACTTTTCTCAAATGATCCTTACCCATAGTTGATCTGAACATTTGTAAATACTCCCAACTAACTTTTCTCCCAAAGCAGTATTTATCATTTGCCAATCTCGTATCCCTACCTACCCCACATCTCTTTGACTAGCATATTTTTTTCCAGGCCAGTAAAGGGCACTTCTCTTCCTTCCCTGCACCACTCCAAAAGATTTTTCTCATCTTTTGTCCTAGAATTTTTATTATCTTCTTTGGGATATTCAAACACGTCATAGAGAAAATCAATACAACAAAAACTATTGATTCAAGATTAAAATGTGTCCTGTAAGGGAAAGCCACCTACCTTGTCTAGATCTCCATCTTCTTTATGCACTTATCAACTAAATTCTTCCACAAATCTACCTTGTTACACCCTTGGAAAAGGGGAATGCACAAATATTTTCTAGGAAGAGAACCACACTTTATATTAAGGATTCTTCCAATGGCTCGTTGCTTATGTATTGGAACATTGAAAAAGAAAATCTCTGACTTGTTCCAACTGATCTTTTGTCTTGAAACTCGCCCATATAGATCAAGATTTTTCTTCATAACTCTAGCTTCCCTTTCAAAAGCATCCCCAACTAAAAATTTGTCATTCTCAAACTATAAATGTGAAACTACTTCCACTCCTTCAACAACCTTTGCACCAATCCAAGATCCAAACAGACTTTGTTTTGTGATTAATCTTCCAAGAACCTCTACCATTATAATAAAAATAAAATGGGACAGGGGATCCCCTTGTCAGATACCTTTATCCATTTCAAACAAACCTTGAGGGCTTCCATTAACCAAAATTAAGAAGTTAGGTGTGTAAATACAACTTCTCACCCATCCCACCCATTTTTTATTAAACCCAAATCTCAAAACAATGCTTAATAAGAAATCTCTATCCACCTCGTCATAAGCTTTCTTTATATCCAATTTTACCATCATCTTCTCCAGCTTTCCTAGCCTTATAGAGTGAATCATTTCATGGGCTATAATCACTCCATAGATTGATTTTCCTGAAGAAAAAAACACTTTGTTTGTTCAAGGGAGATCATGGAGTCTAGAACCCCTTTTAGCCTATTTTCCATAACCTTAGAGATAGTCTTGTAAATAGTGTTATACAATGCTATTGATCTGAAATCCTCAAAAGTTGCTACTGCCTCCTTTTTGGGGATCAAAGAAATGAAAGTGTTTTTTAAATCCTTTAAAACGAAACTCCCCTAGCAAGATTCCTCCACCACTTCCCACACTTCACTACCTACTACAACCTAGAATTCTTGAAAAAAGAGGGTCAAGAAACCATCAAGTCCTGGGGCTCTATCCCTTCCCAAACCCCATAGAGCCTTTTTAACCTCCATCTCCAACACCTTTTCTAGTAAAATTACATTTTTTACTATTGGAAACTTGCCTTTGAATAAACTCTAAAACCTCCACCATTTATGCCTATTAAACCTCATTCCTTTGTCCGTGACTATGAAAACAGGTAACAACTTCCTTATTGTATGCTCTTGTGTACTTAACAACTATCCCTCCCTTGAATTAATAGAGTAGATCTTTTTTTAAGCCCTTCTCATCCTTACTGAGATATGGAAAAAAATTGTGTTCCTATCTCCTTTATTAAGCCATGTTTCTCAAGATTTCTATCTCCGGAAGATCTCTTCCCTTGCCAGAACCTCTGCATAATCCTTACTCAAAAGTTTTGCTATCTCAAAATCCTCTTCTTGCATCCCTGAGCAAATGATTTTATCATTTGATTATTTCAGGGAAGCCTCTAATGATAGCTTCTTATCAAAAATATTAAGGTAGTGTTTTATGTTCTAGATTTTCAATTGCTCCTTCAAGAATTCTAATTTCTTGAAATAAAAAGAAAGCTTTATTACCTTCAATCAAAGGGGCCTCTAATCACCATCTCTTCACTACATCTTTAAAACCTTTAGCTCTAGCCACATACCTTCAAATTTGAAAGGACACTTATTTGGGGAAGACTCCTCCCATAATCACAAACCTATAGGGAAGTAATCTGAACCAAGAATTGGTAGGATCTCTACATCACAGGTCCATCTGCTAGTTGCCCAGTCTCCATATAGAAGAAAGTTGATGCAGGAGCATCTTAGGGTAGTTAGCAATCCTGTATGTAAGGGCTTCGTTCTCAAGCTTGTGGAGTTATGAATCGTGCAGTTGGGGATCTATTCAAGGCATATTGGGGAACCTTTCCTTAAGTGTGTATGATGTTTGGAGTTATCGTCTTGGAGTTAGAGCCATTTTAGTAGTTGTTGGTAATGTGTTTCTATTTACTAGCAGAGCTTTGGAGATTATACTTGTAAGCTTCAATTCGAGGGATTTGGTGTGTGCACTCTTGGATTTGGATAGTTGGTTGGCACGTGGACCTATGTCTAAGTGTGTGTATTCTTATGTGGTCTTTGGAGTTAGTTATGCATTGTAAACTTGAGGCATGTCCTAAGTATTTAATTTGTGTTATGTATTTAATGTTTGTAGCCAAGTTGACTTGTGGTTTGATGGGTATATTTAATGTGGGTGTATTTAAAATATATATTTGGCTAGGCCAACTTGTGGCTTGGTTAGTATAAGTAGAGGGTCTTGTGGAGTCTAGAGTCATTATTCATTCAAAATTGAGGAAGCAAGGAGTAGCTAAGATAACAAAGTTTGAGCAGAGCTAGTAGCTAAGTATGAGCTTGGGAAGCAAGAAGGTTTCTTGGTGGCTTGAAAGTACAAGATTAGATTCTTCTTGGAGTTCTCTACTAGGTTGCAGATCTGGGCTAGCTAGGGTTTAGATCTTACGAGATCTTGTTGGACTATTATTGCAATTTCTTATGTATTTGATCATAACCCAAAAGGTCTTATTGTCAGACACATTGCATGTAAACAATTGTTTCATGAATAAAGAGTTGTGATTTAGTATCAAATCTTGCATTGTTGTTGTGCTTCCATTGTGTGGTTATTTGCTAGGGTCTAGGACATCTCCTTTGGGGATTTTCCTACCTTACACTACATTAGATGGTATTAGAGAAAAGGTTGGATATGGTTGATTTGTTGCAGAAGGTTTACAAAGACCTTGTAAGATGCCTCCAAGACAACTGGACCCTAGGGTGATTGAAGATCTTTGTAATGTTGTGGAAGAGAGGATCTCAGAGAAGATTAAAGTAGAATTTAGATCTGAGTGATGAAGAGTGGTATGATCATTGAGATCATAAGTGTTATAGGTGGTGTACCTAGGCATATGGGTACCAAATATGATTATGAGGAAGTTGTTGAAGACTTTGAGGTTGTTGGATTGAGTAGTGAAAGTAGAACTGATCAAGTTGAGAGGACATATGGGAAATAGGGATGGTTAGTTTGATAGATCTGGATCTCAATTAAAGGTGAAGCATAAGATGGAGGTTTCTAATTTCCTAGGTACTTTAAATCCTGAAGACCTAATTGATTGGATTGGAAAATTGGAAGACTACTTTGAGTTAGACGATATTGAAGATCCACTCAGAGTGAGGTTGGCACTAACAAAGCTGAAGGGACATGTTGCTCTTTGATGGAAGGAATTGCAAAGAGATAGAGAAGAGGAAGGTGAAAAGAAGATCCCTAGATGGAGACTAAATTGAAGGTAAGTTCATTCCTACTGATTACGAGCTTGAGTTGTTTAAGAAATTGCAGAATCTGAAGCAGAAAGATATGATTGTGAAAGATTATATAGAGAAGTTTTACAAGTTGACTATTTGGTCTAGAAACAGAGAGTTGTCTAAAGAGAAGATGGCTAGATATATTAATGGTTTGAGATTTAATATTCAGGATGAGATTGGTATGTTGAATATTGCTTCAGTTAAGGATGCTTATTAGTATGTTGTTGGTAAACAGATTGTTCACTTCAATTAACTTTTTGAATGCCCAATATTTCTAAACAATAATTGATTACAACAGTTGGGAAATCGTAGTTAAACAACTATTTTCCCTCTGAATGTAAAGCTATAGCTCCCTTATGGTTGTGATTTGCAATGAATTTTTTTGTTCTTAGTTCTAAAATGGGGTATGTTCTTAACCAAAGAATAGGAGAGGAAACCCAAGTTAGGCCTAGATAGGAACTAACTCAGGCTAGAATTTGGGTCTTAAAACAAACCAAATTTGTGAATCCAACCTCTTATGAATCCACAAATTTTGATGATATAGTAATGAATTCTATTTATATGAATTAGATACTCTAACAGAAAGCCTTCAACTCTAAAATATAAGGAAATGGATTAAGAAATGATATTGGAAAGAATCTCTTTTAACCTCTAACAATACTATGATTATCTTCGGTTTGTTGTACTAAATAGGGGAACAAAGCTTTGTTTGTCCATTAATTTAATTCAACTCAAAGAGATGCTTCTAACTAAGACAATTAATAGAACAATAAATAATTGATACAAAACACATTCAATTTGTCTCTACAATACGAAGTATTTTACACCACAAATTAGCTGACCTTTCATTAATCTTTCAATTAGGTACATATAGGATTCTGAGATGACCATTACAAAATGGAACTAAATCAGTTTATCTCCTCAAAAATAACAAATGGCAAGAAGCCGATTCTCAGTTACAATTTCACATCAAAACACAAAAGGGCGGGAGAAGGATCAGTTCGCCTTCTTTCCCTTTTCCCTTTTCACCTTATAGGCCTTGGCAATGACGATGATCTAAATAAGCTTTTCATGTCTATGGACATGAACATTGGTGTATCTCAAGAGCCATTTGGAGTGTTCTTTGGCCAAGTATTTAATTGCATTCAACCATTCTTGTGTTTCCTCTGTCACCACATGTATACACCCATTGAGTCGTTGGAGGTCTGATACTCTGTTATGATGATTAGTAGATTTATCTTTTAGATTATCTAGATAATTAGAGAACTTATTTTGCATGAAAACAACTCCTATTATTCCTTTCCCTTGTCCACTAGTTTGAGAGTCAGTGTGTAGGCCCTTTAGTAACTCATTGTTCTTGTCCTGTTTCTCCTTAACTTTTCTCTCTATTTCTTTTAATCCTTCTTCTACCGTCAAAATCATTTCAACTTTAAATTGCAACCTTTGTTGCCATTCAAACAAGGGCTCATCTCCTTTTGGCAGAATCTTTGCTTCCACTACTTCATTAGTCTTTATTTGGATGACCTTATTCAAGAGGGAGATGCAATCTTCACTCTTTTCCCTTTCTATTGACAAAGTAGCCTAGTTGGTTGAGATGTTATCTTTTTCATCTTTTTCCATTTCTAGCCTCAACACAGCATTAGTGAGTTTCTATGTGACTGCAAGTCCTTGAGACTTGATTTTTTCACTCCACTCTCTACCAATTTTCCCAAAGTGTTTGTCTTCTTGCAACTTGGAGATGATAGCCTAAATATTTGTGGTTGTAGGATCATTGGTAGGTGGCACTCCCAAAATACTTGCTAGCAGGGCAATTAGTTGCCTAATGAAGTAGTTGAATTTGTGGATCTCAACCTTCATCCTGACTTTGGCAAGCTTGAGACTCTTGAGCTCTTCCTCTATCACTTCATTGGTTGATTTCCACATACCCACTTCAATGTTGTGCTTAACTTCTCCAAGATCCAGAAATTGTAGTGTGAAGTCATCTATTGTTAGGTCTTCAATCCTACCTTCCTTGTTAGGCTTGGCTATCTCCATAGTTAGGTGTCTAGTGTCTAGGTCTCAGTTGAGGATGGATAAAGTCTTATGGTTCTTCACTTTGCTCAATGCCGACCCAGAATAGATGGCTAGAGACTGAGTCTCTTTGTTTGGAACTCCCTCTTCTATCCTTTTCCTCTTTCTGTCTAAGGTATTCTCAAGCCATGATTACCCTAAATGCAGTCCCTAATGTATCCAAACCAAAAAATTTCCTCTTAATAGGAGTCAATGCCTTTGAAGTTGAAGAGAAAGGATTCTTTGGAGCTAGGGAAATGAGCTTTGGAGCTTTAGATAATTTTTCCACTTCAAATGTCTTATTTGCTACTACATCTAACTCTGGAGACTCACTTTCACTACTCCCACCATCTCTAAGGTCAACCACTTGTATTTGGGGCTACTTGGTAGAAGTAATGTGGCACTTATAGATTGTATTGGACTACTGTGGGGTGAGAGAGCCACTGTGACTGCATTGTCCTTTAATTCTTCCACCTTCTTCTTCTTAGCCTCTGTCTCCATTTTGATCATTGGCACTAAACCATCTTGACAATTTTAATCAAATGGGATGTTCTTGTCAGGAGGTTGATCACCTCCTCTGGTTAGTTGAGTGGGTCCTTGAGTAAGGGGTAGGATTGTGCCTGAAGCACTACTACGAGAAGGCAAAGTTGCAGCTACATTTGGGGAGGATTGGGTAGACATGCCTTTGCTCCTACTTCGTTGTGCAATGGTCCACTTGACCCACTTTTCGGTTCTGGCCATCATTATGTCTAGATCTTCTATAACATCTTTGAAAGGTTCAGAGCTTATGGGAGTATTCCTCAACTCAGTCAAATAAGTATTGCTATACATATTTTTACCATCATCCTCAACTCCATCTACATCTATGTTTACCTTATACATATTCACTTGATCTATTGTCAATCTTACAAAGGCTCAATCACGACTCTCGAATTCATCTTTGCAGTAAGCCTAATAAACTTCAATTGTGGTGATATGCTTTTTCACACTCCCAATCTGGAGGACATCTCTAGCATACCTATTGGGGTCAAACATAGGCCTCATGACTTCATACATATCTAGCTTGTACTTCTTTTTGAACACCTTCATCATGTCCTTGGCATCTAAATGGGTTTCATAACTAAAAGCTCCTAGCTTCATAGGGAATTCGTATCCCTTCTTCTTTAGGCTTTCACTTAGGGCGTTCACCTATAAAGCTTGTTGAATAATCTCGATTAGCATTATTATATCCCTTGGATATCTTGGTAGCTTAAGGGGAAAACCATCAAAAGTTGCAATACAAAAATAAGAAAAGGATGAGAACTAAATAAAATAACAACCAAATTGACTAATGGCGGCCATGGCTTTGAGAAAGAATCTCATTTCTGGTCATCCTTGTAGTTCCCTACAAATTCTCGTGGCAAAAGCATCATTCACCTTTACATAATCTGCATAGTTATTCTACAGTTGGAGACATAGATAAAACTCATAGGATTTAACATCATGAAGGAAATTTTCTAATCTTGGGAGACCGGACCATAATTGCAAAGAAGCCAACATGTAAATCAAGAATGAAGACATGTAGAATGAATTGTAAAACTTGGTCGCCTGGAGGGAATTGGAAAGAATTTCACTTACCTCTTGTGTCAAATCAATATATTGTGTATCAGAGAATATAACTTGAACCAAAAAGAAATATTGCTCAACAAAATTTAGGGTTTCTACTTCACCTTTCAATCTTTGCAGAAGAACTAGAATGTTAATTATCTCTGGTTTGAGATTGGTCCCGAACAAAGTTTTGGGGACTTTTCTCTTATCACTTCACGACATCTAAAACCAAGTTTGCATGATCTCCTTCCTCTAGATGATCTTCTTCACTGAGAATTCTAAGATGACCCCACCAATAGTTAAGTCAGAGAACTCCTCAAACAATTTACCATCATCTGCCTATCAATTAAAATCAACACAGTGTCATCTAACAGAACTATTTTCTTGGTTTCTGGATTGTAATGATGAATACATTCGTAAATGAGTTCTGGAGCTTGGACTACGACCATAAAACTAGCCACTTCGACTAAACCACATCCTAAAAACTTCTCAGTGATAGGGTGAATTCATTTGGATTTTACCCTCCTTTGGAAATCTACCATATCATAGAAATAGAGTAATTTGTTTGTGAAGTTCTACAATTGAGACTTGATTCCAATCAAACCATCCAAACCCACAAACTTGGTGGTCATAGCTTATGAATGAGATTTTGAATCGAAAAAGTGAATAAGACAACAAATACTGGATTTCAAAAAGCTTATGTGTATTGATAGAGTGAGAAATCAAGATAACAAGGTAACTCCTTTAACTACCTATGTATTTTTAAAAAAAGATTTTGATTCATCCATTATATTTCAGAATTTGCACCACACGAGTGAAATTTGAGGAAATACCCATTAGAGAGTAAATGCAAAGGCTCAATGGACATTTAAAAGTCTTTTCACTATTCCATTGAGCATAATGGTAACTTTATGTAAATCTCTTATTTACTTTTCTAGTTTCCTTAAGTTTCATAAAGTTGTCATTAGAGTACTCCATTGATGAAAATATGCCAAGTGAGATCCTACCCATATCTTCCTTTCACAATGGCTCAATTCATTCTAAAATCATTCAAACATATACTAGATCTAGTATGGGGGCCAAATCCACTTCTTAACTTGATTTTTCTTGTATAATCAAAACATTTCTTGCATGGGTTGGATACCCGCTGTGGAGAAGGCGATATAAGATTTTCTACATACACTCCTTTACTAGTTGAATCTTTGATAAATGTGTCATTGATTGCTAAACATGTTTAGTGAAGGCATACGGGCCCACCCAAATATCTTTTAGCATCTTGAATTTAATTAATATCTATTTTGTGGAAAACCATCTTCATGGGTTGGAAACCCGTAGAGGAGAAGAAAAACATAATTTTTCTATTGAGACTTCGTATTTGAGTACTAGTGCATCCAAATGGTGTCTAGAAGTTTGATCTTAAATTCAAGCATGAATTTGCTTAGGAATCTCTAGCCTAAAAAACCCTTTGACTAGATATATCTATAATTGAGATTCTACGAAAGATCACCTTCATGGGTTAGAAACTCATCGAGGAGAAGGCAATATGAGATTTTTCACTGATGCTTATTTCTTCAACCATTAATGTGTCATGAAAAAATAGTGAACATGCTTCATCTATAATGAGTGAAATTTGATCTCTATCAAATTGGATACTAACTTACTTGACAATTTACAAGATAAAAAAAAACACCTATCTGGCTATGGAGAAAGAGAAGGCACATTGGGAAAATCTGATAGAGATCACCTAGCCTTTAAGAATCTAGACCTAGAATCAAACATTTCGGGAAAGAGACTGACCACATCTAAAACATAGAACTCACTTTTCCCAATAGATTAGAAAAAAAAAGTGGAGCAACATATGCTTTGAGAAAAAAAGAAAAGCTAAAGAGGAGACACCGAGGTAATCCTCAAGGGAAGGAGAAGCAAGATCACTTGGTGAAGAACAAACAAATTGCTGAAGATGAATTGAAACCTATTGAACAGAGGAAGAGAATAGAAAGAGATTCATTTAAAGGTACTTTCTATAGATGTGGTGAAGAAGGTCACAAATCTTTTGAATATCTTAAGGCTAGTGATAAAAGAATTGTTGTGGTACAAGAGGTTGAAGACTTGGTGAATGAACCCAATCAGGATGAAGATAACTTGTTAATTCTAAGAGTGTTGCTTGGAAAGAGGACATTGGAACCTTGTTAGAGGAGGAATTTGATCAGGACTTGTTGTAAGTCTGGAGGTAAGATCTATAATGTAATTGTGGATGGTGGTAGTATTGATAACCTAGTTGCTAAAGAGATGGTTCAGGAACTTGGTTTGAAGAAGGTAAGACATCCTTGTCCTTATAGGATCAATTGGTTACAAGATGGACATTCTTTGGAAGTGAGAGAGCAATGTCTTGTTAATTTCTAGATTGGGCAGTATAAGGATCAAGTGTTGTGTGATATTTTAGACAGGAGTAGTTGTCACATATTAGTTGGTAGACCTTGGCAGTATGATTGCAGAGCTGTGCATGATTGTGTCAAGAATGTTTTTACTGTTGAAAAGGGTGGTAGGAAGCATTCACTAATTCCTCTATAGAATGGATAGATCAATAGGAACCTGAGTTTTGGTAGCCAAGTTGAGATGGGAGATTTTGAAAGGGTTAGGGATCAGCATGGAAAGCAAACCTATTGTGCACCAAAGACAAATGTGAAGATGACAATTGTAAAAAAGAAGTTGCAGAAGAAGAACAAAGGCAACAGTGTACAAGTTGATACGTTAGAGGACATGTATGTGAATAACCAATTTGGAGTTTATGTGTTGAACCCTAAAAGATGTTCTTCCAACTATTAAGAACATCTTTTCTTCTCACCTAGGGTGTTTGATGTAGGAGCATCCTAGGGTAGTTAGCAATCATGTATGCAGGAGCTTCGTGCTCGATTTTATAGAGTTGCGATTCACACAGTTGGGGATCTATTTGAGGCATATTAGGGAACCTTTCCTTAAATGTGCATGATATTTGGAGTCATCATCTTGGAGTTAGAACCATTTTAGTGGTTGTTGGTAAAGTGTTTCTATTTACTGGCAGAGCTTTGGAAATTGCACTTGTGAGCTTTGATCTAAGGGAGTTGGTGTGTTTTCTCTTGGATTCAAATAGTTGGTTGGCAAGTGGACCTATGTCTAAGTGTGCATACTCTTATGTGGTCTTATGAGTTAGTTATGCATTGTAAACTTGGGGCATGTCCTAAGTATTTAATTTATGTTATGTATTTAATGTTTGTAGCCAAGCCAACTTGTGGCTTGGTGGGTATCTTTAATGTGGGTATATTTAAATAATGTAATTGGTTAGGCTAACTTGTGGCTTGGTTAGTATAAGTAGAGGGTCTTGTGGAGTCTAGATTCATTATTCATTCAGGATAAAGGAAGCAAGGAGTAGCTGAGATAATGAAATTTGAGCAGAGCTAGTAGCTAAGTGTGAGCTTGGGAAACAAGAAGGTTGCTTAGTGGCTTGTGAGCACAAGTTTAGATTCTTCTTGGAGTTCTCTACTAGGTTTTGGATCTAGGATAGCTAGGGTTTGGATCTTGCGAGATCTTATTGGACTATTATTATAATTGCTTATGTATTTGGTTGTAACCCGAAAGGTCTTATAGTCTGGCACATTGCATGTGAATAATTATTTTATGAATAAAGAGTTGTGATTTGGTATCAGATCTTGCATTGTTGTGTTTCCATTGTGTGGTTATTTGTTTGGGGCTAGGACATCTCCTTTAGGTGGTATTAGAGAAAAGGTTTGATCCAGTTGATTTTTTGTAGAAAGTTGGTGAAGACCTTGGAAGATGCCTTCGAGATAATTGGACCCTAGGGTGATAGAATATCTCTATGATGTTGTGGAAGTGAGGATCTCAGAGAAGATTAAAGTAGAATTTAGATATGAGATGGCATTGATGAAGAGTGATATAATCATTGAAATCATAAGTGCTCTAGTTTTTCGTCAATATTAATAAAGCCCTACCTTCTATATGTCCAAGTGAACTCTCCCTTCTTGAAAGGGATGTTGAAGAGCCCATTATCTATAAAAAAATTGATAAAATCTATTTGACTATTTGATAACCATCCCCTTCCTCCTCTCTTCTACATGGGGCTTAGGATGGCATTAAAGTCACCACCAAGGAGAGCTATATCATCATCCAGTAATTGAAGCACTCCTATCAGAGTTTTCCATAGATCATTTTTTTTGTCTATCTTGGATAGGACCATAAACATTTATAAGACTAAAACTTGCATTAAGCTATTTGGAAAAAACTCTAAACCATTGCCAATGTTGGTCATTCTGAACAACCTCAATCTTCACAGATTCCTCTTTCCATAAGAGTCCCAGACCTCTAAAAGCTCCTAAAGCTTAAGTCCAAAAAATATTCCATCTACAAAATCATCGACTAATAAAAGATAAATTTTCATTTTTTATCTTAGTTTCTTGCATGAGAATGACATCTAATTTCACTTGATCAAGTCCCCTCTTGATCAAACAAAGCTTGATAGGGGCATTGTAGCCACTAACATTCCATAATAAGAGCTTCATTACTTCCACGAAGAGGGGTAGCCTCTTCTTGATCTTAATTTGATCTATCCTATTGCACTACCAGCTTCTATAAGCAGAGTCTTTTTGCTTTTCCTGCCTCTTTTCTTCTTTTCCCAAACTTTTACTTTAGGGTCTTTCGCATCCGTCTGGGATAAAGGTCTATTTTTAGTTAAATTGAAAATCTCATCCAAACCAACAACATCTTCATCTATCCCATCCTTCAAATTAGACTCCAACATTTACCTACTTGAATCCCTTACCAAATCAAAATAGCTCTCCAAGTTCCTCATAGGTGAGATCTAGATATCTTTAAACCCTTCATCAACCTAACCCCCTTCTTTGCCCTCATCATATTCAAATTCTACAACATCTTGACAACTGAGCTTTTGAACATCTTCCCCTTGTTTCTCTAATCTACGTAAGAGATCATTCCTTTGATCTTCTTCCTTTTAAAGATGATCTTCCCCATTTGATTGTGGGGATGAGCCATTATCAACAAGAAAACTTTTATTAGTGTTCCTACAATCTCCAGTCATTTCTTGAGCTTTTATCCCAATATTTGCACTCCTTGAATCCCTCCTAACATCTACAAGCTCATTTCCTATTTCATTCCCACTCAGATTCTACATAAAAGTTTCTTCTAGAAAATTTGCATCATCACTTGTGCACCTCATATCTTGCATATATAGCTTGCTTCCATCCCATATGTAGACATCTGTGTTTCTACTTAATGAGGTTTTCCCTCATAGACTCTCTTGGTACAAATAACTATTTTCCTTTAAACAACAAACCATTTTGTATAATAAATTCAAAAAATTGGCTATGAAAGTGGTTTTCAAAATTACTGCATACCTTGTATGCCTCTACAAAATTAGCATCTTCTCCATACAGGTCTTTGAACTCCTCAATCCCTATACTCTATAATTTGACCTTTTGAATAGTCAATAGCCTTCTACTTAAGGCATCAACCACCTTGTTATTGAGCCCCTTCTTGTGCTTTATGGTAAATGTACAAGATTGCAAGAATTCCATCCGCTTGACGTGCCTAAGGCTAAGCTTCTCTTGTGTATTTATGAAACTACATGCCTAATCATTAGTATAGACAAAAAATTCCTTTGGCAGTAGATGTTAGAGTAATTAGATATTTTCTAATTAACTCTAGTCTACTTAAGCTAAACTTTAGGCATATAATAATTAATTGTTTTATTAAGTATTATTATGCAACCTAGGTTAGACCTTTTTAGGGTTTCAATCTCCTTTATAAGGATGATCTCTCTTTGTAATTATTGACGAATTCACTTTTGATATAGCAATTTCTCTTTTTGCTCATCAAGAATGTCTCATTTATGGATTTGGAATTTTTGGCCTCCATAGCCTTTTGCTTCTCTCTTCTGTGATAGGTGTTTTCATGCAGGTGATTCTTGGGAGCTATGGGGTTGATCTTTCATCAACTTCAACATGGTATGAGAGCTTCAGATCTTCATGCCCCTATTCTATTTTTGAGAGATTTGGCATCGATTTTCAGATTTGAGCTTTCAGCAAATTTTTATTGGATTTGGTTGGGGGGGGGGGGGGGATGGGGTGGGGGGTCACTGCTTTTTGAGGCACTTTGAGCAAAAATGGACATCACCGTTAAGCTCAAAGCACTTGAAAAACCCCATTTCCATATAAAATACATCCAGTTTGGATGTTGTTTAAATCTAAGGAAAAAATTTACACCTAGGTCATTTTGACCTGGGCACTCAAATCGAGATGATGGTTTTTTATTTTTTAATCAAAGTTTTTTCTTTGATTAAAAACAATCTACACAAATTTATCTATGCATGGTTTTTTGGTTTTAATCAAAAGGAGAGGAATTTTTTAAAGAGGAGAGATTCTTCGAATGTGGCCTCTGCGCATAGTACTCATGTGTAGGTCCTATTGAATTTTGGGCCCCACGCAATCTCTCTACCTCCTAATTGGTACACCTACAAAAGTGTGAACTATTATGGTATGTCTTGGCTTCCATGTGGATCTAAGAGGTCTGATGCACATTTTTTTTGTTGATCTCCCATTTTTTAGATTCGAACCCACACGGTGGATGTGTCTTAGAGGGCATAATTTTCCTAGGAGATTCATACCCTACAACGAGCCCCTCTCGCCTCCTCACCAAATGCTTAGACTATATTTATTTTTGGCCCTACTGCCTTAAAATTCATTCACTTCCTTAGGAAGCACCTCACCAAGTATGAGGCTTGATGCGACCCCTACTACTTGCACCGTTTTGTTTTTGAGATGGCTACAATGAATTTCTTTTGGTATTCCAAAAACTAGATTCTCCTCTTGGCACTGTCGATCCTTTGACTTGCGATTGGACCCTATTATTGATTAGAGATTAGAAGAAGACTTTACGGTGACTGTGCATGGAAATCATTTTCAATCAATCAAAGCACATGTTGTTTTTGGATGTAGGTTGGATGTTTATGAGAATTTGAATAAAAAAATTCATGCAAAATTATGGGCCCATGATTTTTGCAGCCAAATGTGCAATCAAGGAGGCCAAGTTAGTGACATGGTGATTTTTTTATTATTAGTAGACCCCTTTTTTAGGCATTTCAGGCAGTTTGGTATTTCAAGTGATTCAATCAGTGCTTTTTTGTTGGGGACCACCTCTGTTTGCAGGTGACTCTACCTCTAATAGGCTACGTTATTTTTGGAGGTGATTATCATTTGGAATAGACTCAATTTTTCAAAATTCTTCCTCTCGCCCCCTTTTCTGGTGCTTCTTTGCCTTTTTCATGCATGCATTTCATGTCTTTCATTCCATGAAATTTTTCTTTCATGCCACTAAGATCTCCTTCAATGCCATAGTCAAAGCATGCCCCTAACTAACACTTCCAACCCACATCAGCCAACATAGTTAGCTGTTCTAGGGTTTTGTGGGAGTGCCAACTTTATGAAACTTAATTGGTTCATTTTTTCATGGAGCACTACAATTTATTTTTTATTCTACTCACCTAGCTTCAACATGGTTTCTGTGACTTATTTAAGACGATTTTTTTGCAAAAGTTTTTATTAAATTTTTTTTTTGTTTTTTTGGCACATACACTCCTTGGCCACTAATTTTTTAATTAGGCACTGACCCTTGGTTCTTTGTCTTGTTTTTGGTGATCGGATATTTTTTCCAATAGGGGTCATTTTTCAGGCATTTCTTTTTCCTCAATGGTCATTTGATTGTCAAATTTGGGGTCGTCACCTGTTGATGTTAGCACCATGTCAACATTGCAACATCACCTTGTTTTCCCTTCAAGCTCTATTTGGACCTACCTTCACCATTTTTCTCATATCTTTGGTATACAGACTTTGTTTTCCAAAAATAAGATATCACCAAAAAGCTGGTTCTGAGCCCGTCATAGTGGTACAGGTGATTTTTAGTTTTGATTTTTTTTGATGGCATTTTCTATTGTCAAAGTTAGAGGTATAGTTTTACACTCTAGGAGGCATATCTTGAGCATTTGATCTCCAATTTGGGAATTATTTGTATCATTGGAAAGGTCTTTCCAAGGTCTTTTTAGTGATGCTGATTTTTTTTCCAAATTCGATACCAGACACATTCTATTCAGTCTTTTTGTATTTTTATAGTTTGGTGGATATCTTGGTTGTTTCAAGTTTGAGGATCAATTTCGTTGCTTCAAATGATTCATCATGACTTGTATTATCTATTGTATTAGTCTTATGTCTCTTCTGGTCTATTTAGACATCATTTGTATGCATTATTACAAACACACTCAGATAAAGTGTCATATTCCATCTATATTTTTATTTGAGTAGTTTTGCCTTATTTTGTCTTCTGATTCAAGTAGTTTCATCTAAGGACACTCATGCATATTATTGAATTCTTGGGATTCACCATCTCTTGTGTCTTATTGTACATGCACTATTCTGATTAAAATGCCATGGGGGGTTGATGTTTTGCCTTTGTTCTCAATCTTCCTTTGTCCAATGAGCTTGCCTTCTATGACATTAGCCTCATGCATTATCTGAGATTGATCACCTTAGTACACACATATGTTCTCTTTTGTGCATCTTGATTGTGGTTCGTTGACTTACATTTATTGTGGCTCACTTTTCCAATTGCCTATCACCTCACCCTTGTCTACATTAGGGGGGTTCTTTTGTTGTTTCTCATGCTTCCTTGGTTCGATGGAGTGAGTTATGTATTCATTT
This sequence comes from Cupressus sempervirens, assembly GCA_028749045.1. Classification (NCBI taxonomy): domain Eukaryota; kingdom Viridiplantae; phylum Streptophyta; class Pinopsida; order Cupressales; family Cupressaceae; genus Cupressus; species Cupressus sempervirens. The sequence continues at coordinate 89,771,251 of CM053791.1, read as the reverse complement.
TTTGTTCCTATGTACTAGGCGGATGTAGTGGCTAGGTACCTATGCATTTCAATGAGATGGATCATTTACCATATAAAAACTCTTCTTTTTGTTCCTAATTTTATTGTAGCCTTTCATTTTCAATTGATCAGCTCTTCAGGCTTTGGTGTTTCATGCCATCTATATCTTTGAGTTCATTTGTTGTCCTTTGTGGGCTTCCTGATTCGATGTAGATTATAGTCTTCTGTACCTGGTTAGGTTCTATATTAGTGGAGGTTCTTCAAATCAGCAGTTACTTTTGATAGAGCTTTGCAACTTCTACATGCTTCAGTGGTGTTCTTCATGATCATCTTTTGTTCCTATCTTCTAGGACATTCCCTAGTTTGGAGGCTTCTTTAGTCCTTCACTAGTTTCTTTCAACATATTTTTCCATCTCTTTTTGGAGTAGGGTTTTTCCCATGTGATTTTCTCCATTTCTCCTCTTTTTAGAGATTTGGCTGTGCTTGGGTACCTCATCAAGCTTTTTTTTTTGGGACCCAAACCTACTTTCAATAGTAGTTTCTAGGTTTTTAGCTACTCCCTAAGTTTATATTAAGGAGGGGTGCTAGAGTAATTAGATATTTTATAATTAACTCTAACCTAGGTTAGACCTTTTTAGGGTTTCAATCTCCTTTATAAGGACAATATCTCTTTGTAATTACTGACCAATTCACTTTTGATATAGCACTTTCTCTTTTTTCTCATAAAGAATGTCTCATCTATGGATTTGGAAATTTCAACCTCCATAGCCTTTTGCTTCTCTCTTCTATGATGGGTGTTTGCATGTAGGTGATTCTTGGGAGTTGTGGTGTTGATCTTTCATCAACTTCAACAGTAGATAATGCCTCCATTTCTTGAGATCTTGAACCAATGCATATAGTTCCAAGTCATAGGTAGAATAATTTGTCTTTGCTTCATTGAGCCTCTCACTAAAAAATGCTATAGGCTTCCCCTCTTGGCTCAACATTGCTCCAACTACAATTTTTCTTGCATCACATTCTGCAATAAACAACTTTTCAAAACTTGGCAAAACCAATATTGATTAAGTGGATACTTCCCTATTTAGACTTTCAAAACTCTCATCTACTGCCTTTGTCCATATAAATTTTGTCTTCATACCTTATTTTATTGTATCATTCGTAGGAGCACAAATTTCACTAAACCTCCTCACAATTTTTTTATAAAATTGGGCTAACCCACAGAAACTCCACACTTCAATAGTAGTCTTAGGAGTAGGCCAACTTAGGATTGTCTCCACCTTACTCTTGTTCATTTTCAAATTGCCTTGTGAAACTACAAAGCCCAAGTACACAAGTTTCTCCTTCATGAATTCACTCTTCTCAAGGTTTATGGTCAACTTCTCTTCTTGGAGTCTTCTCAACACAATTTCCAAGTATTTCATATGCTCTTCTTTTGTCTTTCTAAATATTAGAATGTCATCCAAATATACTACCACAAACACACCTGTGTAGTCTTTTAGGACTTCATTCATTACCCTCATGGATGTATTTGGTGCATTGGTAAGACCAAATGGCATTACCAACCACTCATAGAGTTCCTCATTCATTTTAAAAGCATATTTCCACTCATCACCCTCTTTTATCCTTATTTGGTAATATCCACTCTTAAGATCATTTTTTGAAAAGTATCTAGCTTCACTGAGACAATCCATTAGGTCTTCTATCCTAGGAATAGGAAACCTATATCTTATTATTATCTTATTTATTGCCCTAGAATCTATATGCATTCTCCATTTACCTCTCTTTTTAGGAGCTAGGACAATTGGAACAACACATGGGTTTATGCTTTATTTGATCAACCCTTGGTCAAGTAGCTCCTGACCTTTCCTTGTAATCTCCTTATTTTGCTCAAGTGTCATCTTGTATGCAACTTTGTTTGGCAAATATGCACTTGGTATGAAGTCATTTATTAACTATGAAAACATGCTAGTACATTCGATACAGAGAAAATAGACTTCAAAACATGCCCTATGGGCTTACAATAGCATAAATCTGGAGATAAATTCTTCTCCCAATACCTTCTCTCAAACTCCACTCCGAACTGCCTTTTACAATGCCAGAAATGTTCTTAAATAGACCCCGGAGGGTTAAGGATTAGGAATAAATTCTAGAAAGTGCTAGTTGGCATCCACTAACCAAATAGAAGGCTCTAGAAGTTGCATTAGAAGTCGGCACAAAATTAGAAGAATCCAGAAACGGTAACCGAACTTTCGGGAGGCATAACTTTTGAACCGTAGCTCCGATTGACGAACCATTTACATTTTCAAAAAGCTCTCAAAGTGCTCTATAGCCTTATGGACCAGCTCTACTCATCCTCAATTTTTTGGCCCTATTCAAGATCATTTAATGCACCTAACCTAACTTTGAAGCATTCTTAGGAGGTCTCCAAAAATTGATAAATTGCGATAACTTTCAAACCGTGGGGCCTTTTGACCTGATTCTTTTTTTGGAATGCTCTAAATTACATTACAATCATCTGACCAATTTACACCTTCTAGTTCACCAAAATGATGGCTCAATTACATACTCCTATTTTTTTGGCATTTACACGTATCCCATGGTGTTCAAATACTCTATCCCAGAACACTAATAGTGGAACTATGAGAGTTGGAACCTTTATTTGATCCAAATGGGTATCCATAAAGGAAAACACATGAAACAAAAACTAAGTCTAAGTACATGTTTTTCGATGACACAAGATTGCCCTTATACCTCTGGATGCTCCTGCATCAGACACCCAGGGTATATTGAAAAGTGACCCTGTCACTTTATGAATGATAGAGAAAATCCCAAATGGGAAACCTCAGCTATTGAAATCCAAGTTGAGTCCTCTATCGATCATCCTTTCCACTTGACCAAATACTCTTCATACTACCTATTTCTGGTACTCCTACCCACACGATGATCTAGAATGTCTTCTATCTCCTCCTTCTTAGAAGTAGGAATTGGACATGCCTCTAACATCGACTCCTCATCTGCACCATCATCATGATACTCTGTTAAGTCTGCAATGTTGAAAATAGGAGAAATGTGATTACCATCTGGCAACTCCACTTCATATGCATTTCCTGAGTCATGTTTCTTCAAAATTTTGCAGGGGCCAAATTTCTTCATTTTCAGCTTGTTGTAAGTACCGGCTGGAAATCTTTCTTTTCATAAGTGTACCATGACTAGATCCCCTACTTGTAATTCCTTATGTCTTCTCCTTTGATCAGCCCTAGCTTTATACTCTTGATTCATCTTGGTAATGTGTGCTTGAACCTCCTCATGTAGATACTTGATATGTTCAGCAAATTCTTCAGCTTCAACACTTGTCCTCTCCCCTTGCTCTATCTTCCTCAATTCTGGTGCAGTCCATGGGCTACTTACATATACAATTTGGAATGGTGATTTTCCAGTACTCTTATTTATAGAGTTATTGTAAGTAAACTCTACTTGTGGTAGAATCAAATCCCACCCCTTGGGCTTATCCCCAACTAAACATCTCAGCAAAATGCCCAGACTTCTGTTTACCACTTCTGTTTGGCCATCAGTTTGCGGGTGATGTGTGGAACTGAATTTCAAGTCTGTTCTCAACTTTTTCCACAATGTTCTCCAGAAATACCCCACAAATTTAGTATCTCTGTCAGAAACTATACTCCTTGGGAGACCATGTAGTCTCACCACCTCTCTGAAAAACAAGTCTGCAATATGGACAACATCATGAGTTTTGTGGCATGGAATGAAATGTGCCATTTTGGAGAACCTATCAACCACCACAAATACTAAGTCATTACCCCTTTGTGTCCTCAGCAATCCAAGAACAAAATCCATACTTATGTCTTCCCATGGCTTTGATGGAACAGGCAATGGCTGATATAGTCCAGTATTGTGACTAAATCCCTTGGCCACTTGACAAACCTGAAAACTTTGTACAAACTTCTTCACATCCTGTGAAATCTGAGGCCAAAAATAAAGTTCTCTAAGAATGGCAATGGTCTTATCTCGACCAAAATGTCCTGCCATCCCTCCACTGTGTTTCTCTTTAATTAGATTTTCCCTCATGGAACTCCTTGGAATGCATAATTGACTGCCCTTGAATAACATACGATCCTGAATAAGATAGTCCAACCACTTAGTTTTGTCTACAACAACAGGCTCTTTACAAGCTTTCCATGCTTCAACAAAATCAGGATCCTTAGGTTACAGATTCTTGAGTTCACCAAACCCAACTACTTCAACCTGCATTACTGTAAGCATCAACTGTCTCCTATTTAGTGCATCTGCAACCTTGTTAGATTTTCCACTTCTATGCTTCAACACAAATGTATAGCTCTGCAAGAACTCTACCCACTTCATATGCCTCTGATTCAATTTACATTGGCTATTTAGGTACTGTAATGCCTGATGATCAGTATATAAAACAAATTCCTTTGGCAACAAATAATGCCTCCATTTCTTTAAGGCTTGAACTATTGCATAGAACTCTTGATCATAAACATAATACTTCTTTTTCGCATCATTCAATTTTTCACTAAAATATGCAATAGGCTTACCTTCTTGGCTTAATATAGCCCCAATAGCATTGCCACTAGCATCACAATCCACCTGGAACACCTTTCTAAAATCTAGAAGTGCCAACACAGGTTGTTCTGTCACCTTCTTCTTGAGCAATTCAAAACTTCTCGCAGCTGCCACAGTCCATTTGAACTTTTTTCTATCCCCTCTTATTGTGTTAGTCAGGGGTGCACATATGCCACTGAAATTCTTAATGAACTTCCTATAAAAACTAACTAGACCATGAAATGATCTTACCTCAGTAGCAGACCTTGGAGTAGGCCATTCCAAGATGGCTTTTACCTTCTCTGGATCCATTTTGAGACCTTTAGGTGATATAACAAACCCCAAGTAGACTAACTCCCTTTTTGCAAAGATATACTTCTTCAGATTAATTAACAATTTCTCTTCCCTTAACCTTTCAAGGACACTATGAATATGCAATAAATATTCTTCCAAAGTCTTGATGAAAAATAAAATATCATCCAAATAGACAATAACAAATTTTCCCAAGAACTTCTTAAGTACCTCATTCATAAGCCACATGAAGGTGCTTGGGGCATTCGTCAATCCAAAGGGCATGACTAACCACTCATAAAGACCCTCCTTGGTCTTGAAGGCTATTTTCCACTCATCTCCTTCTCGTATCCGTATCTGATGATAGCCACTCTTGAGATCTATCTTTGTGAAGTACTGAGCTCCACTCAAGCAGTCCATAAGATCATCTATTCTTGGCAAAGGAAACTGATACTTGATGGTTATCCTATTTGTAGCCCGAGAGTCTGTCCACATCCTCCACTCTCCATCCTTCTTTGGTGCTAGTACTGCAGGTACTGCACATGGAATCAGGCTCTCCCAAATCAAACCCTTCCTTAATAACTCCTAAACCTATCTGTTTAGCTCCTCAGTTTCAGTAGGAGTCATCCTGTGAGTAGCCTTGTTAGGCAAGCTAGCTCCTAGAATTAAATCTATTTGATGACTAATTTGCCTTACTGGTGGCAATCCTTCTAGAACATTATCAGAGATGATATCTCCAAAGTCACCTAGTAAATTTGAAACTTCAAGTGGTATTTCACTACTACCTTTTTTATCTTTCCTAGGAATCAAAGCATAGCACATACGCTGATGTTTCATGCCATCTAAAAACTTCCTTCCATCAACAAAAGAAATCCTAGCACTGCTATATACCTTTTCACCTTCCTTTTTCATGGGCTTCAGTTTGTGGTGAACTACATCCTTTGTTAGAGAGTATGTGTTTGCATGACCATCATGTTCTGCATGCCTATCAAACTGCCACAGTCTTCCCAACAATAGATGGCAAACATCCATTGGAATAACATCACAGAGAACTTCATCATGGTAACTCCCAATTTTGAATTTCACTAAACATTGTTCACTTACCAGGACCTTATGATCATCTTTCACCCAAGCAATCTGATAGGGCTAGGGGTGTTTGTCCCTCTTGAGCTTCAGCTTAGAGACCATCTCCTCTGATACCAAGTTATCAGTGCTACCACCATCAATGATCACATCACAACATTTATCCTCACACTTGCATCTGGTATGGAACAAACTCCTCCTTTGTCCTAGTTCAATCTCACCATTTAGTAGGACCCTTTCATTTACTAAAGTCTCTCCTCTTTTTGCATCCTCTGAATGTGATGATTGTGCATCCTCATCCACATGGGCAACCCTAGCTTGACCCTCAGCTCTCCTATCTATCCTTCCTTGTCATTGAGGGCATTCAAAGGCACGATGACCTTCTTCATTGCAATGGAAATAGGTACCATGAAAGCCTCCTCTTCTTTGTCCATGTCCTCTACCTCTTCCTCTTTGATTTCCAAAGTATTGATCACGAGAGCAGTTGAAACCCTCGTTCCTCTGGTTCTTGCTAGTACCCACATCTTCATTTTTATTTTGGGTTTCATTTTGGCCTCCAGATGACCTACCACTACCCCTTCCTCCTTGACCACACCCTCTTTTTCTCCCTTCAAACCTCTTATTTAGCTTCTCTTCAACTCGTAGGGCAAATTGGTATGCCTCTTCAACACTAGTCATTCTTACTAGACTTAATTCCTCCTGGATGCTAGGTCGCAACCCATTGATACGATGAGAAACCTTCTCCTTATTTGCTTCTGCATGCCCTACTCTAATAAGAAGTCGGTAAAACTCCTCTATATATTCTTGGATTGATTTTCTTGCTTGCTTTAACCCATGCATCTTCTTAAACAAATCAAGCTCGTAGTCAACAAGAAAGAATTGCTTCTTCAATTTGTCCACCATACGATCCCACCTTGTGATCTTCTCCTTTCCTCTTCTGTTTCTTTCCAATTGAACCTCTTGCCACCAAATTTTGGCATGGCCTTTTAGTTTGGCCTTTGCAAACTTAACCCTATCTGGATCCCTGATATCCTCAAAGTACTCTTCTAGTTCATTGATCCAGTCGATCCACTCATCTGGTTTTAGATTTCTTGAAAATACAACTACATCAATTGTAGGTCTTTTCCCAAACTTAGTAATGGCCCTAAAAAGCCTTTCCTCTGCCTGATTCAAAACTTCCTCGTCAAATTCCCCTTCTGGTCCAATTTCTTCTTCTTCATTGTCATCCTCACTTTCGTCGCCTGCAACAACATTTGTTCCTCTACAAAGCTCCTCCTACAACGCTTGTACCTACCTTTGGAGGGCTCTAACCTCCTCAAGATTAATAGCTCCGACCCTTCCACCACACTCTCTTCGTGGAGGCAATCCTGTGTCACCCAAAAACATGTACTTAGACTTAGTTTTTGTTTCATGTGTTTTCATTTCTAGATACACATTTGGATCAAATAAAGGTTCCAACTCTCACAGTTCCACTATTAGTGTTTTAGGATAGAGTATTTGAACACCTTGGGGTACGTGTAAATGCCAAAAAAATAGGAGAATGTAATTGAGCCATCATTTTGGTGAGCTAGAAGGTGTAAATTGGTTGGATAATTGTAATTGTAATTTAGAGCATTCCAGAAAAAGAATCAAGTCAAAAGGCCCCACGGTTTGAAAGTTATCGCAATTTTTCAATTTCTAGAGACCTCCTAAGAATGCTTCAAAGTTAGGTTATGGGAATTAAATGATCTTGAATAGGGTCAAAAAATGGGGGATGAGTGGAGCTTGTCCATAAGGCTCTAGAGCACTTCGAGAGCTTTTTGAAAATGTAAGCGGTTCGTCAATCGGAGCTACGGTTCAAAAGTTATGCCTCCTGAAAGTTCGGTTACCATTTCTGGATTCTTCTAATTTTGTGCCGACTTCTAATGCGACTTCTAGAGCCTTCTATTTGGTCGGTGATGCCAACTAGCACTTTCTAGAATGTATTCCTAATCCTTAACCCTCTGGGGTCTATTTAAGAACATTTCTGGCATTGTAAAAGGCAGTTCGGAGTGGAGTTTGAGAGAAGGTACTGGGAGAAGAATTTATCTCCAGATTTATGCTATTGTAAGCCCATAGGGCATGTTTTGAAGTCTATTTTCTCTGTACCGAATGTACTAGCATGTTTTCATAGTTAATAAAAATTTCCCTTTCCTATTGTGTTCATTCTATGCTTGGGTTGTGTCCCCATCACCTTTCCTTGCAATCTCCTTATTTTGCTCAAGTGTCATCTTGTATGCAACTTTGTTTGGCAAATATGCACTTGGTATGAAGTCAATCTGATGAGTTATCTCTCTCTTTGGGGGTAATGTATGTGGTGCTCCATCACATATAATGTCCTTAAACTGATCTAATAATTGTTGTACTTCTGTAGGTATGCGTGTTTGTTTTGGTGATTTCTCCTCCTTTGGCTTCACTAAGATTGCATTTAACCAATTCATTATCCCTATCTTAGATCCTTTAAGAACTCTTTTCCACTCACCAAGAGTGCATTGGCTTCTGACTTTTCCACAATGCCCTCTTCTAGCAATGACTATATCTTATAAGTGACTCCATTCTTCTTGAATGAGTACTTGTTCTCCTTACCAAGATGGACTACTTCCTTGTCATACTGCCATGGTTTCCCAAGAAACAAATGACATGCATCCATTATAAGACATTAGAGAGTATCTTGTCTTGATACTTTCCTATAGAAAACTCAATCCATACTTGCTCATTAACCAATATGTTCTACCCCTTGTTCAACCAAGTGGCCTTGTAGGGACATACACAAGGTACTTTGGTAAGTTTCAACTTTTGGAATGCCTCTTTTGAGATAACATTATCAATGGACCATGAGTCAATAATGACTCTACATACCTTGCCCAATATTTTGCATTTTATCCTAAAGAGAGCCCTCCTTTTCTTATGCTCATTCTTAATAGGCTCTTTTATCAACACTATTCTAAACATCAAATTTTCACCATTCTTTGAGTCCAGGTTTACCTCTAAATGTTTACACTCCTCTTGATCATAAGTGATAGTCTTCTCTCCTTGTGAAGATTATGGCTTGTCAGGACATTTGTAGGTAGGGTGATCCAATTGTCCATAGTTGTAACACTTCATTGAAGAAAAGTGTGAAATTCTCCCAAATCCAACTGATCTTCCTCTTCCACCACTAGAAAAACCTCTACCTCTACCATAGCCTCCTCTATTACTGGAGTCATGGGTTTTCTCACCTGATTTAGAGTCCCCTTGGACATTTTTCTCATTTCCTCTTCCACTAGAACCTCCTCTATGTCCACCTCTAGAATATCTACCTCTTCCTCTATCCTTGTTGCTATATTCTCACCTCTTCTTTAGTTTTTCTTCCACCTTAAGAGCCATTTGATAGCAACTATAGTGTTGTAAGGGAAAAGAGACTCAACTCCTCCTATATGCTCCATCTAAGGCCATTCAAATACCTAGCCACCTTAATGCTCTCAAGTTCTTTATTCTAGACCTAAGGCTTAATTTTTTAAACTCCTTTGTATAGGTAGACACATCTAGGTCTCTTTGCCAAAAGTTTTGTCTTTTCTTATGCAACTAGATATCATAATCCTCTGGTAGGTAATTCTCTTTTATCTTCGCTACCATAGTTTTCCAATTTGTTATAGGCTTCTTGTTTTCCTTTTCTCTTTCTTCTTACAAGAACTTCCACCAAGTTAATGCCTATCCTCGCAAACTTGATTCACCTATCTTTACTCTTTCGGCTTGTTGGGACTCAAAATTGAAGCCTTGATTTTGAGTACCATTTAGAAAATCAAGCCCTATAAGTGCCTTTTAATACATACGTACTTGGCTGTACTTGTGAGGCCTAAAAGGTGTTTAATGTTTCTAACACCTTGCATTCAATATATCTGCTCATCCCATGAAGATAAATTTCCATTTTGAGCCATTCTATGAAGTCTCGTTTTGAGTAATGTCCAAATCTGCATTTTTGCTTGTGTTAAACAATGACAGGAGACCATGTTTACAATTGAATATCTCCCACCCAATAATGTTTCTTGACACACCACTTTGGAAGTGTTTAGTGTCCATATCAAAGAACCTATGTTTCAGATTTCAAGTCATTTTGAATTCGTTTGACTAGGTTTTAAATTCCTCAAAGTTGGTCATTTATTGTTGTCATGTTGATGCACATTTTTCTGAATTATGGGAAGCCCTGTTTGACTTGTTATAATTTTGACCCGATTGACCAAAATGAGAAAATTACTTTTAAGATGCATTCTAGAGGTTAGAGACTTACTATGTTTCAATTTTGAGCCCGTGATGAATCCATTTGATCAGTTTTGAACGTGATTCCAAATGCAATTTGTAAAGTTTTACTGGTGTCATAAAGCGTAGATTTATTGGTACCCATGTTTGAGATGTCATAACTTGAGACCTATGATAGATGAGATCAAATGGATTGTACCACTATGTTCTCCTTTGAAAATACTTTAAGTGTGCCAATTTTCAAATCTTGATGAATCTGTTTGCACACTTTGCTAGGTCCATTCCATTTGTAAAAAATGCTTTTCTGACATTGTTTCCTATCATGCAAATATGAGTAGCCAACTTTGATCACTCGCTAAATTTGCCCCATTATACATCATGAGACCTAATCATAGATTTATGTTTTCCTCATGATAGTGAACCAATGCCCTAGTTTTTGTCTCCCCAAGTGTCTGTTTACCCAGTTTTCAAAACCAAATCTGAACGTGTTTTATTGTTTTTTGACATGTTTCCTTGTAGGCAGTTTTGAGAGGGCAGTTTTGATAGTTAATATCTTTTGAATGGGAATTCTTCATGAGATAGGATTTGATAGGGGGCAAGAATGACAAACAAAGAATCAATCAGTTTGATCTCAGAGCCCAGTTATCTATTTGGATTAGTTTTTAAAGCCAGCCGACATGCCTTGTTACTTGAAAATCATAGTTTGCAAATTAATGATAAAATGAGTTTTAATGGATGGTTTAGTGCTCAAATGGTTTTCAATAAATGTTAGATGTTTAATAGATTAGTTTAAAGGGTCAGTTATTTGAAAACAAAAAATTTTTTAGTCGGACTCGCTTTGGGGCCTGACTAAATAGTACCAGAATGGTAGGATGTATTGGGGATTAAAGTTTTCTAAACTAAAAGGATTATAGTGATTCTAAATATTACAATTTTTCAATATGGGTGCACATCATCCAAAGATGAAAAAGTAGCAAGGCAAGATGTTCAATATAAGCCTGCAAGGCCACCTTTGTCAGACGACTACGTGTTGTTCAAGTGTGGAATATTGCAATGGTATGAAGATATTACATTGACTTATTTTCACAAGTGTGAAAAGTGTTAGACCACCATAATCTGATTACTAAATGGAAATTTACTGTTGATATTTTTATGCATTTCAATATATCCATGGCCACAATTTAGTAGTTCTAGTCTTTGGGAGAGAGAGCTTTTGTTGCGCTTACAATTCCTATAAGCTGTGGAAGAGGGGGTGTTCTCAAATGCATCATAGCACTGCTATGCAAAATCACCATATCCTAGCATCTCCAATTTGAAAATTAGGTTAATGGGATCGATCATGCTATTCCAATTCTTTGCACCATAAAAATATCTCCATGTATCACAAAGATTTAGTTTGCTTGTTTGGTCTTGTACATCTCCATTACTTTTGTTGTTTGGAGATATGATATTAGGATTGCTCAAAACCAATGGAGAATTTTCCATATTCTCCATTCTTACACTTGTTACAAATATTTGTAGCTTCCAAGAAAGGCATAAATAAAACCCTCTACTTTCTAATTAATACTGAGATCCTCCACTTGCTAAAATTAATGGAGAGTCTGGTCATAAGCAAAGCCCGTGGTGAAATGTGGCAGCAGGGGAGGCACCCTTTTCACAGTGGCAAATTGGTGCCTAAGTTTGAAGTAGTGCAAGTGGTGATACGAAAGAAACCAAAATCATTTTATAGATAAAGTTGTATCCTCTTTTGAAGGTCACCATCCACATGCAATTTCTTCACACTAAATTTTTCTAGAATGTGATGCAAAGAAGACAATGCTTCTAATTTAAGGAAATGTTGGAAGCTACACAACATGAGGGAGAAGTTTTGCATGAGAAAATATAAGGCACGGTAAGAGCATGCTAGCCACAAGTATTGTTGATAGAGATAGCTCAGAGGATCCAAGCAGCATACTCAATTAGACTTGGTCTGTTAACAAACAAATATAATTGTTACAGTGGTGAGCAGATATTATAATAGCAAAACTCCAGATTTATTAACAATTTAGAGAGGGTGGCATTTGGGGATCATTTCCTCATGTATGTGAAGTAAGGAGCCGTAGTTTGAAGTGGCTCATAGCTGTATTGAGGAAGCTGCTAGGAATTCTTATTAATCCACTCCTGGCATGTCATCCAAAAGAGTTGTTCATATTCTCATCAATCCAAATCATTGTATTGTCAATAACCTGGCTCCCATCCATTCTCACATTAGGGAACTTATAATTTATGCCATGTTCAACCTTGCCCCCTAGATGCAACATCTCTCTCCCAAGGAATTGGTTGAATTGAGGTGATGAGAAGTCGTTGGCACATTTGGGCACGAGGATGACTTTGGGGTGAAGAAGAATAATGGTGGGGAATATCTCTGATAGGTGATCCATGATTATCAAATAGTTAAAGCAATAGAAATAGATTCAACAAGTAGACCTTTAGTTTATAACTACTCAAATTTTGAAGAGCGATTTGGGTTATCGCAATAGATAATTTTCAGTGGCAACTGAAGTCAAGAATGCTAATGGAGAACCCATTCCAACATCTACGTTTTTAATGGTGGCTTAAAAGCACATTGCCTCAAGCTATAGGGCATAGAAAAAAGCATTTTAGATTGCAAGAAAATTGACCCCAGTCCTAAGAAGTGTTTGGATACTGGAGAAATGGGGTGCGTGAGTTGTACTCCAAAGATTTTGAAAGTTTCTTTATCCCACATTGCTTGTGCAGATGAACCTTTAGATGTTTATATACAAAACCACCTACTATGCATCTTGTCTAAGGACATTGGGCCTTATGAAGGCCAAGGCTCCCAGGTGGGGCCCAGATAGGTGGTAAGTCAGCTGGGGTTATTTTGGATGGACGCACAAATCTAGGTGCCCATGTGGATTAGTGATAGGGTGAGATCCAAAAAATAACAAGGTGCCACGTGGCACAAATTTTGAGGAGGTAGTGATGTGGCAACTTGAGATCCGATGCATAGGATTGTGACACCTGGCAGATCAGACAGTGGTCACCATGTTGCCAAGGAAAAGTTGCAAGGAGGTTAACCATGCGACTTGGCAACCGGTGATGTTAGCAGAACACATGGACCCACCAACCAACCAATAGTTGACATGTGGCAGTGAGTTGGCACCAATTAGCAGAGAGGTGGATGAGTCAAAAATTGACATGTGGTGGAGGCTTCAAATGTGGCATGCCTCCTAAGGTGCTGACGTGGTAGAAAATGACATGTGTTGCAAGGTTGTTATGTCGCGATGATGTGGCAGAATGCTGATTGGGATAGTGACATAACGACTGATGACATGGCACGGTGATGTGACATGATGACACAGTGAAGCAGGTAGCCATTGAGATGATGCGATGTGGCACCCAAATGGCAAGGGTCAGATGATGAAGCAGCAGTCAGCTAATTAGGACTCGACACATGTCAAGGTGGTCAAATGAGGTTTGACTCGAATGAAAAAAAAGGAAAAAATCAAACATGGATAAGAAAATTAATTTTTTATTTTCTCTCCTTGTGCAAGAATTTTAAATAAATTTTGATTTAATTATAAAGTTTTGACTTTAGGAAATAAAAAAATTTCTTGCCTAAATTTAAATGAAGTGTAGTCTTGAGGCCATAACAGGAGCTTGATTTTACAATCAAGATTTTGGGAGTTCCCAATAAGAAAATATAGGAGTATGATATATTGCCAGAATTGGGAGAAGACAAACTTTCCAATTCTAGAGCTTTTTTTTGCACAGGAGGTCACTGGTTCAAGTTATGCAAGGTTTTTTCTTAGGTACCTGATTTCCAGTTTCATTCAGTTGGGGCAGTTTAGATCCAATTTCTAGTAAAATGATGAACTAAATAAACATAAAAGGCAACATGACGGTAGTTAGGGGAAAATTTTTTCATCTCGAAATTAGTTGAATCAAAGCATTATCAACATTTCATGATGTTTTTAGATATTTTGGTAAACAAAATGGTTTTTATCACTGAACAAGAGATATCTCAAGTTTGTTACAAAAAATGATGAAAACCAATTCAGATCTCATGGATAGAAAGATGAAAGAGGTTTTACAACTACAAAGGATGGAGATTCAAGTGGAAACATGTCGTTGTCAAATCAAATTTGGGATTCCAATCCTCTTCTATATCTTTGTTTTTCTCATTCATTGTGGGGTTCCAATTTTTGGAGAAGTTTTCTCATTGTTATGATACTAGGTTGTTGCTGGTTTTACTTCCTATCTAATTGAGCAAAGCTCTAGTAGTGAAGGCCACACATCTACTCTTGTGCAAGTTTTAGTTTCATTTTATGTCTTGTTTCTTTGAGATAATGGGAATTGATGATAGATCATGTGACATATCTTGAGTTTCATCTAGTATTACCAGTAGAATGTATTCAGTCTTTCAAGGATAAATACAAAAGGGTATTTACAATGAATTATCTATGTTCTCTTATTCTATCTCCTAATTCTTCATATGCTATTCATTTTGTGATTGAATGAATAAGGTTCATTTGATTTAAGACAGCTTGGATGAGTTGTGTATGAGATCTGTTATTGCTTTTAACTCAAGGAGTTAAGTAAATGCTTCAATGGTTTGATAGGGTTTCTAGGTGTATGGAGGGGATATTTCATAAGAATGGAATTTGGGGATTTCAGTTCACAAACTTAATTGTAAGGCAATCAAATTAGGTCATCCTATTGGTAATGACTCTATATTGCAATGGATAAGGCACTGATCACTAAATCAAATGCAAGCTGAGATGAAGGTCATTTGCATAAATTTCTTTAATCAAAATCAATTCAGTTTTTCATGTTTTATAGTGGGCTGAAAGGAATTAACCATCACTTAGCTTATGGATTCATAGGTTACAATTTGTAGCTATCTCATTCCTATGGTATTGCA
The DNA here is from genome assembly GCA_028749045.1 of Cupressus sempervirens. Lineage (NCBI taxonomy): Eukaryota > Viridiplantae > Streptophyta > Pinopsida > Cupressales > Cupressaceae > Cupressus > Cupressus sempervirens. The sequence goes on along the minus strand of CM053791.1, from coordinate 89,756,119 downwards.
TAAGTATAAGAAGACAAAAGGGTTTCATCTGTTGTTATTAGGTTCAGATTATATGTTTAATTACACTGGTACCATATATTAAAACCTCAAGGTTAACTCACCCAGGTTTAGCAGAGCTTGAAGTAAAGAAGGAGTTATGCCTTATAGTTGGCCCAAGATTGCAGTCGAGTGCATCCCTCATAGGAATTTGCTAGCTTAGATGTATTGGTTAGGTTTCTTGGTTAATTTCAAAACTATTAAATTAGGAGCCAACAAAATGGTGACTCTATTGGGGAAAGGTTATAAATGCTTGAGTTATGGAGTTGGAAACCTCTGATATGTTGTGCATATTTAGTTTTGTATGCAAGGTTTTGTGTTCCCTAGTGATGCTTTGTTCAGGACAATAATAGCTTTGAAGGATTGAATGCAAATCGTATAGCTACTGAGTTTTATTTTCAATCAATTTAGTCAGTTTGGTTTTCAAAGTGCTGTTGTAAATTCAGAGTCATAATTGTTTAAAAGTGGTTTCTCTCTTCTAACTGTTTAACAATTTACAAAGTTCTACAAGTTGAAAATTCAGTTCAGATTTGTCATGCTTTAAATCATGTTTTAAATCTTTCTCGCAATTGTGAGTGGCGACTCTCTAAAAGATCTCTATACTAGTGCAAATTGGTTTTGTATAAATGTTTTCAAGAGTTTTTAACTAAAATGTGCAAACCTAAAAATTATGTTAAGTGTAAGAAAGAAGGGAGAATATATGAGTTCTTGATTGATGAGTTTTGAAGTGTTGTGTTTAATTTGCTGTCATAAGAAATTTGAATGTTAAAATGAATCACAAAAATGATTTCATTTTGTTCTCCTCAAGGAGATGGCAGCTCTACAAGGATTTGATCAGTGGTGTGAAGAATTGAAGTTTGCACTATGCCCAATCAATAGATTAAGGTTTCATGTAGCAACACATAAAGATATTTTTCCATTTTCATGAGAGTTATTTTCCATGAAAGTAAATTCTACAAAGGGTTCTCTGTCAAGTGGTAATTTCAATACTAAGTAGGAGATTGGTTTGGTACATCTCAACATACTTTGTGAAAGATAGATTCAATAAGTGTTTTTATATTTTGAAGTATGTTCGAAGTTTAAATTGGTAGAAAAGTTTTCAGATCTGCTGCAAATAATAAATTCTAAAAGTAATTATGGTGAATAATTTTTAAGTTTATGAGAAATGTCAAATTTCCCTTCACCTGGTATGTAGTCCATGGATAAAATTTGTAGATCTATTTCTACCAAGAGATGCATGCCATTAAATTTTGATGGTATTCATGGGTTCCCAAACTCTATACCATATAATCTCAGAAAATATTTGTCTAAGTTCAGTGGGAACCATGAAATTTCAGCTAGTCATCATGTTCAGATGTTCAGTGATTTGATTGGTGATTTGAAATTACTCATGAAGATGTGCATATGAAGTTGTTTGTTCAAACTTTGGAAGGTGATGCTAGAGATTGGTTTTCCTTTCTGCCGGCATGTTTTATTTCATCTTGGGATAAATTACATTTAGCCTTCATGAAGCAATTTAGGGAAAGAGTAAGCATCTCTAATTATTTTGATAAGTTCTTAAGGATTCAAATAAGGAGTGATGAATTAGTTCCTGAATTTAATATCAGATTTGCAAAAGTTGTGAGTGATATCCCTAAAAATGGTAAGCCAGATGATCAAATGTGTTTAGTGGTTTATCTTGATGCATTTGATAAGAAGATGAGTTATCTAATAAGAGATAAAGAACCTAAGACTTTGCATCAAGCATTCATGACAACAATGGAGATAGAAAATAACATAAAGTACAGATTAACTAGAAGTCATTTCTCTAGAAGTGTTTGCTAGCAAGATGAGGTTCAAAGGAGAAATCAATGTCATGTAGAGTGTTCCTATTTAGATTAGCAAGTAGGTACCCCTGTTGTGGTGGATAATCTTGTTGAAAATTTAGAATCAAAGACATGTGCAGATGAACTTTCTTGGTTTCAAGAAAGAGATGATTATGTTCTTGATTAACAGAGTGCACATGTTTGTAGTATTTCAGCATCAGATGATAAGGTGGATTCACTTGATCAGTCAGATATGCAAGAAATGATTTCTCTTATTAATAGATTGCATCATGTTGAGAATGTTATAAAATTTTAAGTTCAAAGATATTCATCTCATTATGAGAATGAAGAAGCTCGAAGTGATCTTTCAAGTGATGAAGATAAAGTTATTGATCTAATATATTATGAAGAAGCATCATGTGAAGACAATGATGAGAGTTGTTGCTCAAATGAAGAAGAGGACAATGATAGTACATGTTTGTCTTCATATGAATCCGATGCAAATTGGTAAGAAGAAAGCAATGAAAGAAGTGAGTACTCTTATGCTAGTAAAGGTATGAATTCTTGTTCTAATTTTGAAAATGAAGTTCCATTTCAGAATCATGCAAATCAGCTTGAGGTTGAAAGTTGTGAAGAAGAGCTATCTATACAATATGAAGACAAAGAGATTGTTTATAATAATGAATTTCTTAGTTGTGTGGATGAATGTCATAAGGTTGCATGCGGTAGTAATCAGTAGTATATAAATGATCCTAAGATTAGTGTAGCAACACTTATTGATAAAATTAAAAATGATAGGTTTGCAAGACATTTGAATCATCTTAATGAAGACAATGCAAGTAACATTGATTTATATTCTACATGCTTTGTTGATGGAGTGGACGGTGTGTCTTCGTGTGATGATTCTAATCTTTCTTCTTCACATGCTGAAGATGTTCATGATAGTGATGTTACAAATGTTTTCAAAGTTTTCATGAATTCATTGTATGATGAGGAGTTTGATGTTGATCAACACATCACTTGTTATAATTCCTACAAAGGAGCTTTGCATGGAGTTATCAACCCGCTTTTTGAAGAGCACATGGAATGTTTAGATTTAGTTGAGGATGAGTTTAATGATGATACATTGTTTTACTGCTATAAGAGATCAGATTGTTTTTCTTCTGGATGTAACAGTGAAAATGATGATGTTGCATCTTATGAGATTGATAACAAGGTGTTTGACAAAGTTGTTATTGAAAATTAGCATGCACCTTGTAATGTGTTTTATGATGAATACTCTAATGTTATGACTAATCCATTTGTTGATTCCAAAGGACCATTTGAAGATTCCAGATTAGTTTCAAATTCTGACATTGGTGATATTTGTGAGTAGAAATCTAATTGCTTCTTTGAGTACCATCTGGCTATACATAAGGATACACAATTTCAAGGTATGTGTGACTTTTTTTCTCCAAGTTGAGTATGAAGCTTTCATATTCAAGACTGATAGCATGCATGATTTATTAAATGAAGAAGAGTTTTAGTTTGAGTATGATATTTGTGAGCTTGTTGATTAGAACTTTCATAATGAGCAAGTTGTTGAGAATGAATCTAGTTTTTATATGCATTATGAAAGTGAAGGTGTAGGTTCAGTTTTACCAAGTGACTTATTTCAAAATGCTAATCTGATTGGTGAAACTAATAGAAGAAATATTTCTAGCTTATCTCATGAAAGTGTAGATAAAAATCAAATTTATGATAGAGGTAAAAGTTTTTGTTGAAGTTCAATGGCCTGAGGTCATCATTTGTACATAGTAGTAGTTTCCATGTTTTCAATAAAGTTATCAAGAGAAGTTTTGCTATTAGGAGTGTGGTCTATTTCTTCCAAAGATCTGAATCCTTGCCATACCTACAAGGGAAATGGATCCCTAGACATAACCACTATTGGGACTCAAAATTGAAGCCCTAATTTTGAGTACCATTTACAAAATCAAGCCCTAGAAGTGCTTTTTAATGCATACACACCCGACTGTACTTGTGAGGCCTAAAAGGTGTTTAATGTTTCTAATACCTTGCATTCAGTATATCCCCTCATGCCATGAAGATAAATTTCCATTCTGAGCCATTTCGTGAAGTCTCATTTTGAGTAATGTCCAATTCTACATTTTTGCCAAAGTGTTAAATGACGACAGGAGGCCATGTTTGTAATTGAATATCTCACACCCAATAATGTTTATTGACTCACCACTTTGGGAGTGTTTAGTGTCAAAATTAGAGAACCTATGTTTCAAATTTTTAGTCATTTCAAATATGTTTGACTAAGTTTTAAATTCCTGAAAGTTGCTCATTTATTGTTGTCATGTTGATGCACATTGTTCTGAATTCTGGGAAGCCCTGTTTGACTTGTTATAACTTTGACCCAATTGACCAAAATAAGAAAATTCCTTTTATGTTGCATTCTAAAGGTTAGAAAATTACTATGTTTCAATTTTGAGCCTATGAAAAATCGTTTTGATAAGTTTTCGAACGTGATTCCAAATGCAATTTGTAAAGTTTTACTAGTGTCATAAAGTGTAGATTTGTTGGTACCCCTATTTGGGATGTGATAACTCAAGATACATGATAGATGAGATCAAATGGATTGTACCACTATGCTATCCTCTAAAAATACTTTAAGTATGCCAATTTTCAAATCCTAACAAATCCATCTACACACTTTCCCAGGTCCATTCCATTCGCAAAAAATGTTTTTCTGACATTGTTTTTGGTCATGCAAATTTGAGTAGCCCACTTTGACCCGTTATTTGTCATGAGCCCTAATCACAAATTTATGTTGTCCTCATGAAAGTGAACCAATGCCCCAATTTTCATCTCCCCAAGTGTTTGTTTAACCAATTTTTGAAGCCAAATCTGAATGTGTTTTATTATTTTTTGACATGTTTTCTTGTAGGCAGTTCTGAGAGGGCAGTTTTGACAATCAATATCTTTTGACCAAGAATTTTTCATGAGACAAGATTCAACAGGGGGCAAGAATGCCTAGCAAAAAATCAATTGGTTTGATCTCAGAGCCCAGTTATCTATTTGGATTAGTTTTTAAAGCCATCCGACAGGCCCTATTAGCTAAAAATCACAGTTTGTAGATTAATGATAAAATGAGTTTTAATGGATGGTTCATCGATCGAATGGTTTTCAATGAATTTTAGATGTTCAATGGATTATTCTGAAGGGTCAATTGTTTGAAAATGAAAATTTATTTAGTCAGAACCACTTTGGGGCCTGACTAAATAGTACCAGAATGGTAGGATGTATTAGGGATTAAAGTTTTCTAAATCGAAAGGATTATAGTGATTCTAATCATTATGATTTTTCAATATGGGTGCACATCATCCAAAGATGAAAAAGTAGCAAGGTGAGATGTTTAGTATAAGCCCACGAGGCCACCTTTGTCAGACGACTACGTGTTGTTCAAGTGTGGAATATTGCAATGGTATGAAGATATTACATTGACTTATTTTCACAAGTGTGAAAAGTGTTAGATCACCATAATCTGATTGCTAAATGGAAATTTACTGTTGAGGTTTTTATGCATTTCAATATATCCATGGCCACAATTTAGCAGTTTTGGTCTCTAGGAGAGAGAGCTTTTGCTGTGCTTACAATTCCTATAAGATGTGGAAGAGGGGGTGTTCTCAAATGCATCGTAGCACTGCTATGCAAAATCACCATATCTGAGCATTTTCACTTTGAAAATTAGGTTAATGGGATCAATCATGCTATTCCAATTCTTTGCACCATAAAAATCCCTCCATGTATCACAAAGATTCAGTTTTCTTGTTTGGTCTTGTACATCTCCATTACTTTTTTTGTTTGGAGATATGATATTAGGACTGCTCAAAACTAATGAAGAATTTTCAATATTCTCCATTCTTACACTTGTTACTGTAAGAATTTGGCTTAGGCCAGAATTCACCCAAGAACTAAAGAACTCAACACAAGCACACAGTAGACCAAAATAGACAAAGTATGATCAGAATGACGATATTCATTCAATAATTGGATGAGAGTACACTAGGAGTGCCTAAATATAAAGGCCTCATGAGAGCTTCTAGAATACATAGAAGTTAGCATCATGATATGTCATACAACCAGACACATGTCCACCAGATATGGGTTATTCTCCATTAAGCACGGGATTAAGTGCGATGATGTGAGGATAATCCTACAATGGTGTAGCACACATATCAGTGGTGTAGACAACATGTGCTAAATGAGGAGTGCAGATAACTGTGTTGTCAACATAACAACTCAGTGAATGATGCATATTCCTGTATTTTAGACACCATGTGCACAATTAGAGTTGTGTAACTCAATGAGAGTACACAAACTCCTAAGTGTCTCACCTAAAATAATAATAAAATAATGCAAAATAATTAAATAATGCATTAACCTAAGTAAAACTTAAGTAAGTGTAATAAGTAAATACTTATTTACACCAACACCCCCCCTTAAGTGCAACTTAGGGGAATTCTCTTAAGCTTACGAAATCTAGGATGTAATGCAGAATGGGTCTCGACTACTAGGCCATGTTAGGTAGCCATGTACATAATGATATGCAATTTCCCATAAAGTGGGGAAAGAGGGAAAACCTCATGGGAAAAACCCTCTCCCAAAAAGAGAGATAAATTGGGATGCATGGATGGATGGAGTGATCAAGACCCCCCCATTATGACATACATCCAGTATATACATAAGAGAATGATGAGAAGAGGAAGAGAGACAAGATGGGCTCCCCCCCCTCCCCAAAGAAGAATGCCAAACAATAATTGCTCCGATGAAGAAGCTGATCCAAGAATGCAGAATGGTGTTCCTCCCCTTAGGAAGAAACAATGCCAAGGGTACAAATGAGATGCTTCCATTATGTGTGGAAAGAATCCCATGGATAAGTGATGTCTCTGAAACCTGCTGATCTGACTAAAGAACCTATCCTAAAGAACTGTCTGTCTCTGCAACTGATGAAGAACCCTGCTGCAACTGCTGATCATAAGTATCCACAATCACTTCAACCTGTGATGATTGATCATGTAGAGAATGAACAAGAGAGTCTGATGGAACCCTCGTGACAACTGAAGAAGCTAATTCTGCATCAAGACGAAGAGGCAGATCATGAATACTATCCCCCAAATGTGTCATGAACTTGTATCTGGAAGACTGGATGTACCTTGCTGTTCTGGACCTATCACTGTGGTGATGTATGCATGTGGATTGAACTGATGAAGTGACTTCTCACTGTATCTATTGATAGAACCCCACATGTTTGAATCTATTGAAGCACTATCGCTGAAATCACTATTAGTATCCACACTGTATGATGTACGAAGAGGAGTAGAGGACAAGCTTGGTGAACTTTCCTCAAAATGTACATCCTTCTCCACAAAAATCTGATGTGTCTCAGGATCTAGAAGTCTATATGCCTTTACATTGTCTTCATAACCAATGAAGGTACAAGGCCGAGATGACTGTGCCTTGCAACCCCTGGAAGCTATCTTTGCCCATGCAGGACAAACGAAGACTTTAAAGTGTGTCACAATAGGTTGTCAGCCACACATTGCCTCAAAAGGAGTTTTGCCACCTAAGGTTGGATGAGGAGAATGATTAAGAATGTGAGTGGTACATGAGATTGCTTCGACTTCTAATGATGGATCTAGAGACTTGGCATGAATCATGCAACTTGCCATAGACTTAAGAGTTCGTATCCTCAAAATTGCAACATCTGTCTTATGTGAACTGAATGTTGAAGGAGTTTGAAGATTAATGCCCTAATGTCTGCAAAAGTCCTTAAGTCTTTTGTTCACATACATGCTTCCATTGTCCATGCGGAGTAATTTGATGGTCCTTCTGGATTTCCATTCTACATGAGCCTTGAAGTCTAGAAACGTGTCCAACACTTCATTCTTGTTATGCAGAAAGTAGACCCAAGTGAACCTTGAAAAGTCATCAACTAAGGTAAGTATGTAGCAACCCTGTCTAGATGCAAAAGGACCTGCTAATACTATGTGAACGATCTATAGAATACTTGTTTCTCTAGAAGACTTCCTTCTCTGTAACTTCCCCTCTAGATACATATCCACTGAATCTGTTGAACACTCACCCTTAGAAAAGTTGATTTGAGGTAGACCTTTCACCATGTGGTATGTGAAAAGTTGTTGAAGATAGCAAAAGTCAAGATGACCATACCGCTTATGCCATAATTGCATGTTTGAATTGGATTGTGATAACAAGGCCTTTGAAAGAGACTTGGGCATAAAATGAGAGAAATAGTACAACCTCTTGTGATCATTCACTTTCCCCATTGCAACAAAGGAATCATCTTTAAGACTCTACACCTTTAATGAGTCTGGAAGGAACTAAACTCTATGTCCATCTCTGTGGTGAGTGATTTGGTAGATTGAAAGGAGATTCAAACTTAGGTTTGGAACATAGAGAACCTGTTGAAACTCTCCATTTTCCATGTCTGCATTTCCTTTTCCTTCAACTTCCATTTTGTTGTCATTCCCTATGAAGATGTGTAGTACCTTTGAGTGATTCATTGAAGAAAAATCCTCCTTTGAAGAACCCATGTGATATGAGGCACCAGAGTCAAATATCCATTCCTTTGAAGAAGCCATGTGATATGAGGCACCAGAGTCAAATATCCATTCCTTTGAAGAACCCATGTGATATGAGGCACCAGACTCAAATATCCATTCCTTTGAAGAGTTTGCATTTGCCATGAATGCTTGCCATTTGCCCTTTGAATCTGATGATGATCCCTTATCCTTGTAAGCATTAGGCAATGGAACATTATGTTTCTTCATGATGTTGGTCAACTCATCAATCTTCTTAAGATAACACTCATGCTCTTCATGACCCTTTTTTTTGCAATAAGCACACTTTTTCTTCTCCTTATTGTTGTCCCCTTTCTTGTTGGAATTCAAGGACTTGCCTTGTTGATTGGATTGTGGTGTTGTCTTTTTTGCATCCTCAGATTTATCTTTCTTCCACTTCTTCTTACCCTTTCCTTTATTTGAAGACTATCCAGCTAAATGTTGAGAACCCTCATTGGCCACCAATGCTTTGGACTGAGGTGTTTTGAGAATCCCCATTGATTTCAACTTCTTTTCTTCATCATCCAACAATTTAGCATATTCATCAAAAGTGACTTTCTTGTAGGCAGACCCTAAGGTAGTCTTTGATGTGTTAAAAGAAGATTCAAATGTGGAATATTTCGATGGCAGCTTGTTATGTATGAGATAGATTAGTTTGTCATCTTTGATAGAACTCCCACAATCAGTAAGCTTTGTCCTTAGTTCATTCACCTTGACAATGAAATCCTGTATGGAGTCATATGACTTAGGATCTAAGGATACAAGCTCATCTTCAATTTTGAACACATCCTCTTCAGAAACTTTACCATAAAGGTTTTCGAGGGTATCCCAAGCTTCCTTGGATGTAGTACATTTCTTGATTTGATACATGATTTTATCATCTACCCCCAAACATATATCACCTAGAGCTTTCCTATTCATGGCTACCCAATTTGAAATTTCACTTGTTGATACATTATTATCTGCTAGTTTAGAAAGAGTACCATCTACATATTGTGAAACTCCATTATGCACTAAGTGATACAACATTTTGATTGACCACGAAGCATAGTTATGAGGAGTTAATTTAGGAAACTTAAAGCTACCCATAATGTAGAAAATGAAAGAAAATTACAGAAAAGAGATAGCACAACACCAAGAACACCCCCCCTTTTCACTAAATCAAGGAACCCCCCCAAAATAGATGCTTTGGGCACTTTATTAGTAGTGCAATTACAATGGGCCACTTCCCAATTTTGGCTTTGTGAACTGGTTTTTCTTGTTACAACTTCTTAATAGAGTACAAATCTGAAACTTTACAATGTGCTACAATACTGAAGCATTACAAAGCAAAGAAAGACCCTATTGCTAAAAGTGACACTTTTGTCCACACAACACTACAATCTGATTGCAGATCTAGAAAGTAGACAAAAACTAATGTACTTTAAAAAAAAATAGAACCTTTTTTCAACTCCATATGTGCCCATATGGAGCATTTGAAGTTGCAAAATGCAGGATTATCCAGGTATAGTCACCAAAAAAACACAATTTCTAAAACAATCCATACACCAAAACAAGAAAATAGCTACACCATTAAAAAATTTAGAAAATTCTACCCAATTTCAAAAAAAATTGCACCTGATTTGGAGTCCAGATGTCCAAGTTATGGCCTCTTAAAGTCGGACTGCAAAAATGAAAATGAATCTAGAGAGGGATTACATCAGTGAATTAGAGCATTAAATTTGATGCTCATACGGCCGTTACAGTAGTTCTATGTTTCCCTGAAATGATGTCTAGATGGGCATCAAATTTAAGACAATGAATTGATGATGTCAGCATAAATTTGGCCCATTGGCTGATGTGGCAGTCGATATGGATTCCGTACTACATAGAATGTAGGAGATCCACGTAGATTGGTGACTCAGCATATGGTTGTTTGCATCACTATTGACTAGATAGTCCAGTCACTGTTGACTAAGATGGCACAGGGGTTGCCACGTGTCTGCAAGCTGGGACTGAGGTGACATGGACCTAGCCACGTATCCCTTTGCTGTTCGCCCCCATGGAATGGGCTGAGACCTGCTATATTTGCAGGGATTACGATAGATTTCACCACGTGGCGCTAGTGGATTGGCCTGTGTTAAACTCTCTAGAGTTTATTGCAACGATGCTGGACTTCATTATTTTTGTCGCTGACTAGTGGAGGTTTAAATGTGCAAGAGTTGCCGACGAACAGGGTCGGCGCTAAAAGTTGAATTCGATGTCGAGTTTTAATATACGTTGCCGAAGTTCGTGGATGCCATCGCCAGGATTGCTCAGACCTGTCGAGAATGATTGGCAAAATTTGCAGATTAATCCCACATTTATGGTGGCCATGGTTGTAGCAGAGTTTATATGAAAGCCTGCGGTAAAGAACAAGCAAAAGGAATAGTGCCAACTATTTGAGGGCTTGCCGGATGATGTTGCCGATTGTCAGTTAGTATGCAAGGTTCATCAGGATTTGGGCCTTCGATGCCTAATTTTTGTGGTTAACTGTGCCCAAATTTGTGGTGCAATACAAGCATCCACAAATTTAATTAATGAACCTTGCAGATTAATAAATAATATACCAACCAATAACGAAAGCCGAGCTAGGGTGTCACTGCCCAGTTCGGCAAACAAATTTTCTCTGCCTCCTACTATATTCAAAAAATACCTAGATAGGAAAATAAATTGCAGAGAGGAAATAATATTCAGATTTGAAAATCAATCAATCAGATCAATAAAATGACCATATCCGAATTGCAAATCGGGGCCTCTGGGTTTTGATTTGCAAAATTTTTTTGCCTCACGATCAACTTTCACCCAATATAGGCAAATTTATAGTTGATTTTCATCGAATTGATGCTCTGGACACAACGATGAGGTTAGATTTAGCTCTAGACACTCCCAATTTCTACGGATCCTCTAGATTCATGTCAAGGTGCTGAAGCATAAATGGTCTCAAACAGCTACATGATGACAATCCCCCTTAGCTCTGATACCATGTAAGAATTTGGCTTAAGCTAGAATTCACCCAAGAACTAAAGAACTCAACACAAGCACACAACAGACCAAAATAGACAAAGTATGATCAGAATGACTATATTCATTCAATAATAGGATGAGAGTACACTAGGAGTGCCTAAATATAAAAGCCTTAGGAGAGCTTCTAGAATGCATAGAAGTTAGCATCATGATATGTCATACAACCAGGCACATGTCCACCGGATATGGGTTATCCTCCATTAAGCATGGGATTAAGTATGATGATGTGAGGATAAGCCTACAATGGTGTAGCATGCAAATCAGTGGTGTAGACAACATGTGCTAAATGAGGAGTGTGGATAACTGTGTTGTCAACATGACAACTCAGTGAATGATGCATACTCCTGTGTTGTAGACACCATGTGCATAATTAGAGTTGTGTAGCTCAATGAGAGTACACAAAATCCTAAGTGTCTCACCTAAAATAATAATAAAATAATGCAAAATAATTAAATAATGCATTAACCTAAGTAAAACTTAAGTAAGTGTAATAAGTAAATGCTTATTTACACCAACAGTTACAAATACTTGTAGCTTTCGAGAAAGGAATAAGTAAAACCCTCTACTTTCTAGTTAATACTAAGATCCTCCACTTGCTAAAATTAATGAAGAGTCTGGTCATAAGCAAAGCCCATGGTGAAGATGTGTCAGTAAGGGAGGCACCCTTTTCACAGTGGTAAATTGGTGCCCGAGTTTAAAGTAGTGAAGGTGGTGACATGAAAGAAACAAAAATCATTTTATAGATAAAGTTGTCTCCTCTTTTGAAGGTCACCATCCACATGCAATTTCTTCACACTAAATTTGTCTGGAATGTGATGCAAAGAAGACACTGCTTATAATTTAAGGAAATGTTGGAAGCTCCATGGCATGAGGGAGAAGTTTTGCATGAGAAAATGTTGTAGACACCTAAATTTGATTACACCGTTTTAGTAATCCTATTTAGTTATCTCTAAAGGCATCATTAATTAAATTCCTATTTAATTAATCCTTTGCCATCCCCTAGCTGATTAATTTAATTAATCATCTATAGTCCTAAATTGATAAATCAAATAATCTATCATTTATCAATTAAATCCTTTTCTCCTATCTAATTCCAAAAATCCCCATTTATTAAATAAATCTATTTGATAAATAAAATCCTTAAATCTAAAAACCTCCAACCTATCCCTAATCCTCCATTTAGCCTAATCCACCCCATCCACCCATACTAACCTAGCTTAGCCACTAACTCACCCAACCTCATTAATGCCATCCATTTGCACATCTCTAACATCCTTAATCTAATCCTAAACCCAAGCCTAATCCACCCCTAATGTTGTCACATTTCCTAAACAAGTTTAAGACTTTCCTAAACCAAATCAAAGTCCCCTCTCCAAAATATCCCAATCACTAAGCCATGAGTGCTCTTCCAAACCATAAAAGACTCTTACAAGCCCACTCATGACTCTTACATCCCTCTTCCATACTCAATCTCCCTCATCATGCCTTTAACCAACCCCTTATCCTACCCTCTCACACTCATCCTCCTTGTGACAAGTGTCACCTTCCCATTGGTGCTAAACAAGCACAATCCATGTGCTCCCCTTTGAGTGCATCTTAGCCCTTCTTAACCATCTCTCCATCCTTACATCTAAGCCATCCATCCCTCTACCCCTTGGTCTATAAATTGAATCCCCTCCTAAGCCATTTCATTACAATTCTTGAGCTAAAGTTACCATGCTATTTTGAGAACCAAAGTCATCAATCTTAACCTTATAATGCCAAATTGAGAGCTCACAAGGCTACCAATTTTCCATTACCCATCTCCATCATTGAAGCAATTGGGCAAGCAATTGAGCATACATCCACATCAAAGGACACATCTACAAAATCAAGGAAGTATGAAGTGTTTTCTCTTTTGAGGTTTGCATTTCTTGTTTGCTTTCTTTGTCTAAACTTATATGTGAATTTAGTTTTAGTTTGTGAATGTTTCTCTTATTGTTAATGTTCTTTGCACACTAAATCTTGTTCTACATTTTGGCACGCCCGGTGGGACCCCACTATGGGTCATCTAATCATCCATTTCTATATATATATATATAATTTTTTCTAATAATCTAATGTTTCTTGTTGTTTGAGTGAGTTGTAGGGTGTTTCACTTGTTTTTGTAGGTTGAAGAATGCACTTGGAAAGAAAACATACCCTCTAAAAACTTGAAAAAAAAAAAAAAATTTCTAAAAAAATCTGTGCATTTTAGTTTTGTTCGCACAGTGTCATCTCTGTAGATTGGCGTCTGCGCTTGGTGAACTGTCGTTTGCACCTGCAAACTGTCATCTCTGCAACCTCAACTGTCATCTTTGTAGATTGACGTTTGCACCTGCAAACTATCATCTCTGCCAGATACTCTATTGTCTCCACCGTCGCCAACCTAAATAGTCGTCTCTGCAACCTTAATTGTCATTTCTGTAGATTGGCGTTTACGCTTGCAAACTATCGTCTCTGCCAGATACTCTGTCATCTCCGCCGCCACCAACCTAAATAGTCATCTCTGCAACCTGAACTATCATCTCCATCGCCGCCAACCAAAATAGTCGTCTCTGCAACCTAAACTGTTGTCTCTGCCGTCGTTAACCTAAACTGTCATCTCTGCATATTAGCATCTCCGTAGTTCAGCGTCTCCGCCCAGTTTTCTATTTTCTACGTCGTAAAACTAAACTGTCATCTCTGCCTCTTTCTCTGTCGTCTTCGCAGATCAACGTCTCCGCAGATTAGTGTCTCTATAGTTTGGTGTCTATGCCTGATGAACTATCGTCTCCGTCTATCTTTGTTGCATTTCTATTTTAACATCTTTGTTTCTACACTTTGTAGTTTAAAAAAAGAAAAAAAAAAGAAAAGAAAAAAGAGTATAAAGCGAATTTTAACTTTTGGTGGTTCCATAGAGTAGAGTTTTTTCTAAGCGTTTTTATGCCTAGAAAAAAAAAAGAAGTTGATTTTATTTTTTCCATAGTTAACTTTCAAATTTTGAGATTTTTGGGTTACTAATCAAATTGGCTTTTTGTAGCTATTACAGGTTGGAGCACATATGAAACCACTAATCATGTTTTTTGCAGGTTCTCTTTACATGGTTTAATGCGCTTGAAAAATGAACTTGAATGTTTAAACACTTGTCTTTGAATGCATGTTGCTAAAATGAACTTGAATGTTTAAACATTTTTCATTAAATGAATGTTTCTCAAACATAATCTTGAATGCCATAGATTAAAATCAATCTTTCTTGAAATGCATGCTTAAAACAAACAAACTCAATCTTGAATGCAAAAGATCAATCAACCATTGCAATATCTCACACTTCAATTTTTGAGCATAAAAAGAACTTAAATCCACATTTTTGTAATCTTCTAAGTTATAAAAACTAATAAAAATGCTTTGAGTGAGTTTGTAGTTGGATCACCCTCTTTAATCACCCATCAATTTAACCATTGGTTGCAATCTCAGCGCCATCTATGGGGATGGGTCTACTTAAGAGGGTGTTAAGTGCTCCACAAAGATCAAACTCCACTCACTTAGGTCTTTAGTGGTTTTTCTAAGTCAGAAAATCTCTTGAATGCACATTAGCTTCGCTAACACTTCATTTGGGTATAATAATTGAACAAATCTTGACGTGGAGGGCCTTCGGGCGCGCGCTTGACAAATCGAGTTTCACATATCTTTGTTTTGGGCTTAAAACAAATTCACACTCAATCTTGAATGCCTAACAATCAATGAACATCACATGGTCTTGATGCATTTTCAATGATGCTCACATTTCTTATGTTGACGATCTCTCAACTTCCATTATGCTGACGACGCTATCAAGTTGGAATAAAAATTGTATGCCATAATCACAAGTGTCTTCAATCATAACTTGCAAAATCTAAATCATCAATTGGAATGAACGCGTGTCTTTTAAAACCCAAGATCATGTATGTGGTCTTGTTTTACACTTTTTAGGAGGCATGCTTGGGGATTTCATCACCCCTTGGGATGACCTCAACTCCAACGTTTCGACAAAGTCTAAGAATCGGGAGGTGAATTCAAAGACATCTCTCTTGGAATCAAGATTTTGTCACTCGGGCTAAACCTCAAAGAACTTTATACCCTTGAGAAGTGAAAGAGGAGAAGTGGGTTACCGCTCCTCTCGACTGTGTGACATTTTTTTGGTTTCATCTACAGATTTGGGCCTCATGTACCTTGCGTATATCAAAGACTCCCTAGCTAAACCAAATTTCATCTTTGTAGAAAGCTTCTGAGGATGTCGGTGTGTTTGACGTGCTTGCTCCAAAATTTTGTCTGCTTGTTTGTTCATAGCTTTTGAAAGAATGTTTGCCAACTTTGGTCGAAATCTTAGAAAAGAAAAAATCTCCCAGCTCAAGGCATACTTAGCGTAGTTACTACCTCATCAGAAAATCATCCAAGCTCCCCCACCGCAATCGAATATATCTAGTTCTTTGCTTTAGAACAATCCCAAATCCAAAGTCCATCCAAATCATCCCCCCCAGCCAAGTAGAAACCCAATCCAAAATCACACCCAAGCCTTTAAAGAGTTGTTGTCACTCTGTCAAAATTTTCTATCCAATCAACCAATCTCACCAAAGTTATCTCTCTGACAGAGAATTGTCTAGGGTAATCCAGCTTTGTCACTTGTATCCCTCATCACCTTGAGCTAAAGGTTGGGATCCACAAGTGGTCAATCTCGTGTCATGCCCATAGGATCATTAATCTATCCTTAAGTTGACACAATCTCCACCAATCCAGCACACAAGAAAGCAAAACTCTCACCTTTTGACATCATACCCTTGAAAGTCTTCCATCCATAGGAAAGCCAAAAATCTCCAGCCAATCCTCCTTAGGTCTGTCATACAGCTTTGACTCTCCCTAGGAAATCCTTCATCAGCCAATCCAAAATCTGCGCTTAATCCAAAACCAACCATGAGCTTCCATGTTCATCCATATGCAAGACCCCATCCCCCTCCAACTCATCATCAAACTATAAAATCCCAAACCTGTCATGATGTGTTTGTTCATATTGTCCTTTCTCCCACTACATCCTATTCCAATGATGATGAAAATCTTGTTGACTATGATGAGTATCTTGAGAGTCTTAGAGGCCTTCTACCAACCATCCCCCAAAATCCAAGAGTTATTCCAAACTATCTAGTCATGCCATCTCATGTCCCAGCTTCTCCTCCATCACCCAATCAACCAAGCTTCCAATCTTCCACCCCCATCACACTAGCTATTCCTATCAATCCACCTCCACCTCCGACACACGAGTCTCCAAGGAATCTCCTTGAGGAAATACAAGAAAAGCCACCTCCAGCAGTCAATAAGCCATGTCATCTAATCCAACCATGTGAATTAGTCAGTGATGAAGCTTCCCCATCTATAATATCACCTCCATCTCCCATAACTATCATCCCCATACCATCCATCAAATTGCTTAAAATCCTTCCACTTCTCGCAAGCATCAAAATCCCACCATCTGTCAAATCCCTCCAAATCCTATACACATCACCTCCAAGAATTTCCCAAATCTCCTGTAATGACCCTTATGCATCCATCTTCTACTCACCCATCTCCACTACCGAATCTCCCATCTATCCATCTACCACCTTTGAAGAATCCATCCCTTCACCTCCTATCACACCATCCACTCCAATCCAATCCTATCAAGATCCTACCCAAAAGCATGTTGACATCCCCCAAAGCATAAACGAATATATCATTGTACCATGTCTTCCATCCATAGTGAAGTCACCATCCCCTCCATCTCCAAAACCTCAAGCCATACCTCCTCTACTATAGGATATCTTTTCATCCCATCAGCTAAAGCAAGATCCTATCCTACCATCTCCTCCACTCCATGCCTCCATCTTACCACCTATCCAAGCTATTCCACCATCTATAATCTACCCTCTTGGTTCACTTACATTCATCCACGGTGGCCTCCTCTTAGCAGAAGAATTAAGAACAATATCTCCCCGTTGCAGTAAATCTGATAAAACACTTCTACCATTTTCTACAAGCAAAAAGTTTCCTCAGCTCATTCAAATGCTCAATCGATGGCATTATCAAGGTCAAGGTTTAGGACCACAAGAGCAAGGAATTAGAAAGCCTATTATTGCACAAAAGAATCCAGGATTTCATGGTCTTGGATATGTATCCAAAGGGTCACCATCTAAAAGTGTTGGTACATGCCATCCCCAAACCAAGCCTATCTCCAGGCCCACCATGCCAGCCTCCCATCACTCCTTCAAGAAATCTTATGTCATCCCCCCTCCACCATCCTTGCAATCCAAAACAACCTACCATATCCCCCCTTCATCCGCTAAATCCATTTTGGTTCCCTATGTCCCAAAATCTACCATCCTCCACCCTCCCATTAGCCATCATAAAAATCTTATTCCCTCGATTCCTACGCAAGATCAAAAAAGGCACATATCAGGGCACATCATCCATCATCATCCCCCTACATGCTCTTTCATATCCTCTCCATCTCACAAAGCTTCTCCTAACCATCTTCCCAAAGCTTACCACAGCAATGTAAATGCCAACTTCAAAATGCATAAAGCTAAAAATCCACATCCTAGGCAATCGTATGTCTATTTTAAAAGATATAATCCAAAAGAGAAAAATCCAATCAAAGAATGTAAAACAATGCAAAAGCCTATGAAAAGAAAATCCAAAACCATGTGGATCCCAAAGAAAAAAGTTGAAACCCAATGCATAATGGCATCCACCATTACTAATCCCCCATCCAGTGACTCATGTCCCCCATCTCCTAACTACATCTTGGGTGCCTATATCCCCAAGCGCGCTTTCACAAATCCTTCATCAAGCCTGCATCTACCATCTATCCCCCATATGCTCTTTTCACACCTGTCCCAACATGTGCCAATGTTGATCCTGTAAGCATCCCCATCCCATGCTCCTTTCTAGCCTTTTCATCCCTCCATCTCCTACCATCAATCCCATCTAATCCAATCTATTGCATAAATCACACATCTGGTGTACCAATAGCTAGCTAGCAACAAAATTGAACATTCCAACAGCCAGTGAAAAATCTCAAAGAAAGCCAAAAATAGCTGAAGAAAGCCAAAATCATTCTAGCTAAGTCCAAAGTCAAAAAGTAAAAAAAATAAAGAAAAATAAAGCATCCATTGGTGAAAATTTGGCAATTCAAGCGCCTTGGACAAGTACCATGATGAAAACTTGGTAAACAAGCATCATGCGTAATCTAGCCATCCCCAGCTTAGCCTATCCTTCTCATGCTTTTGGTCACATCTTGCCATCCAGCTCCATCCTCCAATTTATCCACCTATCATCCCCCATCTTTTATCCATCACTATCCACTTATCTTCTACAACCTCACCCCATCATCCCAGGTATCATCCATCTCCCTAGCGCCTTCAGCTTTTCCATCCTAGCTTCAATCTTATCACATCCATTGTAAGACCTCCTTCCACATGTCATCTTCTGACTGGGGGCACTGTATTCCTTGGAGATCTTGTCTTGTCCATCCTCCCTTTTCATTGGTATCTCGCTCTAGGCTATCCTCATGCAAATCCAATGCCATCCTCTCATTACCCATTCACTCTAGCGCCATCTATTAGCTCAGCTACCACCAACCTTAGCATTGTCCCCATCCTTGGTCGTACATCTATCATCATCATTGGATGCATCCTACCAAATCCATATCTTTCACTATCACCTCATCCTTAGCTTCTACATCTTGCACCAACTTGAGCCATCCTACTACCTTATCATCCGAAGCTCCTGTACAACTTGTAAATCTTGTACCTCAGCTTGTAAATCTTGTACCCCAGCTTGTAAATCTTGTACCATCCCTTGTATCATAGCTTGTATATCCGAATCTTGTCCAAAGCTTGTACCATATTCCATCTTGTAAATAATCCTGTATCCTAGCTTGTATCCTTTCACATGCACACAAAGAACCCCATTTTCACTTAACCTTTTTGCAAACCATCTACCTATCCACTTATCAACTATTATAGACATCCCACCCTTCACAAACATTTCCATCTCATAAAAACCAAAACATGAACAAAACTTTGTACATTTGTAACATATCCTGGTCCGTCATCTTGTACATCCTCTTTAGCTTAGTACCATTGTATCTATCCAGCGTTTGTGTCAGTTCATCTTTGATTAGCATCTTACATACATCACACATTTTGGTTAGCTATTTCAATGCATCATTTAGCTAGATCTCCTGTCACCAACGTGTTATCCTTCTTAGTTCAACTTACCATACGCATCACTCATCTAGATCCGTCAGCTTAGGTGCTCTCTGATAGATCCTTGCAGGATATAGCTTTCCTCATGTCTGATCTTGGTTCGTTAGTACCTCATCCTACCCATCTCATTGGCAAGCAATTCTCTTTTGGATTTTTCACTTTTTTTTGATTTGGGATCTTCCCTTTTGGGTCTTGAATTATCTTTTCCAAGAAATCTTTTTGTTCCTTCCTCAAGGTTGCCATGATCTTCCATATCATGGTATACTGCGAATGCGGCAATCTGAGCGTTAGGTCTTGATCATGTCTTTTTCTTGTTTTCTTTTCTGCTTGTGGGTTACCCAGTGTCGTTTCCATGTTGCTTCCTCTAGGATTCATGTGTGCTACTGGGGCAATCCTTGCATGTTTTTTTTGAGTCAGTTCGTCAGTCCTTTGGATGGTTGGTGAAAAAGCCTTGATGTTCTTGGTAACCTTGGCAATTAACCAACAGTCCTATAGCAAATCTAGTGCTCAACTACATGGTGGTACTTCTGATGCAGGAGCATCTTGCATGGAAAAATTATTGAAAAATAAATAAATTGAAAAACAAAAAAAAAAAAAAAAAAATTTGTGGAGGAGAGAGAAAGTGACGAAAATTAGAGGAGCAATAATAAAAAAATAAAAAAAGGGAAAAAGAAGAAAAGAAAGGAAAAGGTGATTTCTATTTTCGAGGTGCATAGGTGGCATAATAGAAAAAAATAAAAAAATAAATGGTTGTCATTCCATTTATCGAGGTGAGTGGGTAGAATTCTAGAATGTTATGAATATTGTAGAAAGTTGTGGATATTGTAGAAGGTTATGGAAGTTGTAGAAGGTTGTGGAGGAATTCTAGAAGGTTGTGGATAAGTCATGTATGGGGTGGTGAGTTCCTATTTAAGAAAGGCATATGAGCATTTCTAAATCAAGCTCAAGGGGAAGCTTGAGGAGTAGAAGCTCGAGAAGGAGAAGCTCAAGGAGTAGCTTGAGAAGTGGAAGCTTGAGGAGGAGTAGCTTGAGAAGGAGAAGCTTCAGAAGTAGAAGCTTTGGAAGGAAAGCTTGGAAAGTTTCAAGGTGTGAAAGAGAAGGAGGAAGTGAAGAGTGAGTTTTCCTGAGTCTGTGGATAGAGCACTGAATGTGAGGTAGTTTACAATAGGATTGTGATGGAGTTGTGAGTGTAGACAGAGCATTGAATGTGAGGTAGTTTACGCTTGGATCTTGGATTAGTTTTGTGAGAAGAGCTAGTGGTTGTGGTTTAGAAACAAGGAGGTTGCTTGGTGGCTTGCAAGCACAAGTTGAGATCTCAGAGGTTCCTACTAGAGTGTGGATTTGGATCTGGACTAGAGTGTTGCATTCTTGGTTGTGAGTTGGTAAGGGTGGTGTGTACCTTCATTAGTTGTATCAGAGTCATACCTTCATCAAGTGGTATCAGAGCTGTCCTTCATTAACTTCTCTTTGAAGTATCCCCCCGCTCAAAAAAGCTTCAATAGATTCCCTTCATCTCTATTATCCCCCATCCATCTCCAGCATCTGTCACTCCTCCCCCAACTTATGCATCAGTATCTCTTTGAATCACTCCTCACGCTTAGCTTTAGGGATCCACAATCCTAGTCTTATGGATCCACCAATCAAATCAATCCACCAAGCCTCATCTTTCGAGATCCACAATCCTAGTCCTAGGGATCTCCGAAACCCATCTTCCACCAATCTGACTCTTTGAAATCCTATTGCATCAACTTTATCATTCCATCATCCATCTCCCTACCATGTATTCCTTTTATAGTGCTCCACTCCTCCATCCTCCCCCCAATCCTGGAAAGTCTTAAGCTTGCTTTACTATTGTGCCTCTGATTTCCCTTTATCATTCTCTCGTAGTGAGAGTTTGAG
Organism: Cupressus sempervirens; assembly: GCA_028749045.1. Taxonomy (NCBI): domain Eukaryota; kingdom Viridiplantae; phylum Streptophyta; class Pinopsida; order Cupressales; family Cupressaceae; genus Cupressus; species Cupressus sempervirens. Next base: position 89,734,432 of record CM053791.1, on the reverse strand, counting down.
CTAATTCAACCCCTTCTCTTTGCCAATCTATGTCTTTGCTCAATTTTTTGTACTTTTCATGAAGCCGTCGAGCCTCATTTCTCTCTTCACCGCCTTCTTGAGGGGGCATCATCTAAGTCTAGTCTCTCCTCTTCTTATCCGAGACTAGGGTAACCTTGTTGCTAAAACATCTTCCTCATGTTGTCTTCACTTGAACTTCTTTGAAATAGTGTTGTCTCAACACTATGTCAAAGAGGGGCAAAATGTAGACACCTAAATTTGATTACACTGCTTTAGTAATCCTATTTAGTTATCTCTAAAGGCATCATTAATTAAATTCCTATTTAATTAATCCTTTTCCATCCCCTAGCTGATTAATTTAATTAATCATCTATAGTCCTAAATTGATACATCAAATAATCTATCATTTATCAATTAAATCCTTTTCTCCTATCTAATTTCAAAAATCCCCATTTATTAAATAAATCTATTTGATAAATAAAATCCTCAAATCTAAAAACCCCTAACCTATCCCTAATCCTCCATTTAGCCTAATCCACCCCATCCACCCATACTAACCTAACTTAGCCACTAACTCACCCAACCTCATTAATGCCATCCACTTGCACATCTCTAACATCTTTAATCTAATCCTAAACCCAAGCCTAATCCACCCCCTAATGTTGTCACATTTCCTAAACAAGTTTAAAACTTTCCTAAACCAAATCAAAGTCCCCTCTCTAAAATATCCCAACCACCAAGCCATGAGTGCTCTTACAAACCATAAAAGACTCTTACAAGCCCACTCATGACTCTTACATCCCTCTTCTATACTCAATCTCCCTCATCATGCCTTTAACCAACCCCTTATCCTACCCTCTTACACTCATCCTTTTTGTGACAAGTGTCACCTTCCCATTGGTGCTAAATAAGCACAATCCATGTGCTCCCCTTTGAGTGCATCTTAGCCCTCCTTAACCATCTCTCCATCCTTTCATCTAAGCCATCCATCCCTCTACCCCTTGGTCTATAAATTGAATCCCCTCCCAAGCCATTTCATCATAATCTTTGAGCTAAAGTTACCATGCTATTTTGAGAACCAAAGTCATCAATCTTAACCTTATAATGCCAAATTGAGAGCTCACAAGGCTACCAATTTGCCATTGCCCATCTCCACCATTGAAGCAATTGGGAAAGCAATTAAGCATACATCCACATCAAAGGACACATCTACAAAATCAAAGAAGCATGGATTGTTTTCTCTTTTGAGGTTTGCATTTCTTGTTTGCTTTCTTTGTCTAAACTTATATGTGAATTTAGTTTTTGTTTGTGAATGTTTCTCTTATTGTTAATGTTCTTTGTACACTAAATCTTTTTCTACAAATGTAAGGCACGGTAAGAACATGCTAGCCATGAGTATTGCTGATAGAGATAACTCAGAGGATCCAAGCAACATACTCAATAAGACTGGGTCTATTAACAAAGAGATAGAATTGTTGTAGCGGTGAGCAGATATTATAACAACAAAATTCAAGATTTATTAATAGTTTAGAGAGGGTGGTGTTTGGGGATCATTTCCTCATGTATGAGAAGCAAGGAGCAGCAATTTAAATTGGCTCATTGCCATATTGAGGAAGCTGCTAGGGATTCCTATTAATCCATTCCTGACATGTCGTCTAAAAGAGTTGTTCAAATTCTCATCAATCCAAATTGTTGTATTCTCAATAACCTAGCTCCCATCCATTCTCGTGTTAGGGAACTTATAATTTATGCCATGTTCAACCTGGCCTCCTAGATGCAACATCTCTCTCCTGAGAAATCGGTCGAATTGAGGTACCGAGAAGTCATTGGCACATTTGGGCATGAGGATGATTTTGGGGTGAAGAAGAACAAAGGTGGGGAAGATCTCTAATAGGTGATCCGCGATTCTCATAGAGTTAAAGCAATATAAATAGATTCAACAAGCAGACCTTCATTTTATAACTGCTCAAATTTTTGAGAGCAATTTGGGTTATCACAACAGATAATTTTCAATGGCAACTAAAGTCAAGAATGCCAATGGAGAACCCATTCCAACATCTATGTTTTTAATGGTGGCTTAAAAACATATTGCCTTGAGCTGTAGGGCATAGAACAAAGCATTTTCAATTGCAAGAAAACTGACCCCATTACTGAGAAGTGTTTGGATAATGGAGAAATGGGGTGTGTGAGTTGTACTCCAAAGATTTTGAAAGTTTCTTTATTTGACATTGCTTGTGTGGATGAACCTTTAGATGTTTATATACAAAATTGCCTTCTATGCATCTTGTTTAAGGACATTAGGCCTTTTGAAGGCCAAGGCTCCTAGGTGGGCCCCAAACAGGTGGTAGGTTGGTCGGGGTTATTTTGGATGGACACACAAACCTAGGTACCCATGTGGATTAGTGATGAGGCAAGATCCAACAAATAACAAGGTGCCACATCGCACAGATTTTGAGGAGGTAGTGATGTGGCAACTTGAGATTGGATGCACAAGATTGTGACATGTGGAAAATTGATCGGTGGTTGCCATGTCACTAGGGAAAATTTGCAAGGAGGTTAACCATGCAACATGGCAACTGATGATGTCAGTAGAACACATGGACCCACTGACCAACCAACAATTGACATTTGGTATTGAGTTGGTGCCAGTTGGCAGAGAGGTGGATGATTCAAAAATTGAAATGTGGTGGAGGCTTTAGACGTGGCATACTTCTCAAGGTGTTGATGTGACAAAAAATGACATGTGTCACAAGGTCGTTATGTCACAATGATGTGGTAGAATGTTGATTGGGATAGTGACATAACAACTAATGATGTGACACAATGATGTGGCACGATGATGTGGCAAAGTAGGTAGCCAATGAGATGATTCCATGTGGCACCTAGATGGTAGGGGTTGGATGACACAATAGTCAGCCAATTAGGACTCAACACGTCTCAAGGTGGTCAATTGAGGTTTGACCCGGATGAAAAATAGAGGAAAAAATCAAACATGGATAAGAAAATTAATTTTTATTTTCTCTCCCCGTGCAAGAATTTTAAATAAATTTTGATTTGATTCTAAAGTTTTGACTTTAGCAAATAAAATTTCTTGCATAAATTTAAATGAAGTGCAGTCTTGAGGCCATAGCAGGAGCCTAATTTTTGAATCAAGATTCTAGGAGTTATCAATAAGCGAATATAGGAGTATTATATATTGTCAAAATTGGGAGGAAAGGAAATTTTTGATTTTGGAGTTTTTTTTTTCACAAGAGCTCACTAGTTCGAGTTATGCAAGGGTTTGTGTTAAGTACTTGATTTCTAGTTTCATTCAAATGGGGTAGTTTAGATCTGATTTATAGTAAAATGATAAACTGAATAAACATAAAAGGCAATAGGAGGGTAGTTAGGGGTGAGTTTTGTCATCTCCAAATTAGTTGAATCAAAGCATTATCAACATTTCATGATGTTTTCAGATATTTTGGCAAATATAATGGTTTTCTTCACTAAACAAGAGATATCTCAAGTTTGTTACAAAAAATGATGAAAACCAAATCAGATCTCATGGGTAGAAAGATGAAAGAGGTTTTAAAACTACAAAGGATGGAGACTCAAGTGGACACATGTCATCTTCATATCAGATTTAGGATTCCAATCCTCTTCTATATCTTTTTTTTCTCATTCATTGTAGGGGTTCCAATTTTTGGAGAAGTTTTCTCATTGTTGTGATACCAGGTTGTTGCTAGTTTTACTTCCTGTCTAATTAAGTAGAGCTCTAGTAGTGAAGGCCACAAATCCACTCTTGTGCAAGTTTTAGTTTCATTTTATGTCTTTTTTCTTTGAGATAATGAGAATTGATGATAGATCATGTGACATATCTTGAGTTTCATTTAGTATTACCAGTTGAATGTATTTAGTCTTTCAAGGATAAATACAAAAGGGGATTTACAATGAATTATCTGTGTTCTCTTATTTTGTCTCCTAATTCTTCATATGCTATTCATTTTGTGATTGAATAAATAAGGTTCATTTGATTTAAGATAGCTTGGATGAGTTGTGTATCATATTTGTTATTGCTTTTAACTCAAGGAGTTAAGTAAATGCTTCAATGATTTGATAGGGTTTTTGGGTGTATGGAGGGGATATTTCATAAGAATGGAATTTGGGGATTTCAGTTCACAAACTTAATTGTAAGGTAATCAAGTTAGGTCATCCTACTAGTAATGACTCTATGTTGCAATGGATAAGGCACTGATCACTAAATCAAATGCAAGCTGAGATGAAGTTCATTTGCACAAATTTCTTTAATCAAAATCAATTCAATTTTTCATGTTTTATAGTGGGTTGAAAGGAATTAACTGTCACTTAGCTTATGGATTCATAGGTTACAATTTGTAGCTATCTCATTCCTATGGTATTGCATAAGTATCAAAAGAAAAAGGGTTTCATCTTTTTTTATTAGGTTTAGATTATATGTTTAATTACATTGGTACCATATATTAGAACCTCAAGGTTAACTCGCCTAGGTTTAGCATAACTTGAAGTGAAGAAGGAGTTATGCCTTATAGTTGGCCCAAGATTGCAATCAAGTGCATCCCTCATAGGAATTTGCTAACCTTAAATGTATTGGTTAGGTTTCTTGGTTAATTTCAAAACTATTAAATCAGGAGCCAATAGGGCCTCTAAAATATCATCACATTCAAAGTGATTTTCCATGCCTTCAATCCACTCCATAACTACCTTTGCATCCATTTTCCCACTGAAAATAAGTATGCCTTCTAATTCTTTTCCACTTAGTTCCTTCAATGCTTTGAGGGAAGGTTCTTCTGCTAACAGAGGATTTGGTGCCAGTGATATTTCCTCTTCTTCTTTTTCCTTTCCTTTTTCTTTCTCTCCTTCTAACAACTCTTTCATTTTGCCTATAGTCTCTACCACTTGTTCCAATTTTTGCTTCATCTCTTCCACAGTTTCTTCAAGAAGTTTGTTCTTCTCTTGCTACTATGTCAAATCCCTTTCCAATTCTACATTGATCACCATGATGTTTTCACCTATGGATTCTCCCTATATTGACATCCACCACTCACTTCCCAAGCCTTTTGATGGCTCTGCTACCACTTTGATGGGGAGTTTCTCCTGCTTAGAGCCTTCTTGCTCTATCGAAGGCTTTCACTTAGCCTTCCTAGGGTCCTTTCTTAATACCCTACTTCAGAGGATCTTTTCTTAGTCCTCTCTGTAAGAATTTTCTTAAGGGAAAAATTCACCCAAGAACCAAGAACTCAAACACAAGCACACAGTAGACCAAAGAAGGATATGATCAATTAATCAGAGTATGTCTGAATACATTGCTCTGTTCAGAATGTGATGTGCTATGCATGATTCAGAGTACACTAGGAGTGCCTGATTATAAAGGTTACAGGAGAGCTTCTAGAATGCCTAGAAGTTAGCACCATGAAGTGTCAAACAACCAAGCACATGTCCACCAGATATGGATTATCCTCCATTAAGCACGAAAGTAAGTGCGGTGATAAGAGGATAAGCCTAGAAGGGTGGAACACGCAAAACAGTGTTGTAGACACCATGTGCTCAAATAAAGTGCGTACTCCTGTGTTGTCAACATGACAAATCACAAGGTGGCACAAAATCCTAAGTGTCTCATAATAAAAATAATAAAAATAATGAAAGTAATTAACTAATGCATTAACCTAAGTAAACTTAAGTAAGTGTAAATAGTAAAGTACTAATTTACACCAACACTCTCAAACCTAGAAACTCACCTATCAATTCATGTTATTCCCCTCACCCTTCAAACCCCAAATGTGTAACTTTTTCTTAACAAGTAGACAAACTCACGAAGGGTTCCCAAAAAGGAAAATAAGTGTTTTGACCACCCTCACAATGTTCTTGATAATTCTCCAACCATTTTGCACCATTTTTCAAAGTCTTAGCCTTCAAAAACACAATCTTGCTCTATTAGGCCTTGTAGCCCTATGAGCCCCAATTAGGCCTCCTACAAATAAGGATACTGAATTAACCTCAAAATGTCTATATTGTACTTTTCCTAAAAACTTTATTTTTGAGGGTTTCTAGGGAAATGATAGTAACTCAGTGTGTTTGATTCTTAGATCTTCTTCTTAGATATTCTCCTTTGGTGTTTGGATACTTGACTAAACCCTCTATCTTTTCCCAAGAAATATTTTCTCATACCAATCAAGCAAACTCCATTAGTCTAAATTGTAAGTGTTCTATTTCCTAGCCAAACTACTCCATGCTTGCCTAGGGATCGCTTGAAAAAATACCAAAATTATTCAAAAAACCACCAAAATGCATATTTACACAATGTAAAAATGCTACTTCTTGAATCCAAAAGACCATTAGGTTTTAACCATGGGAATCCAAGTTATATCCATTCTTTTTCAGGCTGCTATGTATAAACCAACTTGAAAACAAAACTAGATAATTTCTTAAACCTATCAAAATGCATCCAAATTCCTCAAACAAGTATGCACATAGTAATTTAATGATTTTAAGAAAATAATACATGCAAAATAGTCAAAGGATTAATCCAAAACAATAGAGCTCACACCAAAATAACGTTTTCCTGTCAATAATATGAATAGTTTGTACAAGACAATCGCCAACCCCTAAAAATAGAATGGTTTGTCCTTATATAACTCATTCCTAACTTCTCAAATCCTCAAGTTGATTCCCAAACCTATTTAGTGCTTCTCCCTAAAATTGTGGAAAAGTTGTCATGAGCAACTTTTGTAATATTTGCAAATGTGACCTTTTAATAGCTCAAACCTATCCAATTTGACTCAAATCCATCTAATGTGATCGAAAAACACCTATGGTCCAAATTTTAACAATTATCCCTCAATTTTGAGGTATTTTGAAACTTTGACCATAGTTGACCCTATAAGGACCTTATAGCACTAACTAGGTTTTGACAACTAGATCATGCTTAACCTTTTACACACTCTCTACACAGCTTCAAAATTTATTAGTAGTCCTTATTTTGTCAATGGTTGGCTAGGCTATTTATAAGCCAAAAACCCCTATTAGGGTTTGTGTTCCCCTAAGATTCTCTTGCACCATAATCCATTCCCTATCACACTCACAATCTACTGTCACCATATAGAAGCCATTTTCTAAAATTTTAAAACCCTTTACCCACCCCTAGTTTTTATCACACTAGCTCTTGACCTTTTCAACCATAGGACGTTCTCCACTCCATTTCATAAATAAAGCATGACTTTTTAAAAAACTAGCTAAATCTTCCCATACCTTATTGTTTAAGTCCAAGCCAACTACCATGCATTTTGTTTGTACCAGGTCAACCGTCATTACTCTCTCTCGTTCTTTTTCTATTTTTTTCCTCCAAAACTTCTAAGCAACTATACTAAAATCCACTTTCCCACTTAAACTTGTTGAAACAAATCTCTTCATTGGATGCCCCAGTTGCTCATGTTTTCCACATCCATTCTTGACTTACTTCTTCTCATGAAACCTTTCCTTCATTTTCTCCAATGGTTCAAGGTTAACCTCTCTCTTTCCCTGAAAAGCCCGATGATCTTGGCCCTTATATGGCCAATAAACCACAACCGTCTCTCTATAGTTGAACCCATTATGATGCCTAAAAGAACCTTTTCCATTTCATTGTTGCCACATATAGTCCCTTTCTGATGGCCACCATGGTCTTCTGTGATGACACACTAATGCCCTTCATTGTTGGTCTATAAGGTACCCCTTAAAAATGACTCAATCTTTTTAGTTTTTAGTTTTTAGAATTTTTTTAGTTTATTTTTTGAATTTTCTAAAAAAAATTGTTAGAATTTTATTTTTATTTTTTATCGATGAAAGATCCATGTCAATAGAATTTTGTTAGTTTTTGTTTATATATGATAAAGTAATTATAAAAATAATATTTTTTTATTTTATTAAATTTTTTTTTTACTAATTGTCTAGTTGGACTAATAATGTATTCTAAAGACAATCACTCAAATCATATTGATTTGGGGTTATAGAAATCTAAAAAAAAAATTGCATATGCCACACTTACAATCACATATTTCACAGTTAGCTTTCATTGAGAATTAGTGAATTTTGTGGATAATTGTAAGCACTATAAACATTTCAGTAGTTATCTATAGAAATTAAAAATTCAATATATACCTTTTTTAAAAAATTTTATTATTATTGTTAAGTGGGAATGACAATGGAAATAACATTATTCTTATTTAATGTGAAGTGACCCCTTATGAAGAAGTTATGTAACATAAAAATGATTTTTGACTCGTCTTCAATGTAATCTTCATATGTCATTATCCCATCTTAAAATGGATGCACTTCATTTTGATACCTTTTAGCCCTCCTTAGTGTGGTTTCCCTCTCTCTCTCTCTCTCTCTCTCTCTCTCTCTCCTTCCTTCTTGCATTTATGGATAATCCATCATCTTCCGACATGATCCTTTAGGTGTTGTTTTATCACCTTTTTGGTTATATCTTCCAATGCCTTTAGTTTTTCTTGATTCTTCATAAACCTTCTTTGAGGCCTTCAAGAACCCTTTCTAGGACCCCCCCAGAGAATAGGTCAACATGATTTTTGACCTATTCTAGAATAGGTCAGCCTAAAAAGTTGACATATTCCAAGATCCTCATGGAGCTTTGATTATGGGGCTTAAGGTGCCTCGAGTTTGCCAATTGTTTAACTCTCCCTCTTGGGTCGACCTACTTTTTTTTTAATCCAAAAAACTAGTATATAAGGAGACTTAGGCATTTCAATTTCACACACACGAGTTATTATCATCTATAGAGAAAGCATACACATGACTTCAAGCAAGCATATTTTAAGTATTCAAGATCAAACATTTCCTTATTCCTTCAAGGTGGTAGTGGAGTTTGGCTTTTAAAAGAGGGGAGTCATCATTTCATATCATTCATGTTCTTCTATTATTCATCACGACATATCACATACATTCCTATTCATGAGGTTTTGGCTTCTTTGATTTCCTTTGGTTTCTTTGAGTTAATGATATAATATTACATATTTGATTACATATCAAATTTGACTACATCTACAAAGGTAATTGTATCTTTTGCCCAAAAATAACAAAAACCAAGTTTTACTATGCATAGGACTAGGTTAGCAAAATTGTGATTACAAATGTAGAAAATATTCGATGAGCTATTTTTGAAGAAGTTGAATCAAAGTTGGTACATGCCCTTGGGAACATGGTGAAAATTTTGACATGTTCCTAGAGCCCTGCAAAAAATAGCATTTTTGGGTTTTTCGTTCTGATCACAAATTTGCACACAAAAGTTCCCTCACTATTTCAAAGTGAAAGATATATTCCTCTGCATGTTTTAAGGTGAGTACTTTATCATTAATTTTATCTTTTAGTCTATACCTATTTTCATAACTTACATTTAGCATCTAGACCTATCTTACACTTTACATTTCATCAATAAAATCAATTACACTTTTACATTTACAAATATTTAACCAAATTTAAATTGTATGAAAGAGGACTTGCTTGTGTACTTCCTTGATATTAATTTAAGTTAAGCATTAGCATCGCTTTATCCCTTTGGGTTTTGCTAATCTAACTCGATATATATTGAGAGCTATGTTTGGAAGTACCTCTTTCTCTTGTATTTGATGTTAGTGGAAAGTGGAGGCTCTACCCTATTGAGTGCTTCCATTTCACCATCAAATATTTTGGTGAGCCTGACTTGTCCCCCTTTCTTTTTGGAGTTAGATTTGTTTGCATTGAGTGTTCATCTTCTTGTGATGAACCCAACACTTTCCCCCCTTAAATTTTGGAGTTAGATTTATTCTTGGTGTACCTATATCTAGTTATTTGTATTAGTGGTATTTAGATTTCCTCTTAAATTTACATTGTTTTCATATAGATTGAATTTTAAATATTTCTATTGCAATTTTTAAAAAAAAATGCATCTAGTTTATTTCATAATCATTGCATTTCTTTTCAATGGGGTTGTTGTCTTTATTTTTAAGTTTTCTTCATGATTTTATAGACATTCCATTTCATGCATATGATGAAACTTTAGTTTTTCCTTTCATTGATTCTCATCCCCCTCCAAAGAATCATCTTTTCAAAGATGATGTTGATAAACCTTTAGTGATTCATGATGTTCCTAACTTTGATAATCCTACTATTTGGGATGAGCCCTTGGATAAAGATATTTACTACTCTCTCCCTCATGAAACTTATTTGAGTTATGATTATTCCTTCCCTAATGTGTTCTTTTGTCCCTCCTTTGATGATTCTACTATTAGGGATGAATCCTTAAATAAGGACATGGATTACTCCCTTCCTCATGAAAAAACCTATATACCATTAGATGATGACATGGTTATTTGTTCTAATGATCAACCACTTTTTATACATTTCATGGGCATTGTCTCTATAGATGAGGCCTTGATGAGTATGTGTTGGAATTTACAGTTGGGAAGATTTACTTCTAAGAGGTGGGGGAGGGGGGGAATCAGAAGTAACAAATTTTACCCTCTAAAACTTTTAACTAAGATTATTCACATGCATTTAACACATCTAATTAACATGAAAATAAAGATATGCATGAAAATAGATAACACAAGATTTGATCACCCAAAAACCCTCCAAAATGAGAAGGTAAAACTGGGGTGGAGATGACACCCACAACTTATCACTGCAACAATATGTAATTGGTTAAGGTTATAAAATTTGACCACCATCAATGGTCTTCCCTGTGAAAGGCCTACCCTATTAAAAGCTTTACACCTTGTTAAAAGTGACCTATCTAAAGGATTTACAAACATTCACTTGGAATGTCACCCTATTAAAGGATTTACAACATGGCTATTAAACCAACCTATCATCATAGGATTTTCATTCTCCTAATACAATGGCTAGAAAGTATAATAGAATGTGTTGATTTGATGACTTACAATCTTCAATTGCTGATTCCAGATCCTTGTTCTATTCAATCTAATCTAATCCTTCCTGATTGGATATATCTCTGTTCAAAGTGTTGATACTCTATTCTTGACCAACTGATTCTATAATGTTGTTCTTCCTCTAAGTCTTCTCACCCCTCCCAAAACTTTGCTATCATTCACTCATGCATTCCCACATGATCCCTTTCTCACTCTTGCTTGCTTAATTATGGGGTTTTGTCCTCCTTATAAAGGTTTCAAGACTTAGGGTTAGGTATGAATCTATGGTCGAGATTCATCCATCTTTTCCCACTCAATTCTTTCATATTTCCTAATTGGTTGCATGCTCTCTCCATTTTTCTAATTGGTTGCATGTTGATTACATAGGGAATGTAATAGATTCAACCTTATCTTTTAGATCCTTCGAGATTCATCTTGAGTCAGCTCAAAAATAGTTTACATCTGAGTTTGTGAGGGCACAAACTCTTATGGTTATTATGTGTTACTCAACACTTATTGATTGCTGATGCTTGGCTCATATAGGAACTCTGTCTTGCTTGGCACCTATACTAGCTCTGTCTTGCTCAGCAACTATACTAGCTCTGTCTTGCTTGGCACCTATACTAGCTTGATACATATACTGGCTCAACATCAATTGTCACTTGACACTTGAAACTTGCGCAACACTTGAATAACTCGACAATAATTGAATTTCTAGCTCAACACATACTGTAGCTCGACATCTATATTATACTCGTCATCAACTTTAGAATTTTCTTAAGTGTGTTGACACTCAATTGTCAGAACCAATCTAAGACCAACAATCTCCCCCCTTGACATGAGTGTCAAAAACACTTAACTAAGCATTATGAATCTGATCTCTATGAGTACAATATACATCTTGTTCGACATATGTACAAAATTTCAAAAAACTTGTTCAAAATTTTGTAGAAGACTATATACCTCAAAAAATTGTAACTCCCCTTAAGTTGATGTGCCATTTCTATATCCAAAACTCCTTGAATTTGTCTCATGCTGATTATTCTCATACTTTTTATCTTTTCCTTGTCATTCCTTCCCTTTTTTGCCCTATTCCTATCTACTTTGTCTTTACTCCCCCCTTCACACATCTTCCCTTGCATTTTTTATATCCTTTTGGCTTTATCTCCTTATTTCCTCAAAATTCAAAATTTTATTATCTCCCCCAATTTATTATATCTCCATTTATCTTCTCCATAATGTATTATCTCCCCCTTTTTTGACACTTATGTCAAAGGGTTCTATGAATGAATTGAGTACTTAGCCAAAAAAGATTGGTTTACCTCCATAATTATTTTTAGAGCAACATCCCAATTTTCTAATGCAATTTCTATTGCTTTAAGCTGGATGATTGTCTCTGCTGCAAGGTGTACTAGGCCTTCCAATGTAGAAAGATTGACATCTTTCTTCAAGGCATTCTCTGCATAGGCCATTTCTTTGTGCAAAACTTCCATGTGAGGGGTTATGGTACACTAGATTTGTATTACCTTGGCTTTTGTGTTTGCCTCATCTGTTGTGAGTACAACTAATTCCTTTTGTGTGTGAAGTGTTGTAGCAAAATGCTTCTCACTTTGAGTTGGATCCTTTGGTAGCTGCATGCTAGATGCTTTAAGGTTCCTCTCCAAGCTCAATATCCTCTAGCTGGTCCCTTGTGTGAAGTATGAAGAATCACACAGTTTGGAGTATAGTGAGAATATATTCTCAAGTACTGCTTTCACCTTTTCTACCTTCTTTGCCAATTCTACTTGAGAAAGTTCTATCTCACCAGATATTTTCTCATTTACCTTCATCTAGAACTTCTTTTCAGACCATTCAAGCAATTTAGCACTGGTGTCTAGGTCTTCATTTTGGACCTGGTCCACTATGTTGGATAATTGGTCCATTATGGGCTTTGTCTCATTAGGTACTCGCAAGATGAATGCATCAAAAAAGATGTCTTTGATTTCAATCAGAACTTGCCTTTGTCTATACTCATTCTTGAGTATCTCCTATTTGTTCTTCTTTTCTAGTGCTTCTTGCACTTCATTAATCTGATCAATACTCATAGTTTTATAGTCATATCTTAGAATGACTATCTCCTCATCAAGTGCAGGGTCTCCATAGTGAAATACCCTTGCTACCTTGGTAGTGCTTGAGCCTAGTGTTGATATTTGGAGTGGTACTACATTAGTGCTAGGTTGCTACATTGTTCTAGTGGGAGTCCCTGTAGTAGGCAAATTTATCAATGTTTGAATCGCCTCTTGTTCCTTTTTCTTAGGGCTCTCTTCCTTGTCCTCTTTAGTTCTGCCTTGATCAATTATAGTGATTTGAGGGAGTGCACCTTGACTTTGTGCTGTAGGAATGGAGATATCCTTCTGTCCTATTTTCTCCTTTGCTTTCTCCTCAGTAATTGAAGTCACTATGACTGCGGTGTCAACCCTAGCTGATGCATCTTGTGCTGCTTGCTTTTATGGTTGACCACTTGTAGCTATTGAAGTATGTGAAGGTGGTTCTTTTGGATTCACCTTCTCCTTTGTAATCTCAACTATAGCTTTCTAAAGTTCCTCTACACTCACCAAGACTGGATTAGTACATAACTATGATTACAAGGTAGTCTGGTGAAGGATCTTTCTAAGGTCCTCTGTAGTCAATGGGTTGAAGTTCTGACCAAAGATGTCAGGAATATCTTTTACAATTACTATCTCTAGAGGTGTAGGTGTTACATGTGGAGGGCTAGGAGGTGGTATTTGTGTGTCTCACACACTTTGATCTATTTTATGCTATATCATGTCATATTTTAGTCTTTCCCTCTCCACTACAACATTTGTCTTTTCTTTCTTTCCTTCTTCTTCTTTGTCATTTTATTCTTCATTATCTTCATCATTCCTTCCCTCAAAGGGATCTTCTTGTCCTTCCTTAACTATCTGGAAGCCATAGATTACTTTCCACATGAGAGTGGACTTCTTCACAACATCTTTAATCTTATTTTGCAAAATACTGAATGCTCTATATTTGGGTGCAAATTTTCTCCCATGCTTCTTACTTGCCTTACATATTTGACCTTTTGTGAGTTCAGGCAACACACAAGCTAATGTTGACTCTCTTATTTCTTTTTCCATGTTTAGGCAACAATGCCATTTATTTTCTATAATGGAATATAACTCCTTAGGCATAGTATTATCAAGTTCAAGTGGAGTATTCTTGAACTTTTCCATCATAGTGTATACTGATTCTTCCACTATGTCTTGTTCTTCTCTTGTCAACTTATTGAAATCAATGCCATTATGTCTTGACAAGTCTGCATTGTCCCTAATGTTGTCACAATTTTTTTCCAAATCAGATTTAGTGGCATGACTTACCACTCTAAATTGTCCATTGTCATCAGACTCTCTCCTTTCTTCATCTGACTTTGGAGGTGCCAGATATTTTCTCCTTTGCTTCTTCTCTGCTAGTCCTCTCTACTCTGTGGCTTTCTTCTTCTCTTATTCCTTTGCCACCTTTGTTGTAGCCCTTGTATATGCCCTTGTGGTAGGTTTTTTTGGGCTTAGCTTTGCTTTCTTCTTGCCTTTTGGTTGAGCAACATGCTATTTTTGTGCTTTCCTTTTCTTTGCCTCTGCCTTAGGTGCTTCCTTGGTTTGCTCCTCTTCAGCACCTTCTACTTCTTTGGCATCTTCACCCATGCCTTAAGGTTAGTGCTAGTGGCTCCTACCCCTATTTCTCTTCATCTTCACCTTCCTCTTCATCATCTTCTTCTTCCTCTACTTCTGCTATGCCTTCTCAAAATTTAGCCTTGAGCTTTTTGACTAATTTGTCCTTTTTCTTGAGTGTAGAAGAAGTCTTCAATTCCATATCTACTTTAGATCTTACTAAATCATACGTACCAAAATGTTGGGCACTTTTATCTACTTCTTCTGCAAGTAGAGTTGTTATTGTTGTAGATACTTCATCAATATTCATCTCATACCTGAGTGGTCTAAGCCATCTTACCCTTGGTATGGATGCTTAGATGTAGGTATAGTCAATATCAACAAGAAAACAAATATCATTTATATGTTTTTCCACAAGTGAGACTAGAATCCTAAGTCTCTATTTCATTGATTTCTTGAAATATTCAAAATAGTTGGTCACGAGTGTCTCAAAATTGGTTCCCATTTGTTCAATGTATTCATTCACCTAGGCTACAATGGACCTATTTGTCTTCTAGCTAACCTTTCCAAAAGAGGGGAATTCATTCTGTACATAGAAGAATATACATATCAAAATTGCTCCAAACTTACATTGAGCTCCCTTTTTTCTTCTTATAGCTCCCAAATTCTCGTTGAACTATTGTAGTTACAGTTCAACTACATCATAAGTATGATCCTTTTTAACAAGTTTATAACTAGCATCTATTGCAATACAAGGAACACTGTTGAGTCTTCTAGATTGGTAAAACTTGTGGGATATGACTCTGACAACAAAATCAACAAGAGGATCCTTAATAGTATCAATGGTCATGCCTCTCTTGTTCCACTTGGCTCCAATATTCTTCTCAATAGCTTCTTTGGATTCACTCCTTAGGGTTTTAGGATGATCTAGGGCTGGATACCTTGTTACCCTATGAATAATTCTTTTTGATATTTTGACTGGCCCATCTTCTAACCATAAGATACCATCATGTATCCTACCGAGTGAAATTCTAATCCATTCAGTCTTAAAAATAGTATGGAAATCTAGGGCATGGGTTAAGCCCTTCTTCTCAATGATTTGAAACTCTTCTTTCAAGACCCCATTCTTGCACAACTTGTCATATGCCTCCCTAATTTCCATCTCTCCAATAGCACCTATTTTGTATTTATATAATCCCCTAACATCTTGGACCATTACAACCTTAGGAGGAATTATGGACAAGGCTTTGATAGGGTCATTTTTATAGGCAACTTTAGGGATAGGTCAAAAATCAGGTTGCTTAACTTCATTTGACACTAATTGAACTTCAAATGGCTCTTTTTCTTGGGGTTTTCTAGAAATGGAGGCCATTTGTGCAATCTAGGGTTTTAAGACAATGAAATTTGAAAATTGCGTAGCTCGGCACAAGTATAAATACCTTGAATCATCAAAACTATGCTGAATCTCAGTTGAAATTTGCTCAAATGCTTGATTCTCTGCTTTGAAATCCTTTTTGCACTCTTCTCATCTTTTATCTTTGTTCATGATGGTGAAAAATGATTCAAAATGTGATCATATACCCTTTGTTTCATAACATTTAATGCTTAGTGCATTTACAACTATCCACTCAGCTCCTTAGGCATTTCTACTTTAATCGGCTTCCATTATCTTTACAACACTTGGCTTATACTAGAGTTTCACTTACTCAGCTTCAATACAAATTTCCCTCTACTTAGCATCCACTACTAACTCAACTGCAACTAATCACTTGGCTTCTACTAACTTTGGTAGACAACTCGGCATACGAGGATGACTTTTGTTACTCAACACCACTTGTGAAAACTTGAAGTTTTAACTTTACATCTCTATTCATGCTGATCTATTCTTTTTAGTACTTACTTATCTAGGAATTCATGTATGATAAAGCTTTGTATATCAGTTCCACATACCTTCTTTTGTTTAGTTGGATGAAGAGTCACCACTTGACCTTTTGGGTGAAGTGATCTCTTCATTGGATGTGTTGCCTCCATCTTTCTTTTTCTAGGTTTTATTCACTTCTCCTCTAATGTGTTCTGCATCTACCTTCCCTTTTTCCTTGTTGAACTCTAAGTTGGGTGCTTGTGTCCTTGTTGGGCAATCCTTGCTGATGTGACCAATCTTCAAACAACTGAAGCATGTTGTTTGGCTCAACCATCTACTGTAGCTTCCTCTAAAATGTGTTCTTATGCAATTTTCAAGGATGTACTATGCCTAGTGTTGTAATCCCAATCGTAGTGATGTCCATGATTATCTAATCTTGTTGGTTGATTAGGTGTCCACATAGACTTTGATCTGCACTCAAAAGCTCTATGTCCATACTTCTTGCAATTGTAGCAGTGGCCTTCAAATCTTGGTGTCCTAATGGTTCTAGTCCTGTAATCATGTGCCTGATGACCTTGCTTATTGCACTTGTGATAGATACCCATATTTTTAGGTTCGTCATACTGATTGGTGTTCTTGCTCCTACACACATTAGAGGTATGTCCCTTTTTACCACAAGAATGACAAGTGGGTTTTGTGTTCTTACCTTTGTCACATCTTTCTTCTACAATCTTTGATGACTCACCTTCGCTTTAATGCTAGTGTATCCTAGTCCTAAAGTGTCATTATTGGATCTTGGTGATTTCAGTACCTGTTCAAAGTACTTGATGGCCTCATTAGGTTTGTTGAAGCTCTCTGCAATCTCCTTCTCTCTTCTCAAATCATTTTTCAGTTGTTCATTTTGCATCTTTAGTGTGGAGATTTCAATGTCTTTGATATTCAACTCATGATGTGCATTCATCATTTGGCTTAGGGTGTCTAGCTACATATTGGAAATCCTTGCAAGCTCAAGTGACTTTTCCTTCAATTTTTTAGCAAGTTTTCTCTTGTCATCTTCTATCATAGCCTTATCTTCAATGGCTCTTTTCTTCTGTTCAGTCACTTCACAAAGCATCATGGCTTGAGATTCTTGTTCAATCTTGAGAGTTCTAATTTCTTCTGCTTGACCTCTATTCTTCTCTATAAGATTTTCTATTGCTGCATCAAACTCCTTGGAATCTCCATTTGCAAACACTTTTGAGGTGTCAATCTCCTTGTACTATGTATCATTCTTAGCTATGGCAATATCTCTTCTTCTCTTTAAGGATTTCCTCAATTCTTCCCTTGCTTCTTCTAGTGAATGTAGAATGAGTTGTATCTCAATTTCCTAGTTTTCTATGATCTTCCCAAGTTTGTAGACTTCCATTTCTAGATCTTTTTCTCCAAGCTATAAGGCTTCTCCTTGTGAGCACTCAACTCTGATACCAATTGTTGGAATTTACAGTTGGGAAGATTTACTTCTGAGGGGGGGCGGGGGGGGGGAGGGGGGTGGGGGTGGTGGTGGGGGGGTGAATCAAAAGTAACAAATTTTACCCTCTAAAATTTTTAGCTGAGATTATTCACATGCATTTAACACATCTAATTAACATGAAAATAAAGACATGCATGAAAATAGATAACACAAGATTTGATCACCTAGAAACCCTCCAAAATGAGAAGGTAAAACTGGGGTAGGGATGACACCTAGAACTTATCACTGCAACAATATGTAATTGGTTAAGGTTACAAAGTTTGACCACCATCAATGGTCTACTGTGTGAAAGGCCTACCCTGTTAAAAGTGACCCATCTAAAGGATTTACAAACATTCACTTGGAATGTCACCTTGTTAAAGGATTTATAACATGACTATTAAACCAACCTATCATCATAGGATTTTCATTCTCCTAATACAATGGCTAGAAAGTATAATAGAATGTATTGATCTGATGACTTGCAATCTTCAATTGTTGATTCTAGATCCTTGTTCTATTCAATCTAATTTGATCCTTCCTGGTCTGATATATCATTGTTCGAAGTGTTGATACTTTTTTCTTGACCAACTGATTCTGCAATGCCATTCTTCCTCTAAGTCTTCTCACCCCTTCCAAAACTTTGCTATCATTCACTCATGCATTCCCACATGATCCCTTTCTCACTCTTGCTTGCTTAATTATGGGGTTTCATCTTCCTTATAAAGGTTTCAATATTTAGGGTTAGGTATGAATCTACGATTGAGATTCATCCATCTTTTCCCACTCAATTCTTTCATATTTCCTGATTGGTTGCATGTTCTCTCCATTATTCTGATTGGTGCATGTTGATTACATAGTGAATGTAATAGATTCAATCTTATATTTTAGATCCTTTGAGATTCATCTTGAGTTAGCTCAAAAATGATTTACATCTGAGTTTATGAGGGCACAAACTCTTATGTTTATTCTGTGTTACTTAGCACTTACTGCTTGCTGATGCTCGGCTCATATAGGAACTCTGTCTTGCTCGACACCTATACTAGCTCGATGCATATACTAGCTCGGCATCAATTGTCACTTGACACTTGAATAACTTAGCACCTATTGAATTTCTAGCTCGGCACATACTGTAGCTTGGCATCTATATTATACTCGGCATCAACTTTAGAATTTTCTTAAGTGTGTTGACACTCAATTGTCAGAACCAATCTAAGACCAATCGTACAATTGTCCTTCTTCTAAGTCTAATGTAGAGGTGGAGGACCACATCCTTGATGCTTCTTCTTTCTCCTTTCAAGACACGTTTCAAATCAATTTAAGTTTTGTTGAAAAGGAGATTATTATGACTTTATTTAACCTAGTCACATTGACTCTATGGGTGGCTTATCAACTCTTCAAGATTGGGAAACCTTAGATTTCACAACACCATCCTATAGAAAAACATACATTCTTGACTTTTTAATCAAACACCTTTATTTTATGAATGTGTGCATATTGATTGTTTCTATTTATATGTCAATGTAATTAACACAAAAGACCTTCTTTTTCCAAGATTCATCCTTATTTGCAATATAAAGAATTCATTGCTTATGTTTCATATGATTTTCTATGATGATTGGTGTCTTTTTCATGATCATTCTACTTGATACATATACATCCCTATTATTTTGTTCCTCTTGATGTGACATTGTTAGCTTATCCTTTGCAGGCTCATTGTCCTACTTATTGAGTAACATAATAATAATTTCCCCTATCTCTTCACTTGGGGGGCAAGGAACCTATTCCATTTTTCTATTTATATCATAGCATCTATTTTCTTTCTTTGTTGATTTGTTTTCATTTTATATGATTACATATTTTCTTGCATTCATTATTGTGTTATAGATTAACATCCCAAGTGCAATCTTATGTTTGCTTGAAATCACATGTTTAGTATACATTTAAATTACTTAGGGTGACATAATGTGTTATTCCTCTTGTTCAAAAAATCCAATATCCTTTATGAATTTTCATTCTCTTATAATTTGGTGTTCTTTCTTGGATGCATTTATTGTGTTACATAGGAATTAGAATCCTAAGTGTAAACTTATGCTTGTAAGTGCATATTTTTTATTTATAAAGAATCTATCTTTTAGGGAATATTTTGGATTTCCTTTCTCTTTTCTCTTAAGGATGTGCTATTTCTTTTTTGTTCACTAAGTATACATAACATGGTATGATTTCATCCCCCTCTTTCATTTCTCTATAGCTTTGCATTGTTTTATGGTACATTCTTATCTGTGGGTATGCAATATTTTGTTTAATGCATGACATGATCAGTGCTGACTAAAAATATCTTTTCATGCCTTGGATTTTTTTTTTTTTTCATTTAATAATAATTTATAGGTTACTTCACATATGATATCCTTTATAGCATCTTATTTTGTGTAGAATTACACATCCTATGATGTTTCTTTCCTTGTTTTCTCAATGGTTTTGCATTATTCTATGATACTTATTTTTTGATATAGGGTTTTTATTTTGTGCATGGCTAGATTACGATTGCTACTTACAACTCATCTTTATATCTTAAAAGATGATGTTTAATAATTCACCATAAACTTCTCTTTCTTGTCTTACACTTAAGGGGGAAGGTTGTTCGTACATTCTTCACCTCTCTTTGTCTAAGGCTAAAATTTCCTTAGTAAATGGATATTTTTAATCATGTGACATTCTTTTCCTACAAGGAATTGTGTCTTGATAATGACTCTCTCTTAAATACACAAGGTGCATGTATTTGATCATCACCTATTCTTTATTTAAAAAATTGTATTCATTATAAACTTTTCCCCTTACTATGTGCTTTAAAGTTTGTCATCCTTCATCCAAGGATCCATATTCCACCTATACACAAGGACCTAAATAGGTAAATACATGTTCTTCTCCCCTTCTTTTGTCTTGAAGTTGTGTCTTCGTTTAGTCACTTCTCTTGAAGGAAGATTTCTTTCTAACAAGATCTCTTCCTTTCAAAGGTCTCTACTCATAAGAAACATATCCTCTCATAATTATATATTTTCTTAGCTTACAAGAGTCAACACACTTTGTTAGGTTTGTGACATATGTTACTATTAAAGGATGTCTACTTTTGACTAGAAGTAGGTATCTCTTATTCTCTTCCTTATGATTTCTATGACTACATAGTCATCATAAAGAGGTGGACATACATACACCCTCTTTGTATTATAGATTACTTTTTATGAACCTTTTACTTTTAAATTTACATGGCACTCCCTAATGGGTATTAGTGACTCTTCTCCATTCTAGGGAAATACATTTATGTTTTACTTTTTTTTCATTGACACTCCCCAAAAAGTATTAGTAATACTTCTCCATCCCAGGGAAATACACATATATTTTCTCTTTGGATAATAGACCCTTGTCCATCCATAGAGAGAAAAAACTCATTTACACTCTATGGTGATACCAAGAAATTGATCCTTGGATGGAAACACATACATGCACATGCAAAAGTCACCAATGGGTACACATGATTGACTATTGGGCACACAAATCCACTAAAACATTTGATGCTTCTTTTTTATTTTTTTTGTTTTTACTTGTGATTCACATTAAGGCACACAAACCTTACTAGGCAAGATAATCACTATCTCTCTCTCTTTTTGCTTCCATTTAGTAAGAATAAAATCATGAGGGATGTAATCCTTCATGGTGCTCTTATCTTTCCCACATGATCTCTCACACTTTTTGATAGCTTTCCAAATATGATATTGGTTGGTGAGACTATTTCAAGATAAGTTCAAATGTATTTGATAATATTCAACACACTTTGTTAGGTCTCTACTCTTATCGTTCATGCTCTTATCTTTCCCACATGATCTCTCACACTTTTTCATAGTCAACTAATTTTGAAATATAACTTTGTGTGCTTGTATGAGAATAGTAAGGAAATTAAATTTCAAAGTGGAATTAACAGACAGATGGAGGTTATTTTAATAAATTAAAAGGAAAATGGCATTTAGAGGGCAAGATTATAGACAACCACTTGAGGAAAAATATTCAACACCACAAAGATGAAGGCCCTAGAAGCCATTAAAGTTATTGCATCATCTACATATCTATATCGTGTAGCCATGATATAGTATTATTATTCATTGCATGATTGCTTGTAGTAAAATAACTCATTCAAAAGTTGGTAAAAACTTGGCAGGAAGGAATGACAAAATATTTTACAATGTGGTGGAAGTCTTTGGTATGTGATTGATTGATGACATGTGGCCTTGCCTAAACACTACATGCAATAAGATTATTGATGGCATTTCTAATATAGAGTGTTAGAGAATTTAGAGAGTTTTGTAGTGTTAAGGTGTCCCAAACCATTGCATTGCTAAGGAAATTGTTGAGGCAACAAGGTCTGCAAGATGACCTATGGTACTGGTTCTTCCCTCTACTAATAAAAGAAAAATGGAGGAGATGACTGCCAAGGATGGAAAGGGCGTTGCAATAGTAATTTTTTACTCCTTGGGAATATTCAATAGTGTTTTAACACAAGGTCTGCAATCCAAAGAAAGTTTTCAAGACTTTGTTAAAGTATCATGGAGTTACTGGCAGAAGTTTTATCTTATTTCCTATGCATATTGAGATGTTGGATATCAGATTTAATTCTGGCATTGATTTGTGATAATAGTCCCTGAGAAGAATCCTAGAGATTACTATTGGCTTAGATATTGGGAAAATTTGTTGCTGCAGACATTGACCAATTTAGGATATAAAATCATACATGTCCTATATTCATAACTACCAAAGGAACTTGTGAATTACTCATCTTTCTCAGTGCTTAGTGTTAAAGATTGGTGAGGCTGAAAAGAAGCA